>JAXRKP010001471.1:73042-88042 GCA_037039925.1 Doris montereyensis | reverse complement strand
AACTTCGATTTAAAGTAGGTGATCGAGTGAAAATTACTAAGTATAAAAAACACTTTGAGAAAGGATACACTAGTAATTTCACTAAATAATTTTTTTGTTATTGACAAACTGTTACAAACTAACCTTATTACATATAAAATCCGTGATTTGCGGGGAGAATATATTACCGGTTCCTTTCATTAGAAAGAATTACAAAAAACAAAGTTTTAGCTAAAAACATGGTTTATTTATTTGCAACAAATACCCGATAAATGTTGTGTGTTGACATGCTTTAAAGCGTTTTCGATTGAATAAAAGAGCCGGCCTTTGTATAGAGGAGGGAAGCACTTGCATAGACAAGGCAAAAATAATAGAGATGGTCTGTAGTAGTACTAACCCTATACCGTTTTGGTTGAATAAAAGAGACGAATTTATAATTAAACAGACAAACAGTATGTCCGCCGTTGCATAGAGACCATAAACACATGTCCATAGAGAAAGTAAACACACCCATGGATACCAAACTCAATATTCTATTTCTAAACATACATACATGCACATGCACACATACAAGTGGCTTAAAATAGAGATAATAATAATAGATGTGGTCTGGAGTAGTACAAACCCTATATCGTTTCGGTTGAATAAAAGAGATGAAATTATAATTCCAGACAAACAGTATGTCCTCGGCGACGACCACCATTGCATAATCCATAGAGAAAGGAACCACTTGCATAGAAATCATCAACACAAGTCCATAGAGAAAGGAGCCACTTGCATAGAGATCATAAACACAAGTCCATAGAGAAAAGGAGCCACTTGCATAGAGATCATCAACACAAGTCCATAGAGGAAGGAGCCACTTACATAGAGATCATCAACACAAGCCCATAGAGAAAGGAGCCACTTGCATAGAGATCATCAACACAAGCCCATAGAGAAAGGAGCCACTTACATAGAGATCATCAACACAAGCGCATAGAGGAGGGAGCTACTTGCATAGAGATCATCAACACAAGCCCATGGAGAAAGGAGCCACTTGCATAGAGATCATCAACACAAGCCCATAGAGAAAGGAGGCACTTGCATAGAGATCATCAACACAAGCCCATAGAGAAAGGAGCCACTTACCACTTGAGAAAGGAGCACTTGCAGAGATCATCAACACAAGTCCATAGAGGAGGGAGCTACTTGCATAGAGAAAGTAAACACATGGATCTCAAACTCAAAAATAATAGAGGTGGTCTGGAGTAGTACAAAGCCTATACTACTATCGCACGAGATAATTAATTCCCTTATAAAATGTACTCTTCCCTCGCACGAGAAAATTACACCCCTTATACAGTGGCGAAATATGACAATAAGTGACAACTCCACTAATAAAGACAGAGCAAACACGTGACGTTTCGGGTATAACCCTTCGTCAGACAACAAACGAGAAATATTTAGAATCTAGATCTCAGTAATACCTCCGGCATCACACAATTAATCACCCCTTATACAGTGTACCCCCCCTCGCACGATAGAATTACTCCCCTTATAAAATGTACCCCCTGCCCCCCCAACGAGAAATATTTACTCACCTTATAAAATGTACCCCCCCCCTTGCACGAGAGTATTACTCACCTTATAAAATGTACCCCTCCCCCCCTCGCACGAGAGTATTACTCACCTTATAAAATGTACCCCTCCCCCCTCGCACGAGAGTATTACTCACCTTATAAAATGTCCTCCCCCTCGCACGAGAGAATTACTCACCTTATAAAATGTCCTCCGTCTCGCACGAGAGAATTATTCATCTTATGAAATGTACCGACCCCCCGCATGAGAGAATTACCATCACACTCGCAGAGAATTATTCATCTTATGAAATGTACCACCCCCCCCCCCATCGCATGAGAGAATTACTCCCCTTATAAAACGTACTTCCCCTTCGCACGAGAGATTTACTCCTCTTATAAAATGTACTCCCTCCCCTCGCACGAGATAATTATAACATACCCCCCCTCTCGCATGAGAGAATCACTCACCTTATAAAATGCACTCCTACAGAGAGGAAATAATTAATCACATTAGTGTCGACGGAACAATTTGATCACACCCACCATGTCCGCCTATTCCTGCTTTGCAATTTGACCTCCTTCAAGTCTTTAAAAAGAAAGAAGGCGGGGAGGGGGTGGGCGCACTCCCTCATACACACAAACACACAAATCACACAAATGCATACATACACGTCGAAGAAGATTGAAGAACACAGACTATAAGTCCAAATAAAGACTATTCTATACCTACTCTTGGATGTCTACAACATTTGGCCTAATGATTACAATCATAAACTAGAACTCACGCAGTCCAATCTGTGCTACTACATGATGACAATATTTATAACCACGATGACGATTGTGATGACGATGATGATGATGATGATGATGATAATGATGAACATGATGATAATGATAATGATGATGTAGATGATGAAGATCAGGAGGAGGAGAAGGAGGAAGATCAGGAGGAGAATGAGGAGGAGAAAGAGGAGGAGGATAACGAAAGTAGCAATAATGTTATTGAGAGTACATAATCTGGGGTATGTATACATTCTGTTATGAGCATTATTGTAGATATTCGACCAGAAGAAATAATGCTTGCCTAAATTTCAACACGCTTCTATTATTTATTCTCCAAAACATGATTCATGTTTGGAGAAAAAAAAGTAATGAATGAAAAGAAATAAGTAAATAACGTATGTGAATACGTAAATAAATTAATAAAGAGCAAATACATACTGGCAATTTCATGTGGTGTGGTTTATCAAGTAAAACAACATTTACTTTGGCTGTTCAAAGTTGTATGTGACAATTTAGTTCTTGGTTTACGCTTCTTTAACAAGTGTATCAGCATCTTTCAATGAAAATATGTAAGAAATAATGTTCTATGGGTGGATGACTGTTTTATACCAGGTGTACCAAGAATGCAGAACAATATACCCACCATAAGACAAGGGCCATAACCTACTAAGGGACAAAATCGTTCCTACGCTTTGCTGGACACAATTTGAGTGAGGGTAGTCAATTTGGGTGTACACATTTGGCATGAAGGGAGTCAATTTGGGTGTACACATTTGGCATGAAGGGAGTCAATTTGGGTGTACACATTTGGCATGAAGGGAGTCAATTTGGGTGTACACATTTGGCATGAAGGGAGTCAATTTGGGTGTACACATTTGTCATGAAAGGAGTCAATTTGGGTGTACACATTTGGCATGAAGGGAGTCAATTTCGGTGTACAAATTTCGTGTGAGGAGAGTCAATTTGTGTGTACAAATTTCGTGTGAGGAGAGTCAATTTGTGTGTACAAATTTCGTGTGAGGAGAGTCAATTTGTGTCGACAAATGTCGTGTGAGGAGAGTCAATTTATGTGGACAAATTTCGTGAGGAGTCAATGTGGGTGGACAAATTTCACTTGAGGGGAGTCAATTTTGGTGCAAATTTTGCACAAATTTTGCACCAAGGGAGTCAAATTGGACGGATAATTTCGCTAGAGGGACGTTAATTTGGGTTAGCAAATTTCGCGTGAGGGGAGTCAATCTGGATGTACAAATTTCGCGTGAGGGGAGTAAATTTTGGTTAGCTGCATGAGTAAAGATGGAGTACTCCGTGTTTGTCCTGGACTAAAAATAACGTATGTCTAAATTACTCCAGAGTTAATTTCTCTTGGACTAAAAAGTTATTGTGTTACATTGGCGTCCACATTGTTTTCTCACAACGTTGCACTCTTAGGAAAGGTACTTCACTCTACTTTCCTTACTTGACCCAAATGTGAAAAGATACGCAAGAATAGGTAGAAAACTATTTTGTCAGAATATCAGTGCAAAACGCCTAAAAGGTTGCTGTATTAAATGCTCCTAGGGAGTTGAGAAGAAATTTGAATGAAATGGTCTGCCGGGGTAAAAATGGTATAAAGTTCATGAGCCTTCACTTGTGCGGGAATGCAGACTATAGATCTGTGTTTATCTTAATTTGTTATGGTTCGAACTAGTGTCATCGAGTATATAAACTCAAAACACTTACTACCCGTTGCACCCCAACACCAGTTAAGTAGTAGCGTTTAAGTTCTCTCAGAGTCAATGATTCCCATTGAGCCGGACTTTATTCAGGTTACAATAACGTGAAGTGGAATAGGTTATCATGGTCACCTCCTAGACAGGACGGCAGTCTGGCACAGCTTGTTACTCTCAAGCTAGTGCTTGTACCCATTTGCACATGAGTCAAGTGGGGAAATATGTGTTTACTGTCTTTTGGAAGTAACAGATAGAACGTCGGACCTAGCTTTGCTAGGATTCGGACCGGGACCTCATGATGCCAAGTCCGCTATCCTAACCACTCTGCCACCAACACCACCTTACACCAATAGAGCTATGACAATATTTATTATTTTCTCTTTATCAATCTTTCGTATGACAGATCCCTCCAACATGGCGTTTCTCAGAAGATGTCTTTCAGAGGAATCCATTGATCGCTACAGCCACACATGGGCCTTCCTATTCCTATTGTTGCTGTCTTTAGTCACGCTTTTCGTTTCCTTGAGCCCCTCCTTCACCGTGACACAACCAGAGCTGGTTCAGCCATCTGGTGGTAGTGGAAAGACTGATGGTGGTGGCGATGGAAGCCAAGGACAGACAGCTAAGCCAACAAAGTTTCCTGAAAACACGGCGCATTGTTGGACGCCAGCGGAATTCACTCAGGCTTATAGCCGCTACGCTAACATAGTCTGCGCCTCTGCCATGAACTATGCAGTGCGAGGAGAGAACTCGTCTGGTGCCACGGTATACTACGTACCAGAGGGTGGGGAAATTCCAGGTGAAGAGAAAGCTAAACGAGTTGGGTTTGGTCTCAAAGACAACCTCCAACCATCTTCAAAAACTGTGAACAGCACCAAAGGCAGCGAAGACCAAACAGACTCTGAGGGGAACGACGAAGAACAAAAAGACTTCACATCTCGCCGACACGAAAGTAAACGCATCCACGACGACCTTCAAAAGCTAATAAGCTACACGACACCGATTTGCTTGTTCCTGTTTGCCATTTGCTTGCTTCTCCCCCACGCTGTGTGGTCACTGCTGTCAGGCAGCTGTGGCTGTATCAATGTGGACCAGACGCTTGCTTCAGCCCAGGCAGCTCAGTCGGCAGGTGCTTCCGGTTGGCAGGGAATGAAAGAAGACATCGCACTGGTAGGTTTACATGGAATCTTACATGTTTTCATCTTGCACATAAAACTCACATACATTTCCATGTCTGCAGGTAGTCATACAGGTTTCCATGTCTGCCAGAAGTGATAGAGATTTCCATGTCTGCTGGTAGTCATACAGATTTCCATGTCTGCCAGAAGTGATAGGGATTTCCATGTCTGCAGGTAGTCATACAGGTTTCCATGTTTGCCAGAAGTGATAGAGATTTCCATTTTTGCAGTAGAGATTTCCATGTTTGCCAGAAGTGATAGGGATTTCCATTTGCCAGAATTGATAGAGATTTCCATTTTTGTCAGAAGTGATAGAGATTTCCATGTTTGTCAGAAGTGATAGAGATTTCCATGTTTGTCAAAGTGATAGAGATTTCCATGTTTGTCAGAAGTGATAGACATGTCCATGTTTGCAAGAAGTGATAGAGATTTACATGTTTGCCTGAAGTGATAGAGATTTCCATGTTTGTCAGAAGTGATAGAGATTTCCATGTTTGTCAGAAGTGATAGAGATTTCCATGTTTGCCAGAAGTGATAGAGATTTCCATGTTTGTCAGAAGTGATAGACATGTCCATGTTTGCCAGAAGTGATAGGGATTTCATGTTTGTCAGAAGTGATAGAGATTTCCATGTTTGCCAGAAGTGATAGAGATTTCCAAGTTTGTATCTTAGATATTTCCATTTTTGTAGAAAATCTTAGAGATTTCCATTTTTGTAGAAAATCTTAGAGATTTCCATGTTTGTAGAAAATCTTAGAGAATTCCATGTTTGTAGAAAATCTTAGAGATTTCCATGTTTGTCAGAAGTGATAGAGATTTCCATGTTTGTAGAACATCTTAGAATTTCCATTTTTGTCAGAAGTGAGAGATTTCCATGTTTCTCAGAAGTGATAGAGATTTCCCTGTTTGCCAGAAGTGATAGAGATTTCCATGTTTGCCAGAATTGATAGAGATTTCCATGCTTGCCAGATGTGATAGAGATTTCCATGTTTGTCAGAAGTGATAGAGATTTTCATATTTGTAGAAAATCTTAGAGATTTCCATGTTTGCCAAAGTGATAGAGATGTCCATGTTTGTCAGAAGTGATAGAGATTTCCATGTTTGCCAGAAGTGATAGAGAGTTCCATGTTTGTCAGAAGTGATAGAGATTTCCATGTTTGTCAGAAGTGATAGAGATGTCCATGTTTGTCAGAAGTGATAGAGATTTCCATGTTTGCCAGAAGTGATAGACATTTCCTTGTTTGCCAAAAGTGATAGAGATTTTCATGTTTGTCAGAAGTGATAGAGATTTCCATGTTTGCCAGAAGTGATAGACATTTCCATTGTTTTGCCAGAAGTGATAGAGATTTCCATGTTTGCCAGAAGTGATAGAGATTTCCATGTTTGCCAGAAGTGATAGAAGTTTCCATGTTTGTCAGAACTGATAGAGATTTCCATGTTTGCCAGAAGTGATAGAGATTTCCATGTTTGTCAGAAGTGATAAAGATTTCCATGTTTGCCAGAAGTGATAGAGATTTCCATGTTTGTCGAAAATCTTAGATATTTCCATGTTTGTAGAAAATCTTAGAATTTCAATGTTTGCCAGAAAATCTTAGAGATTTCCATTTTTGTTTGTCAGAAGACAATCTTAGACATTTCCATGTTTGTCAGAAAATCTTAGAGGTTTCCATGTTTGTCAGAAGTGATAAAGATTTCCATGTTTATAGAAAATCTTAGAGATTTCCATGTTTGTCAGAAGTGATAGAGATTTCCATGTTTGTCAGAAGTGATAGAGATTTCCATGTTTATCAGAAGTGATAGAGATTTCCATGTTTGCCAGAATTGATAGAGATTTCCATGCTTGCCAGAAGTGATATAAATTTCCAAGTTTGCAGTTAATAATAGAGATTTCCATGTTTGCCAGAAGTGATAGAGATTTCCATGTTTGCTAGAAGTGATAGAGATTTCCATGTTTGCCTGAAGTGATAGAAATTTCCATGTTGGTCAGAAGTGATAGAGAGGTCCATGTTTGCTTGAAGTGATAGAGATGTCCATGTTTGCCATAAGTGATAGAGATTTCCATGTTTGTCAGAACTGATAGAGATTTCCATGTTGGTCAGAACTGATAGAGATTTCCATGTTTGGCAGAAGTGATAGAGATTTCCATGTTTGTCAGAAGTGATAGAGATTTCCATGTTTGTCAGAAGTGATAGAAATTTCCATGTTTGTCAGAAGTGATAAACATTTCCATGTTTGCCAGAAGTGATAGAGATTTCCATGTTTGTCGAAAATCTTAGAGATTTCCATGTTTGTAGAAAATCTTAGAGATTTCCAATCTTAGAGATTTCCATTTTTGTAGAAAATCTTAGAGATTTTCATGTTTAAAAATCTTAGAGATTTCCATGTTTGTATCTTGGAGATTTCCATCTTTGTAGAAAATCTTAGAGGTTTCCATGTTTGTCAGAAGTGATATTTTCATATTTGTTTAAAATCTTAGAGATTTCCATGTTTGTCAGAAATGATAGAGATTTTCATATTTGTAGAAAATCTTAGAGATTTCCATGTTTGTCAGAAGTGATAGAGATTTTTTGCCAGAAGTGATAGAGAATTTCCTTGTTTGCCAGAAGTGATAGAGATTTTCATGTTTGTCAGAAGTGATAGAGATTTCCATGTTTGCCAGAAGTGATAGACATTTCCATGTTTGAAGAAGTGATAGAGATTTCCATGTTTATCAGAAGTGATAGAGATTTCCATGTTTGCCAGAAGTAATAGAAATTTCCATGTTTGCCAGAAGTGATAGAGATTTCCATGTTTGTCAGAAGTGATAGAGATTTCCATGTTTGTCAGAAGTGATAGGGATTTCCATGTTTGCCAGAAGTGATAGAAATTTCCATGTTTGTCAGAAGTGATAAAGATTTCCATGTTTGCCAGAAGTGATAGAGATTTATGTTTGTAGAAAATCTTAGAGATTTCCATTTTTTGTAGAAAATCTTAGAGATTTCCATGTTTGTAGAAAATCTTAGAGATTTCCATGTGTGTAGAAAATCTTAGAGATTTCCATGTTTGCAGAAAATCTTAGAGATTTCCATGTTTGTAGAAAATGTTAGAGGTTTCCATGTTTGTCAGAAGTGATAGAGATTTCCATGTTTGTCAGAAGTGATAGAGATTTACCTGTTTGCCAGAAGTGATAGAGATTTCCATGTTTGTAGAAAATCTTAGAGATTTCCATGTTTGTAGAAAATCTTAGAGATTTCCATGTTTGTCAGAAGTGATAGAGATTTCCATGTTTGTCAGAAGTGATAGAGATTTCCTTGTTTGCCAGAAGTGATAGAGATTTCCATGTTTGCCAGAATCTGAGAGATTTCCAGACCATTTCCAGAAGTGTTTTCCATGAAGTGGTAGAGATTTCCATGTTTGTTTAAATTTCCATGCTTGTATCTTAGAGATTTGCATGTTTGCCAGAAGTGATAGAGATTTCCATGTTTCCAGAAGTGATAGAGATTTCCATGTTTGTAGAAAATCTTAGAATTGCCATGTTTGTCAGAAGTGATAGAGATTTCCTTGTTTGCCAGAAGTGATAGAGATCCTTGTTTGCCAGAAGTGATAGAGATTTCCTTGTTTGCCATAAGTGATAGAGATTTACATGTTTGCAGAAGATAAGATTTCCATGTTTGTCAGAAGTGATAGAGATTTCCATGTTTGTAGAAGAATCTTAGAAAGTTCCATGTTTGTCAGAAGTGATAGACATTTCCATGTTTGCCAGAGAGTAATGAAAATGTTTGCCTGAAGTGATAGAGATTTCCATGTTTGTCAGAAATGATTTAGAGAAAATCTTATTTCCATTTTTGTAGAAAATCTTAGAGATTTTTTTTGTCAGAATTTCCATGTTTGATAGAAAATGATAGAGATTTCCATGTTTCTCAGAAGTGATAGAAAATCTTAGAGATTTCCATGTTGTGCAGAATTGAAAATTTCCATGTTTGAAGATGTGATAGAGATTTCCATGTTTGTCAGAAAATGATAGAGATTTTCATATTTGTAGAAAATCTTAGAGATTTCCATGTTTGTCAGAAGTGATAGAGATTTCCATGTTTGTCAGAAGTGATAGAGATTTCCATGTTTGCCAGAAGTGATAGAAAGATTCCATGTTTGTCAGAAGTGATAAATTTCCATGTTTGTCAGAAGTGATAGAGATTTCCATGTCCATGTTTGTCAGAAGATTTATGTGTGTAGAAAATAGAGATTTCCATGTTTGCAGAAAATCTTAGAGATTTCCAGTTTGTAGAAAATGATGTTTGCCAAGTGATAGAGATTTTCATGTTTGTCAGAAGTGATAGAGATTTCCCTGTTTGCCAGAAGTGATAGGGATTTCAGAGACATGTTTGCCAGAATTGTTTTGCCAGAAGTGATAGAGATTTCCATGTTTGCCAGAAGTGATAGAGATTTCCATTTTTGCCAGAAGTGGTAGAGATTTATGTTTGTAGAAAATCTGAGAGATTTCCATGCTTGTAGAAAATCTTAGAATGTTTGGCAGAAGTGATAGAGATTTCCATGTTTCCAGAAGTGATAGAGATTTCCATGTTTGTCAGAGATTGCCATGTTTGTCAGAAGTGATAAAGATTTCCATGTTTGCCAGAAGTGATAGAGATTTCCATGTTTGCCAGAAGTGATAGAGATTTCCTTGTTTGCCATAAGTGATAGAGATTTACATGTTTGCCTGAAGTGATAGAGATTTTTTTGTCAGAAGATTTTCAATGTTTGTTGCAGAAGTGATATAGATTTCCATGTTTGTAGAAGTGATAGAGATTTCCATGTTTGTGATAGAGATTTCAATTTTAGACATTTCCATGTTTGTCAGAAAATCTTAGAGATTTCCATGTTTGTAGAAAATCCATGTTTGTCAGAGGTTTCATGTTTGTCAGAAGTGATAGAGATTTCCATGTTTGTAGAAAATCTTAGAGATTTCCATTTTTGTCAGAAGTGAAAGAGATTTCCATGTTTCTCAGAAGTGATAGAGATTTCATGTTTGCCAGAAGTGATAGAGATTTCCATGCTTGCCAGATGTTTGTTTGTCAGAAGTACCATGTTTGCCAGAAGTGATTTTAAGTTTGTAGAAAATCTTAGAGATTTCCAGAAAATCTTAGAGATTTACATGAAAATCTTAGAGATTTCCATGTTTGTAGAAAATCTTAGAGAATTCCATGTTTGTAGAAAATCTTAGAGGTTTCCATGTTTGTCAGAAGTGATAGAGATTTCCATGTTTCTCAGAAGTGATAGAGATTTCCATGTTTGCCAGAAGTGATAGAGATTTCCATGTTTGCCAGAATTGATAGAGATTTCCATGCTTGCCAGATGTGATAGAGATTTCCATGTTGGTCAGAAGTGATAGAGATTTTCATATTTGAGAAATCTTAGAGATTTCCATGTTTGCCAGAAGTGATAGAGATGTCCATGTTTGTCAGAAGTGATAGAGATTTCCATGTTTGCCAGAAGTGATAGAGAGTTCATGTTTGTCAGAAGTGATAGAGATTTCCATGTTTGTCAGAAGTGATAGAGATGTCCATGTTTGTCAGAAGTGATAGAGATTTCCATGTTTGCCAGAAGTGATAGATATTTCCTTGTTTGCCAAAAAAAGTGATAGAGATTTTCATGTTTGTCAGAAGTGATAGAGATTTCCATGTTTGCCAGAAGTGATAGACATTTCATTGTTTTGCCAGAAGTGATAGAGATTTCCATGTTTGGCAGAAGTGATAGACATGTTTGCCAGAAGTGATATTGTTTGTCAGAACTGATAGAGATTTCCATGTTTGCCAGAAGTGATAGATTTCTTTGTCAGAAGTGATAAAGATTTCCATGTTTGCCAGAAGTGATAGAGATTTCCATGTTTGTCGAAAATCTTAGATATTTCCATGTTTGTAGAAAATCTTAGAGATTTCCATTTTTGTAGAAAATCTTAGAGATTTCCATTTTTGTAGAAAATCTTAGAGATTTCCATGTGTGTAGACAATCTTAGACATTTCCATGTTTGTCAGAAAATCTTAGAGGTTTCCATGTTTGTCAGAAGTGATAAAGATTTCCATGTTTATAGAAAATCTTAGAGATTTCCATGTTTGTCAGAAGTGATAGAGATTTCCATATTTGTCAGAAGTGATAGAGATTTCTGTTTATCAGAAGATAGAGATTTCCATGTTTGCCAGAATTGATAGAGATTTCCATGTTTGCCAGAAGTGATAAAATTTCCAAGTGATTAATAATAGAGATTTCCTTGTTTGCCAGAAGTGATAGAGATTTTCATGTTTGTCAGAAGTGATAGAGATTTCATGTTTGCCTGAAGTGATAGAAATTTCCATGTTGGTCAGAAGTGATAGAGAGGTCCATGTTTGCTTGAAGTGATAGAGATGTCCATGTTTGCCATAAGTGATAGAGATTTCCATGTTTGTCAGAACTGATAGAGATTTCCATGTTGGTCAGAACTGATAGAGATTTCCATGTTTGGCAGAAGTGATAGAGATTTCCATGTTTGTCAGAAGTGATAGAGATTTCCATGTTTGCCAGAAGTAATAGAAAGTTCCATGTTTGTCAGAAGTGATAAAGATTTCCATGTTTGCCAGAAATGATAGAGATTTCCATGTTGGTCGAAAATCTTAGATATTTCCATGTTTGTAGAAAATCTTAGAGATTTCCATGTTTGTAGAAAATCCTTAGAGATTTCCATTTTTGTAGAAAATCTTAGAGATTTCCATGTGTGTAGAAAATCTTAGAGATTTCCATGTTTGCAGAAAATCTTAGAGATTTCCATGTTTGTAGAAAATGTTAGAGGTTTCCATGTTTGTCAGAAGTGATAGAGATTTCCATGTTTGTCAGAAGTGATAGAGATTTCCCTGTTTGCCAGAAGTGATAGGGGATTTATGTTTGTAGAAAATCTTAGAGATTTCCATGTTTGTAGAAAATCTTTAGGGATTTCCATGTTTGTCAGAAGTGATAGAGATTTCCATGTTTGTCAGAAGTGATAGAGATCTCCCTGTTTGCCAGAAGTGATAGAGATTTCCATGTTTGCAGAATTGATAGAGATTTCCATGTTTGCCAGAAGTGATAGAGATTTCCATGTTTGCCAGAAGTGATAGAGATTTCCATGTTTGCCAGAAGTGATAGAGATTTCCTTGTTTGTAGAAAATCTGAGAGATTTCCATGTTTGTAGAAAATCTTAGAGATTTGCATGTTTGTGAAGAATCTTAGAGATTTGTGTTTCCAGAAGTGATAGAGATTTCCATGTTTCCAGAAAATGATAGAGATTTCCATGTTTGTCAAAATCTTAGAGATTTTGTTTGTCAAGTGATAGAGATTTCATTGTTTGCTGCAGAAGTGATAGAGATTTCCTTGTTTGCCATAAGTGATAGAGATTTCCTTGTTTGCCATAAGTGATAGAGATTTCCTTGTTTGTCAGAAGTGATAGAATTTCCATGTTTGCCAGAAGTGATAGGAGATTTCCTTGTTTGCCAGAAGTGATAAAGATTTCCTTGTTTGTCAGAAGTGATAGAGATGTTCCTTGTTTGCTGGAAGTGATAGAGATTTCCATGTTTGCCAGAAGTGATAGAGATTTCCAGTTTGCAGAAAATCTTTAGATTTATTTTTGTAGAAAAATCTTAGAGATTTATTTTGTAGAAAATCTAGAGATTTAAGGTTTGTAGAAAATCTTAGAGAATTCCATGTTTGTAGAAAATCTAGAGTTTCCTATGTTTGTCAGAAGTGATAGAGATTTCCTCTATGTTTGTAGAACATCTTAGAGATTTCATTTTAATGAAGTGAAATAGATTTCCATGTTTCTCAGAAGTGATAGAGATTTCGTTTGCCAGAAGTGATAGGAGATTTCCATGTTTGCCAGAATTGATAGAGATTTCCATACAGATGTGATAGAGATTTCCATGTTTGTCAGAAGTGATAGAGATTTATGTTTGCCAGAAGTGATAGAGATTTCAAGTTTGTAGAAAATCTTAGAGATTTCATTTTTGTAGAAATCTTAGAGATTTCATTTTGTAGAAAATCTTACAGATTTCCATGTTTGTAGAAATCTGAGAGAATTCCATATTTGTAGAAAATCTTAGAGGTTTCCATGTTTGTCAGAAGTGATAGAGATTTCCATGTTTTCAGAAGTGATAGAGATTTCCCTGTTTGCCAGAAGTGATAGAGATTTCCATGTTTGCCAGAATTGATAGAGATTTCCATGCTTGCCAGATGTGGATAGAGATTTCATGTTTGTCAGAAGTGATAGAGATTTTCATATTTGTAGAAAATCTAGAGATTTCCATGTTTGCCAGAAGTGATAGAGATGTCCATGTTTGTCAGAAGTGATAGAGAGATTTCCATGTTTGCCAGAAGTGATAGAGAGCATCATGTTTGTCAGAAGTGATAGAGATTTCCATGTTTGTCAGAAGAAGATAGAGATGTCCATGTTTGTCAGAAGTGATAGAGATTTCCATGTTTGCCAGAAGTGATAGACATTTCCTTGTTTGCCAAAAGTGATAGAGATTTTCATGTTTGTCAGAAGTGATAGAGATTTCCATGTTTGCCAGAAGTGATAGACATTTCATTGTTTTGCCAGAAGTGATAGAGATTTCCCATGTTTGCCAGAAGTGATAGAGATCTCCATGTTTGCCAGAAGTGATAGAAGTTTCCATGTTTGTCAGAACTGATAGAGATTTATGTTTGCCAGAAGTGATAGAGATTTCCATGTTTGTCAGAAGTGATAAAGATTTCCATGTTTGCCAGAAGTGATAGAGAGATTTCCATGTTTGTCGAAAATCTTAGATATTTCCATGTTTGTAGAAAATCTTAAAGATTTCAATGTTTGTAGAAAATCTTAGAGATTTCCATTTTTGTAGAAAATCTTAGAGATTTCCATGTGTGTAGACAATCTTAGACATTTCCATGTTTGTCAGAAAATCTTAGAGGTTTCCATGTTTGTCAGAAGTGATAGAGATTTCCATGTTTATAGAAAATCTTAGAGATTTCCATGTTTGTCAGAAGTGATAGAGATTTCCATGTTTGTCAGAAGTGATAGAGATTTCCATGTTTATCAGAAGTGATAGAGATTTCCATGTTTGCCAGAATTGATAGAGATTTCCATGCTTGCCAGAAGTGATATAAATTTCCAAGTTTGCAGTTAATAATAGAGATTTCCATGTTTGCCAGAAGTGATAGAGATTTCCATGTTTGCTAGAAGTGATAGAGATTTCCATGTTTGCCTGAAGTGATAGAAATTTCCATGTTGGTCAGAAGTGATAGAGAGGTCCATGTTTGCTTGAAGTGATAGAGATGTCCATGTTTGCCATAAGTGATAGAGATTTCCATGTTTGTCAGAACTGGATAGAGATTTCCATGTTGGTCAGAACTGATAGAGATTTCCATGTTTGGCAGAAGTGATAGAGATTTCCATGTTTGTCAGAAGTGATAGAGATTTCCATGTTTGCCAGACGTGATAGAAATGTCCATGTTTGTGTCAGAAGTGATAAACATTTTGTCGTTTGCTGTAGAAGTGATAGAGATTTCCATGTTTGTCGAAAATCTTAGATATTTCCATGTTTGTAGAAAATTCAGATTTCCATGTTTGTAGAGAATCTTAGAGATTTCCATTTTTGTAGAAAATCTTAGAGATTTTCATGTGTGTGAAAAGTCTTAGAGATTTCCTTATGTTTAGAAAAATCGGAGATTTCCATCTGTATGGTAGAAAATCTAGAGGTTTCCAGTGTTTGAGCTGGAAGAGATAGATTATTTGTAGAAAATCTTAGAGATTTCCATGTTTGCCAGAAAT
>JAXRKP010001471.1:45000-72942 GCA_037039925.1 Doris montereyensis | reverse complement strand
CATGCTTGCCAGATGTGATAGAGATTTCCATGTTTGTCAGAAGTGATAGAGATTTCCATGTTTGCCAGAAGTGATAGAGATTTCCAAGTTTATAGAAAATCTTAGAGAATTCCATTTTTGTAGAAAATTCAGAGGCTTCCATTTTTGTAGAAAAATCAGAATGTTTGATCTTAGAGAATTCCATGTTTTGTAGAACATCTTAGAGGTTTCCATTTTTTGTCAGAAGTTTCATTTTGAAAGAGATTTCCATGTTTCTCAGAAGTGATAGAGATTTCCTGTTTGCCAGAAGTGATAGAGATTTCCATGTTTGCCAGAATTGATAGAGATTTCCATGCTTGCCAGATGTGATAGAGATTTCCATGTTTGTCAGAAGTGATAGAGATTTTCATATTTGTAGAAAATCTTAGAGATTTCCATGTTTGCCAGAAGTGATAGAGATGTCCATGTTTGTCAGAAGTGATAGAGATTTCCATGTTTGCCAGAAGTGATAGAGAGTATCATGTTTGTCAGAAGTGATAGAGATTTCCATGTTTGTCAGAAGTGATAGAGATGTCCATGTTTGTCAGAAGTGATAGAGATTTCCATGTTTGCCAGAAGTGATAGACATTTCCTTGTTTGCCAAAAGTGATAGAGATTTTCATGTTTGTCAGAAGTGATAGAGATTTCCATGTTTGCCAGAAGTGATAGACATTGTTTTGCCAGAAGTGATAGAGATTTCCATGTTTGCCAGAAGTGATAGAGATTTCCATGTTTGCCAGAAGTGATAGAAGTTTCCATGTTTGTCAGAACTGATAGAGATTTCCATGTTTGCCAGAAGTGATAGAGATTTCCATGTTTGTCAGAAATGATAAAGATTTCCATGTTTGCCAGAAGTGATAGGAGATTTCCATGTTTGTCGAAAATCTTAGATATTTCCATGTTTGTAGAAAATCTTAGAGATTTCAATGTTTTAGAAAATCTAGAGATTTCCATTTTGTAGAAAATCTTAGAGATTTCCATGTGTGTAGACAATCTTAGACATTTCCATGTTTGTCAGAAAATCTTAGAGGTTTCCATGTTTGTCAGAAGTGATAGAGATTTCCATGTTTATAGAAAATCTTAGAGATTTCCATGTTTGTCAGAAGTGATAGAGATTTCCATGTTTGTCAGAAGTGATAGAGATTTCCATGTTTATCAGAAGTGATAGAGATTTCATGTTTGCCAGAATTGATAGAGATTTCCATGCTTGCCAGAAGTGATATAAATTTCCAAGTTTTGCAGTTAATAATAGAGATTTCCATGTTTGCAAGTGATAGAGATTTCCATGTTTGCTAGAAGTGATAGAGATTTCCATGTTTGCCCTGAAGTGATAGAAATTTCCATGTTGGTCAGAAGTGATAGAGATTTCCATGTTTGCTTGAAGTGATAGAGATGTTCATGTTTGCCATAAGATAGAGATTTCCATTTTGTCAGAACTGATAGAGATTTCCATATTTGGTCAGAACTGAAGATTTCCATGTTTGGCAGAAGTGATAGATTTCATGTTTGTCAGAAGTGATAGAGATTTCCATGTTTGTGATAGAATTTCCATGTTTGCTTGAAGTGATAAACATTTCCATGTTTGCCAGAAGTGATAGAGATTTCCATGTTTGTCGAAAATCTTCACATATTTCCATGTTTGTAGAAAATCTTAGAGATTTCCATGTTTGGAGAATCTTAGAAGATTTCCATTTTTGTAGAAAATCTTTAGAGATTTTCATGTGTGTAAAAAGTCTTAGAGATTTCCATGTTTCTAGAAAATCTTGGAGATTTCCATCTTTGTAGAAAATCTTGGAGGTTTTCCATGTTTGTCAGAAGTGATAGAGATTTTTCATATTTGTAGAAAATCTTAGAGATTTCCATGTTTGCCAGAAATGATAGAGATTTTTTCATATTTGAAAAATCTTTTAGAGATTTCCATGTTTGTCAGATAGTTTGCCAGAAATAGACATTTCCTTGTTTGCCAGAAGTGATAGAGATTTTCATGTTTGTCAGAAGTGAAGAGATTTCCATGTTTGCCAGAAGTGATAGACATTTCCATGTTTGAAGAAATAAAGATCTTAGTGATATTTCCATGTTTACCAGAAGTAATAGAAATTTCCATGTTTGCCATAAGGGAGATTTCCATGTTTGTCAGAAGTGAAGAGATTTCCATGTTTGTCTGATAGAGATTTCCATGTTTGCCAGAAGTGTAGAAGGTTTCCATGTTTGTCAAAATAAAGATTTCCATGTTTGCCAGAAATGATAGAGATTTCCATGTTGGTCGTCTTAGATATTTCATGTTTGTAAAAATCTTAGAGATTTCCATGTTTGTAGAAAATCTTAGAGATTTCCATGTTTGTGAAAATCTTAGAGATTTCCATGTTTGTAGAAAATGTTAGAGGTTTCCATGTTTGCAGAAAATCTTAGATAGAGATTTCCATGTTTGTCAGAAGTGATAGAGATTTCCATGTTTGTCTAAGTGATAGAGATTTCCCTGAAGTGATAGGAGGGATTTCCATGTTTGTAGAAAATCTTAGAGATTTCCATGTTTGTAGAAAATCTTAGGGATTTCCATGTTTGTCAGAAGTGATAGAGATTTCCATGTTTGTCAGAAGTGATAGAGATCTCCCTGTTTGCCAGAAGTGATAGAGATTTCCATGTTTGCCAGAATTGATAGAGATTTCCATGTTTGCCAGAAGTGATAGAGATTTCCATGTTTGCCAGAAGTGATAGAGATTTCCTTGTTTGCCAGAAGTGGTAGAGATTTATGTTTGTAGAAAATCTGAGAGATTTCCATGCTTGTAGAAAATCTTAGAGATGTTGTCATGTTTGGCAGAAGTGAGGAGATTTCCTTGTTTCCAGAAGTGATAGAGATTTCCATGTTTGTAGAAAATCTTAGGAGATTGCCATGTTTGTCATGTTTGTCAGAAGTGATAAAGATTTCCTTGTTTGCCAGAAGTATAGAGATTTTGTTTGCCAGAAGTGATAGAGATTTCAAGTTTGGCTCTGTTTGCCATAAGTGATAGAGATTTACATGTTTGCCTGAAGTGATAGAGATTTCCATGTTTGTCAGAAGTGATAGAGATTTCCATGTTTGTCAGAAGTGATAGAGATTTCCCTGTTTGCTTGCCAGAAGTGAGATATAGATTTCCATGTTTGTCAGAAGTGGATAGACATGTCCATGTTTGCCAGAAGTGATAGGGATTTCCATGTTTGCCAGAAGTGATAGAGATTTCCATGTTTGCCAGAAGTGATAGAGATTTCCAAGTTTGTAGAAAATCTTAGAGATTTCCATTTTTGTAAAATGAAAGATTTCTTTAGAGATTTTCCATTTTGTAGAAAAATCTTAGAGATTTCCATGTTTGTAGAAAATCTTAGAATTTTTGTCAAAATCTAGAGATTTCCATGTTTGTAGAAAATGTTAGAGGTTTCCATGTTTGCAGAAAATCTTCTGAGATTTCCATGTTTTGTTGTTAGAGATTTCCATGTTTGTCCAGAAAAGAGATTTCCATGTTTGTCAGAGATAGAGATTTCCATGTTTGCCAGAAGTGATAGGGATTTCCATGTTTGAAGAAAATCTTAAGATTTCCAGTTTGTCAGAAAATCTTAGGGATTTCCATGTTTGTCAGAAGTAGAGAAATTTCCATGTTTGTAGATAGAGATTTCCCTGTTTGTCAGAAGTGATAGAATTTCATGTTTGCCAGAATTGATAGAGATTTCCATGTTTGCCAGAAGTGATAAATTTCCATTTTTGTCAGAAGTGATAAAGATTTCCTTGTTTGCCAGAAATGATAGAGATTTCCAGTTGGTCGAAAATCTGAGATATTTCCATGAGAGATTTGCGTTTGTGGCAAATCTTAGAGATTTCCATGTTTTCCAGAAGAGAAAATAGGAGATTTCCATGATGTTTGTCAGAAGTGATAGAGATTTCCTGTTTGCCAGAAGTGATAGAGATTTCCTTGTTTGCCAGAAGTGATAGGGATTTCCTTGTTTGCAGAAATCTTAGAGATTTCCATGTTTGCCAGAAGTGATAGAGATTTCCATGTTTGTCAGAAGTGATAGAGATTTCCTTGCTTGCCAGAAGTATAGAGATTTCCATGTTTGTCAGAAGTGATAGAGATTTCCATGTTTGCCAGAAGTGATAGAGATTTCCATGTTTGCCAGAAGTGGTAGAGATTTCCAAGTTTGTAGAAAATCTGAGGATTTCATTTTAGTTTGGTATCTTAGAAGTGATAGAGATTTACATTTTTTGTAGAAAAGATCTTGTTTGCCAAAGCATTTCCATGATAGAGATTTTGTTTGCCATAAGTGATAAAATCAGAAATTCCATGTTTGATTAGAGATGTTTGTCAGAAGTGATAGAGATTTCCATGTTTGTAGAACATCTTAGAGATTTCCATTTTTGTCAGAGATTGTGAGAAAATCTAGAATTTCCATGAGATTTCTTTTTGTAGAAAATCAGAGATTTCCAGTGAGAAAACTAGAGAATTCCCTGTTTGCCTTTGAAGGGATAGAGATTTTCCATGTTTGTAGAACATCAGAGATTTCCATTTTTGTCAGAAGTGAAAAGAGATTTCATGTTTCAGAAGTGCTTGCCAGAAGTGGATAGAGATTTCCATGTTTGTCAGAATTGATAGAGATTTCCATGTTTGCCAGAAGTGATAGAGATTTCCAAGTTTGTAGAAAAGAGATTTCCATTTTTTGAGTTTGTAGAAAATCTTAGAAATTCCATGTTTTGTAGAAAATCTTAGAGGTTTCATATTTGTAGTGATAGAGATTTCCATGTTATAGAGATTTCCCTGTTTGCAGATAGAGATTTCCATGTTTGCCAGAATTGATAGAGATTTCCATGCTTGCCAGATGTGATAGAGATTTCCATGTTTGTCAAGTGATAGAGATTTTCATATTTGTAGAAAATCCATGTTTGATAGAGATGTCCATGTTTGTCAGAAGTGATAGAGATTTCCATGTTTGCCAGAAGTGATAGAGTATCATGTTTGTCAGAAGTGATAGAGATTTCCATGTTTGTCAGAAGTGATAGAGATGTCCATGTTTGTCAGAAGTGATAGATTTCCATGTTTGCCATGATAGACATTTCCTTGTTTGCCAAAATTGATAGAGATTTTCATGTTTGTCAGAAGATAGAGATTTCCATGTTTGCCAGAAGTGATAGAGTATTTCATTGTTTTGCCAGGAAGATAGAGATTTCTCCATGTTTGCCAGAAGTGATAGAGATCCATGTTTGCCAGAAGTGATAGAAGTTTCCATGTTTGTCAGAGATAGAGATTTCCATGTTTGCCAGAAGTGATAGAGATTTTGTCAGAAGTGATAAAGATTTCATGTTTGCCAGTGATAGAGATTTCCATGTTTGTCAAAATCTTAGATATTTCCATGTTTGTAGAAAATCTTAGTTTCAATGTTTGTAGAAAATCTTAGAGATTTCCATTTTTGTAGAAAATCTTAGAGATTTCCATGTTTAGACAATCTTGAATTTCCATGTTTGTCAGAAAATCTTAGAGGTTTCCATGTTTGCCAGAAGTAGTTTATAGAAAATCTTAGGAGATTTCCATGTTTGTCAGAAGTGATAGAGATTTCCATGTTTGTCAGAAGTGATAGAGATAGAGATTTCCATGTTTGCAGAATTGATAGAGATTTCCATGTTTGTCAGAAGTAAATTTCAAAGTTTAGTTAATTTTTCCATGTTTGTCAGAAGTGATATTTCCATGTTTGCTAGAAGTGATAGATTTCCATGTTTGCCTGAAGTGATAGAAATTTCCATGTTGGTCAGAAGTGATAGAGATGTTTTGCTTGAAGTTTGTCATTGCCATAAGTGATAGAGATTTCCATGTTTGTCAGAGCCAGTGCCATAAGTGATAGATTTCCATGTTGGTCATAGATTTGCAAATATCAGAACTTGATAGAGATTTCCATGTTTGGCAGAAGTGATAGAGATTTCCATGTTTGTCAGAGATAGAGATTTCCATGTTTGCCAGAAGTGGTAGAAAGTTCCATGTTTGTCAGAAGTGATAAAGATTTCCATGTTTGCCAGAAATGATAGATTTCCAGACCATGTTTGTAGAAAATCTTAGAGATTTCCATGTTTGTAGAAAATCTTAGAGATTTCCATTTTTGTAGAAAATCTTAGAGACTTCCATGTGTAGAAAATCTTAGAATTTCATGTTTGCAGAAAATCTTAGAGATTTCCATGTTTGTAGAAAATGTTAGAGGTTTCCATGTTTGTCAGAAGATAGAGATTTCCATGTTTGTCAGAAGTGATAGAGATTTCCTGTTTGCCATGAAGTGATAGGGATTTCCATGTTTGTAGAAAATCTTAGAGATTTCCATGTTTGTAGAAAATCTTAGGATTTCCATGTTTGTCAGAAGTGATAGAGATTTCCATGTTTGTCAGAAGTGATAGAGATCTCTGTTTGCCAGAAGTGATAGAGATTTCCATGTTTGCCAGAATTGATAGAGATTTCCATGTTTTGCCAGAAGTGATAGAATTTCCATGTTTCCAGAAGTGAGAGATTTCCTTGTTTGCCAGAAAATCTGGTGAGATTTCATGCTTGTTTGTAGAGATTTGCAGAATCTGAGATTTAGAGATTTCCATGTTTGTAGAAAATCTTAGAGATTTGCATGTTTGGCAGAAGTGATAAAGATTTCCATGTTTCCAGATGATAGAGATTTCCATGTTTGAAAATCTTAGAGATTGCCAGAGAAGTGATTTTTTCCTTGTTTTGCCATAAGTGATAGAGATTTACATGTTTGCCTGAAGTGATAGAGATTTCCATGTTTGTCAGAAGTATAGAGATTTCCATGTTTGTCAGAAGTGATATAGATTTCCTTGCTTGCCAGAAGTGATAGATTTCCATGTTTGTCAGAAGTGATAGACATGTCCATGTTTGCCGAATAGGATTTACATGTTTGCCTGAAGTGATAGAGATTTCCATGTTTGCCAGAAGTAGAATTTCCAAGTTTGTAGAAAATCTTAGAGATTTCCATTTTTGTAGAAAATCTTAGAGATTTCATTTTTGTAGAAAATCTTAGAGATTTCCATGTTTGTAGAAAATCTTAGAGAATTCCATGTTTGTAGAAAATCTTAGAGTTTCCCATGTTTGTCAAGTGATAGAGATTTTCATGTTTGTAGAACATCTTAGAGATTTCCATTTTTTGTCAGAAAGTGAAATAGATTTCCATTTCCCCTGTTTGCCATGTTTGTCCAGAAGTGATAGAGATTTCCATGTTTATCAGAATTGATAGAGATTTCCAAGTGCTTGCCATTTGATCTGATAGAGATTTCCATGTTTGTCTGAGAAGTTCCATATTTGAGAAAATCTTAGAGGTTTCCATGTTTGTCAAGTGTTTTCATGTTTCTCAGAAGTGATAAATGATTTCCAAGTTTGCAGTTAATAGAAAATCTTAGAGATTTCCATGTTTGTCAAGGCTACAGATTTTCATATTTGTAGAAAATCTTGAGAGATTTGTAGAAAATCTTAGAGGTTTCATGTTTGTAGGAAGTGATAGAGATTTCCATGTTTGTCAGAAGTGATAGAAATTTCCATGTTTGTCAGAAGTGATAGAGATCATGGTTTGTCATGTTTTCCATTTTGTCAGATGTGATAGAGATGTCCATGTTTGCCATAAGTGATAGAGATTTTCCATGTTTGTCAGAACTGATAGAGATTTCCATGTTTGCCAAAAGTCATAGAGATTTTCATGTTTGTCATATAGAGATTTCCATGTTTGGCAGAAGTGATAGAGATTTCCATGTTTGTCAGAAGTGATAGAGATTTCCATGTTTGCCAGACGTGATAGAAATTTCCATGTTTGTCAGAAGTGATAAACATTTCCATGTTTGTCAGAAGTGATAGAGATTTCCATGTTTGCCAGAAAATTTCATTAGATAGAGATTTCCCCAGAAGTGTTTCCATGTTTGTCGAAAATCTTTTGTAGAAAAATCTGATAGATTTCCATGTTTGTAGAGAATCTTTTGTCAGAAGATTTTCCATTTTTGCCAGAAGTGATAGAAAATCTTAGAGATTTCCATGTTTGTGTAAAAAGTTTAGAAAATCTTAGAGATTTCCATGTTTCCATATCAGAAAATCTTTTGGAGATTTCCATCTTTGTAGAAAATCTTAGAGGTTTCCATGTTTGTCAGAAGTGATAGAGATTTTCATGTTTGTAGAAAATCTTAGAGATTTCCATGTTTGCCAGAAATGATAGAGATTTTTTATTTGAAGCGATAGAGATTTCCATGTTTATCAGAACAGAGATTTCCATGTTTGTCAGAAGTGATAGAGATTTCCATGTTTGCCAGAAGTGATAGACATTTCCTTGTTTGTTTGCCAGAAGTGATAGAGATTTTCATGTTTGTCAGAAGTGATAGAGATTTCCATGTTTGCCTGAAGTGATAGAGATTTCCATGTTGGTCAGAAGTGAAGAGAATGTTTTCTAGATAAATCTTTGTAGATTTCCATGTTTATCAGAAGTGATAGAGATTTCCATGTTTGCCAGAAGTAATAGAAATTTCCATGTTTGTCAGAAGTGATAGAGATTTCCATGTTTGCCAGTGTCAGAGAAGTGATAGAGATTTCCATGTTTGTCAGAAGTGATAGAGATTTCCATGTTTGCCAGAAGTGATAGAAAGTTCCATGTTTGAAGAAGTGATAAAGATTTCCATGTTTGCCAGAAGTGATAGAGATTTCCATGTTTGTCAGAAAATAATAGATGTTTGTAGTAGAAATCTTAGAGATTTCCATTTTTGTAGAAATCTTAGAGATTTCCAATCTTAGAGATTTCCATGTTTTGTCAGAAAATCTTGGAGATTTCCATGTTTAGAAAATCTTAGAGATTTCCATGTTTGCAGAAAAGAGATTTTCTTAGAGAGATTTCCATGTTTGAAAATAGAAAATGTTAGAGAGATTTCCATGTTTGTCAGAAAATGATAGAGATTTCCATGTTTGTCAGAAGTGATAGAGATTTCCCTGTTTGCCAGAAGTGATAGGGATTTCCATGTTTGTAGAAGTGATAGAGATTTCTGTGTTTGTAGAAATAGACATTTCCATGTTTGAAGAAAATCTTTTTCCATGTTTGTCAGAAGTGATAGAGATTTCCATGTTTGTCAGAAGTGAAGAGATCTCCCTGTTTGCCAGAAGTGATAGAGATTTCCATGTTTGTCAGAATTGATAGAGATTTCCATGTTTGTCAGAAGTGATAGAGATTTCCATGTTTGCCAGAAGTGATAGAGATTTCCTTGTTTGCCAGAAGTGGTAGAGATTTCCATGTTTGTAGAAAATCTGAGAGATTTCCATGCTTAGAGATTTAGAAAATCTTAGAGATTTGCATGTTTGGCAGAAGTGATAGAGATTTCCATGTTTCCAGAAGTGATAGAGATTTCCATGTTTGTAGAAAATCTTAGGGTGCCATGTTTGTCAGAAGTGATTCTCCAGAGACTTTCCTTGTTTGCCAAGTGATAGAGATCTCCTTGTTTGCCAGAAGTGATAGAGATTTCCTTGTTTGCCATAAGTGATGTAGAGATTTACATGTTTGCCAGAAGTGATAGAGATTTCCATGTTTGTCAAAGTGATAGAGAGATTTCCATGTTTGTCAGAAGTGATAGAGATTTCCATTTCTTGCTTGCCAGAAGTGATATAGATTTCCCTGTTTGTCAGAAGTGATAGACATGTCCATGTTTGCCAGAAGTAATAGGGATTTACATGTTTGCCTGAAGTGATAGAGATTTCCATGTTTGCCAGAAGTGATAGAGATTTCCATTTTGCCAGAAGTATAGGAAATCTTATAGAGATTTCCATTTTGTAGAAAATCTTAGAGATTTCCATGTTTGTAGAAAATCTTAGAGAATTCCATGTTTGTAGAAAATCTTAGAGGTTTCCATGTTTGTCAGAAGTGAGGTAGAGATTTCCATGTTTCTCAGAAGTGATAGAGATTTCCCTGTTTGCCAGAAGTGATAGAGATTTCCATGTTTGCCAGAATTGATAGAGATTTCCATGCTTGCCAGATGTGATAGAGATTTCCATGTTTGTCAGAAGTGATAGAGATTTTCATATTTGTAGAAAATCTTAGAGATTTCCATGTTTGCCAGAAGTGATAGAGATGTCCATGTTTGTCAGAAGTGATAGAGATTTCCATGTTTGCCAGAAGTGATAGAGAGTATCATGTTTGTCAGAAGTGATAGAGATTTCCATGTTTGTCAGAAGTGATAGAGATGTCCATGTTTGTCAGAAGTGATAGAGATTTCCATGTTTGCTGGAAGTGATAGACATTTCCTTGTTTGCCAAAAGTGATAGAGATTTTCATGTTTGTCAGAAGTGATAGAGATTTCCATGTTTGCAAAGTGATAGACATTTCATTGTTTTATATATATGATAGAGATTTCCATGTTTGCCAGAAGTGATAGAGATTTCCATGTTTGCCAGAAGTGATAGAAGTTTCATGTTTGTCAGAACTGATAGAGATTTCCATGTTTGCCAGAAGTGATAGAGATTTCCATGTTTGTCAGAAGTGATAAAGATTTCCATGTTTGCCAGAAGTGATAGAGATTTCCATGTTTGTCGAAAATCTTAGATATTTCCATGTTTTGTAGAAAATCTTAGAGATTTCAATGTTTGTAGAAAATCTTAGAGATTTCCATTTTGTAGAAAATCTTAGAGATTTCCATGTGTGTAGACAATCTTAGACATTTCCATGTTTGTCAGAAAATCTTAGAGGTTTCCATGTTTGTCAGAAGTGATAGAGATTTCCATGTTTATAGAAAATCTTAGAGATTTCCATGTTTGTCAGAAGTGATAGAGATTTCCATGTTTGTCAGAAGTGATAGAGATTTCCATGTTTATCAGAAGTGATAGAGATTTCCATGTTTGCCAGAATTGATAGAGATTTCCATGCTTGCCAGAAGTGATATAAATTTCCAAGTTTGCAGTTAATAATAGAGATTTCCATGTGTTGCCAGAAGTGATAGAGATTTCCATGTTTGCTAGAAGTGATAGAGATTTCCATGTTTGCCTGAAGTGATAGAAATTTCCATGTTGGTCAGAAGTGATAGAGGTCCATGTTTGCTTGAAGTGATAGAGATGTCCATGTTTGCCATAAGTGATAGAGATTTCCATGTTTGTCAGAACTGATAGAGATTTCCATGTTGGTCAGAACTGATAGAGATTTCCATGTTTGGCAGAAGTGATAGCGATTTCCATGTTTGTCAGAAGTGATAGAGATTTCCATGTTTGCCAGAAGTGATAGAAATTTCCATGTTTGTCAGAAGTGATAAACATTTCCATGTTTGCCAGAGTGATAGAGATTTCCATGTTTGTCGAAAATCTTAGATATTTCCATGTTTGTAGAAAATCTTAGAGATTTCCATGTTTGTAGAGAATCTTAGAGATTTCCATTTTTGTAGAAAATCTTAGAGATTTTCATGTGTGTAAAAATCTTAGAGATTTTCCATGTTTCTAGAAAATCTTGCAGATTTCCATCTTTGTAGAAAATCTTAGAGAATTCCATGTTTGTAGAAAATCTTAGAGGTTTCCATGTTTGTCAGAAGTGATAGAGATTTCCATGTTTCTCAGAAGTGATAGAGATTTCCTGTTTGCCAGAAGTGATAGAGATTTCCATGTTTGCCAGAATTGATAGAGATTTCCATGCTTGCCAGATGTGATAGAGATTTCCATGTTTGTCAGAAGTGATAGAGATTTTCATATTTGTAGAAAATCTTAGAGATTTCCATGTTTGCCAGAAGTGATAGAGATGTCCATGTTTGTCAGAAGTGATAAAGATTTCCATGTTTGCCAGAAGTGATAGAGAGTATCATGTTTGTCAGAAGTGATAGAGATTTCCATGTTTGTCAGAAGTGATAGAGATGTCCATGTTTGTCAGAAGTGATAGAGATTTCCATGTTTGCCAGAAGTGATAGACATTTCCTTGTTTGCCAAAAGTGATAGAGATTTTCATGTTTGTCAGAAGTGATAGAGATTTCCATGTTTGCCAGAAGTGATAGACATTTCATTGTTTTGCCATAAGTGATAGAGATTTCCATGTTTGCCAGAAGTGATAGAGATTTCCATGTTTGCCAGAAGTGATAGAAGTTTCCATGTTTGTCAGAACTGATAGAGATTTCATGTTTGCCAGAAGTGATAGAGATTTCCATGTTTGTCAGAAGTGATAAAGATTTCCATGTTTGCCAGAAGTGATAGAGATTTCCATGTTTGTCGAAAATCTTAGATATTTCCATGTTTGTAGAAAATCTTAGAGATTTCAATGTTTGTAGAAAATCTTAGAGATTTCCATTTTTGTAGAAAAATCTTAGAGATTTCCATGTGTGTAGACAATCTTAGACATTTCCATGTTTGTCAGAAAATCTTAGAGGTTTCCATGTTTGTCAGAAGTGATAGAGATTTCCATGTTTATAGAAAATCTTAGATATTTCCATGTTTGTCAGAAGTGATAGAGATTTCCATGTTTGTCAGAAGTGATAGAGATTTCCATGTTTATCAGAAGTGATAGAGATTTCCATGTTTGCCAGAATTGATAGAGATTTCCATGCTTGCCAGAAGTGATATAAATTTCCAAGTTTGCAGTTAATAATAGAGATTTCCATGTTTGCCAGAAGTGATAGAGATTTCCATGTTTGCTAGAAGTGATAGAGATTTCCATGTTTGCCTGAAGTGATAGAAATTTCCATGTTGGTCAGAAGTGATAGAGAGGTCCATGTTTGCTTGAAGTGATAGAGATGTCCATGTTTGCCATAAGTGATAGAGATTTCCATGTTTGTCAGAACTGATAGAGATTTCATGTTGGTCAGAACTGATAGAGATTTCCATGTTTGGCAGAAGTGATAGAGATTTTCCATGTTTGTCAGAAGTGATAGAGATTTCCATGTTTGCCAAAAGATAGAAATTTCCATGTTTGTCAGAAGTGATAAACATTTCCATGTTTCAAGTTGTGAAGTGATAGAGATTTCCATGTTTGTCGAAAATCTTAGATATTTCCATGTTTGTAGAAAATCTTAGAGATTTCCATGTTTGTAGAGAATCTTAGAGATTTCCCATTTTGTAGAAAATCTTAGAGATTTTCATGTGTGTAAAAAGTCTTAGAGATTTCCATGTTTCTAGAAAATCTTGGAGATTTCCATCTTTGTAGAAAATCTTAGAGGTTTCCATGTTTGTCAGAAGTGATAGAGATTTTCATATTTGTAGAAAATCTTAGAGATTTCCATGTTTGCCAGAAATGATAGAGATTTTCATATTTGTAGAAAATCTTAGAGATTTCCATTTTTGTCAGAAGTGATAGAGATTTCCATGTTTGCCAGAAGTGATAGACATTTCCTTGTTTGCCAGAAGTGATAGAGATTTTCATGTTTGTCAGAAGTGATAGAGATTTCCATGTTTGCCAGAAGTGATAGACATTTCCATGTTTGAAGAAGTGATAAAGATTTCCATGTTTATCAGAAGTGATAGAGATTTCCATGTTTGCCAGAAGTAATAGAAATTTCCATGTTTGCCATAAGTGATAGAGATTTCCATGTTTGTCAGAAGTGATAGAGATTTCCATGTTTGTCAGAAGTGATAGAAAGTTCCATGTTTGCCAGAAGTGATAGAAAGTTCCATGTTTGTCAGAAGTGATAAAGATTTCCATGTTTGCCTTAGAAGTGATAGAGATTTCCATGTTGGTCGAAAATCTTAGATATTTCCATGTTTGTAGAAAATCTTAGAGATTTCCATGTGTGTAGAAAATCTTAGAGATTTCCATGTTTGCAGAAAATCTTAGAGATTTCCATGTTTGTAGAAAATGTTAGAGGTTTCCATGTTTGTCAGAAGTGATAGAGATTTCCATGTTTGTCAGAAGTGATAGAGATTTCCCTGTTTGCCAGAAGTGATAGGGATTTCCATGTTTGTAGAAAATCTTAGAGATTTCCATGTTTGTAGAAAATCTTAGGGATTTCCATGTTTGTCAGAAGTGATAGAGATTTCCATGTTTGTCAGAAGTGATAGAGATCTCCTGTTTGCCAGAAGTGATAGAGATTTCCATGTTTGCCAGAATTGATAGAGATTTCCATGTTTGCCAGAAGTGATAGAGATTTCCATGTTTGCCAGAAGTGATAGAGATTTCCTTGTTTGCCAGAAGTGGTAGAGATTTCCATGTTTGTAGAAAATCTGAGAGATTTCCATGCTTGTAGAAAATCTTAGAGATTTGCATGTTTGGCAGAAGTGATAGAGATTTCCATGTTTCCAGAAGTGATAGAGATTTCCATGTTTGTAGAAAATCTTAGAGATTGCCATGTTTGTCAGAAGTGATAGAGATTTCCTTGTTTGCCAGAAGTGATAGAGATTTCCTTGTTTGCCAGAAGTGATAGAGATTTCCTTGTTTGCCATAAGTGATAGAGATTTACATGTTTGCCTGAAGTGATAGAGATTTCCATGTTTGTCAGAAGTGATAGAGATTTCCATGTTTGTCAGAAGTGATAGAGATTTCCTTGTTTGCCAGAAGTGATATAGATTTCCATGTTTGTCAGAAGTGATAGACATGTCCATGTTTGCCAGAAGTAATAGGGATTTACATGTTTGCCTGAAGTGATAGAGATTTCCATGTTTGCCAGAAGTGATAGAGATTTCCAAGTTTGTAGAAAATCTTAGAGATTTCCATTTTTGTAGAAAATCTTAGAGATTTCCATTTTTGTTGAAAATCTTAGAGATTTCCATGTTTTTTAGAAAATCTTTTCTCAGAAGTGATAGAGAGAATTCCATGTTTGTAGAAAATCTTAGAGGTTTCCATGTTTGTCAGAAGTGATAGAGATTTCCATGTTTGTCAGAAGTGATAGAGATTTCCTGTTTGCCAGAAGTGATAGAGATTTCCATGTTTGCCTGAATTGATAGAGATTTCCATGCTTGCCAGATGTGATAGAGATTTCCATGTTTGTCAGAAGTGATAGAGATTTTCATATTTGTAGAAAATCTTAGAGATTTCCATGTTTGCCAGAAGTGATAGAGATGTCCATGTTTGTCAGAAGTGATAGAGATTTCCATGTTTGCCAGAAGTGATAGAGAGTATCATGTTTGTCAGAAGTGATAGAGATTTCCATGTTTGTCAGAAGTGATAGAGATGTCCATGTTTGTCAGAAGTGATAGAGATTTCCATGTTTGCCAGAAGTGATAGACATTTCCTTGTTTGCCAAAAGTGATAGAGATTTTCATGTTTGTCAGAAGTGATAGAGATTTCCATGTTTGCCAGAAGTGATAGACATTTCATTGTTTTGCCAGAAGTGATAGAGATTTCCATGTTTGCCAGAAGTGATAGAGATCTCCATGTTTGCCAGAAGTGATAGAAGTTTCCATGTTTGTCAGAACTGATAGAGATTTCCATGTTTGCCAGAAGTGATAGAGATTTCCATGTTTGTCAGAAGTGATAAAGATTTCCATGTTTGCCAGAAGTGATAGAGATTTCCATGTTTGTCGAAAATCTTAGATATTTCCATGTTTGTAGAAAATCTTAGAGATTTCAATGTTTGTAGAAAATCTTAGAGATTTCCATTTTTTGTAGAAATTCTTAGAGATTTCCATGTGTGTAGACAATCTTAGACATTTCCATGTTTGTCAGAAAATCTTAGAGGTTTCCATGTTTGTCAGAAGTGATAAAGATTTCCATGTTTATAGAAAATCTTAGAGATTTCCATGTTTGTCAGAAGTGATAGAGATTTCCATGTTTGTCAGAAGTGATAGAGATTTCCATGTTTATCAGAAGTGATAGAGATTTCCATGTTTGCCAGAATTGATAGAGATTTCCATGCTTGCCAAAAGTGATAGAGATTTTCATGTGATATAAATTTCCAAGTTTGCAGTTAATAATAGAGATTTCCATGTTTGCCAGAAGTGATAGAGATTTCCATGTTTGCTAGAAGTGATAGAGATTTCCATGTTTGCCTGAAGTGAAGTAGAAATTTCCATGTTGGTCAGAAGTGATAGAGAGGTCCATGTTTGCTTGAAGTGATAGAGATGTCCATGTTTGCCATAAGTGATAGAGATTTCCATGTTTGTCAGAACTGATAGAGATTTCCATGTTGGTCAGAACTGATAGAGATTTCCATGTTTGGCAGAAGTGATAGAGATTTCCATGTTTGTCAGAAGTGATAGAGATTTCCATGTTTGCCAGAAGTGATAGAAATTTCCATGTTTGTCAGAAGTGATAAACATTTCCATGTTTGCCAGAAGTGATAGAGATTTCCATGTTTGTCGAAAATCTTAGATATTTCCATGTTTGTAGAAAATCTTAGAGATTTCCATGTTTGTAGAGAATCTTAGAGATTTCCATTTTTGTAGAAAATCTTAGAGATTTTCATGTTTGTAGAAAATCTTAGAGATTTCCATGTTTCTCAGAAAAATCTTGGAGATTTCCATCTTTGTAGAAAATCTTAGAGGTTTCCATGTTTGTCAGAAGTGATAGAGATTTTCATATTTGTAGAAAATCTTAGAGATTTCCATGTTTGTCAGAAATGATAGAGATTTTCATATTTGCCAGAAAATCTTAGAGATTTCCATGTTTGTCAGAAGTGATAGAGATTTCCATGTTTGTCAGAAGTGATAGACATTTCCTTGTTTGCCAGAAGTGATAGAGATTTTCATGTTTGTCAGAAGTGATAGAGATTTCCATGTTTGCCAGAAGTGATAGACATTTCCATGTTTGAAGAAGTGATAGAGATTTCCATGTTTGTCAGAAGTGATAGAGATTTCCATGTTTGCCAGAAGTAATAGAAATTTCCATGTTTGTCAGAAGTGATAAAGATTTCCATGTTTGCCAGAAGTGATAGAGATTTCCATGTTTGTCAGAAAATCTTAGATTTTCCATGTTTGTAGAAAATCTTAGAGATTTCCATGTTTGTAGAAAATCTTAGAGATTTCCATTTTTGTAGAAAATCTTAGAGATTTCCATGTGTGTAGAAAATCTTAGAGATTTCCATGTTTGCAGAAAATCTTAGAGATTTCCATGTTTGTAGAAAATGTTAGAGGTTTCCATGTTTGTCAGAAGTGATAGAGATTTCCATGTTTGTCAGAAGTGATAGAGATTTCCCTGTTTGCCAGAAGTGATAGGGATTTCCATGTTTGAAAATAGAAAATCTTAGAGATTTCCATGTTTGTAGAAAATCTTAGGGATTTCCATGTTTGTCAGAAGTGATAGAGATTTCCATGTTTGTCAGAAGTGATAGAGATTTCCTTGTTTGCCAGTTTGCCAGAAGTGATAGAGATTTCCATGTTTGCCAGAATTGATAGAGATTTCCATGTTTGCCAGAAGTTATAGAGATTTCCATGTTTGCCAGAAGTGATAGAGATTTCCTTTGTTTGCCAGAAGTGGTAGAGATTTCCATGTTTGCCATGTTTGTAGAAAATCTGAAAATCTGAGATTTCCATGCTTGTAGAAAATCTTAGAGATTTGCATGTTTGGCAGAAGTGATAGAGATTTCCATGTTTCCAGAAGTGATAGAGATTTCCATGTTTGTAGAAAATCTTAGAGATTGCCATGTTTGTCAGAAGTGATAGAGATTTCCTTGTTTGCCAGAAGTGATAGAGATTTCCTTGTTTGCCAGAAGTGATAGAGATTTCCTTGTTTGCCATAAGTGATAGAGATTTCCTTGTTTGCCAGAAGTGATAGAGATTTCCATGTTTGCCAGAAGTGATAGAGATTTCCTTGTTTGCCAGAAGTGATAAAGATTTCCTTGTTTGCCAGAAGTGATAGAGATTTCCTTGTTTGCTGGAAGTGATAGAGATTTCCATGTTTGCCAGAAGTGATAGAGATTTCCATGTTTGCCAGAAGTGATAGAGTTTTCAATGTTCATAGAGAAGTAATAGAGATTTACATGTGTGCTGTTAGTAATAGAGATTTCCATGTTTGCAGTTAGTAATAGAGATTTCTATGTGTGCTGTTAGTAATATAAATTTTCTTGTTTGCAGTTAGTAATAGAGATTTCCATTTGTGCTGTTAGTAATAGAGATTTCTATGTGTGCTGTTAGTAATAGAGATGTCCATGTTTGCAGTTAGTAATAGAGATTTCCATGTTTGCAGTTAGTAATAGAGATTTCCATGTTTTCAGTTAGTAATAGAGATTATCATTTTTGCAGTTAGTAATAGAGATTTCCGTGTTTGCAGTTAGTAATAGAGATTTCCATGTTGGCAGGGATTTATAGAGAATTTCATATTTTCTTTAATTTAAAGCAATCTTTCAATCATTCTTCGATATCTAAATATAAAATTATTTGTTTTATTTGATTTTCTACCGCAAATGACAAAGCGATATGTAGCATTGAAAGATTTGAAAGCAGTAGTGTACATGTCTACATTATAATTTAAGCTTTTTTTCCCCACAGTTTGAGACAAAAATTGTCGGCAGACCTTCTCTTAAGATAGTGTGTTCAGTGGTTTAGATCTAACCCCCGAAATTATTTGTGTAGATACAATCAAAGGTTCATCTGTTCTAGACTGTAAAATAGCCACTTTCACTCTCATTGTGATATGTACTTGTGTTAATAGTTTGTGTAATTTATGGAGGCTTTATAGCCTGTAGTGATTACGTTATTATAGTTTGTGTGTAATTTATGGAGGTTTAACAGACTATAGTGATTATGCTATTATAGTTTGTGTGTAATGTATGGAGTTTTAACAGACTGTAGTGATTATGTTATTATACTTTGTGTGTAATTTATGGAGTTTTAACAGACTATAGTGATTATGTTATTATAGTTTGTGTGTAATTTATGGAGTTTTAACAGACTATAATGATTATGCTATTATAGTTTGTGTGTAATGTATGGAGTTTTAACAGACTATAGTGATTATGCTATTATAGTTTGTGTGTAATTTATGGAGTTTTAACAGACTATAGTGATTATGTTATTATACTTTGTGTGTAATGTATGGAGGTTTGACAGACTATAGTGATTATGTTATTATAGTTTGTGTGTAATTTATGGAGGTTTGACAGACTATAGTGATTATGCTATTATAGTTTGTGTGTAATGTATGGAGGTTTGACAGACTATAGTGATTATGCTATTATAGTTTGTGTGTAATTTATGGAGTTTTAACAGACTATAGTGATTATGTTATTATACTTTGTGTGTAATTTATAGACTTAACAGCCTTTAGTGATTACGTTACTATAGTTAATGTGTATTTTATGGACGTTTAACAGCCTTTAGTGATTACGTTATTATAGTTAATGTGTAATTTATGCAGGTTTAACAGCATATAGTGATTGCGTTATTATAGCTTATGTGTAATTTATGGAGGTTTAACAGCTTGTAGTAATTACACGATTTGTTTTACTTCCATACAAGATGTAGAACATAGTCAAAGGTTCTCAGTGAAAAGTATTCTTGTTTGATTTTTTCTGTAATAACGGCTGTGATGATGTTATTGGTATAAACATATCACGTGTTTACGTCTGTAGAGATAACACTTAGTTTGTTTTTATATATAATGTCACATACCTCAAGTGTTTCCCTTATGCTAGATACAATTATCTTTAAGAACGTATTATTTTGCATCATTTCATTTTTCTTATTTATTTAAAGATAAAAGATAAAGATTGATTTTTAGTTTGTACTCCGGCACATATTTAGGCTCACCGACTGTGCATCATTTAACCCAGGCTCACTGACTGTACATCATTTGTCCCACAGCAGGCTATTTCATTTAAGTCCTTCTCAACTCCCTGGTGAGCCTACAAAGCTCAAGCCTGTTAGACATTTTAGTAATAACACTCTGACAAGATCTTTCTATACATTTACCAGGGTGCACATTCACACCTGAGCCAAGTGAGGGAAGTAGAGTGAAGTACCTTTCCTAAGAGAACAACCCCGTGATAAAACAAACCTAGCTGTGCCAGCTGTGGGGCTTGAACCAGTGTAGTCGTGATTACCAGCTCAAAAGACTACGGTTCAGCTACAACGCCTCATAACTTACCTTTTTTGTCTGTCTACAGAGTCTGGAGAAATCAGCCAAGAGAAGTGCCGGATTGCTGTATTTGCTAATGAAACTGCTGATGACTCTGGTCTTGTGTGTTGAAGTGATTGCAGTCGGACATTTTTTACTATCAGAGGTAGACGTACTGGAAAACGGGGTCAGCGATGCGAGAATGATGAAGCAACGGTCAATAAGCACCAGTGAACACACGGGAAACAAACATGGAGGTGATGGAAACATGGATGTGACCGCCTACTATGACGTTCCTGATGGTGTCTATCTCTGTTATTTCAATATTATACATTTTCAGACAATCCAACGATACTCTGTGCAATGCGCTTTTTCCAAGGTGTCGTCAGAGGGTGTCCACGAGCATGCTTCAGGGGATAATGATTCATCGTCCTCGTCGTCATCATCAGAGGGCGGTGAGGACCGAATCCTGTTGCTGTACAAGGCGCTGTTCACCATGGTGCTTGCACTGTTGGTGGTACTGGCAGTGTTTAACGTCATCAGTTTGGTGGCGTGGTTGTTGAGACTCAATCTGGCCACCGGCAAGTCGTGTGTCGGTCTGACATCTGACGCACCCCTAGACGTCGTGTTTCTGGTCAGCATGGCTTGGTACAACACTAGTGCTATCGTTGCTATGGAGCTTGCCAAATGCTCTCCACGGTCCAACAATGCTTCTGGAGAAGGGGAGTCGATGAGGCTCAACGAGGACGTCTGTACTTAGATAGATAAACTTTGTTTTTGATACATGGTGTTAAAAACGTGTTTCTAAAGTTAAAGTGGCAATTCTTAACACTTTTACTCATTTTCTACAGAAACGTATGTTATTTCTTAATGCCATTTTTTACACTGACGTAATATTATCCCTCTTTTACATATAATAACTGCTTCCTTACTATAAATTGTTTTTCGGTTCCTAACAGGGTAGACTGCGGATTGTGATCATGACTGGGGTTCTGGGGTCGAATCCTACAACAGCTAGGTCCATGTTTCGTTCCACACAAATTCATCTTAGTTTGAATTAATCAATGACAAACTTACATTTCGCTCTAAAATTCAACTACAAAGATGTAAGCAACCAATGTTCGGAACTTTTTTTCCTTTCACTTCATTAGAGAGGGGACAAGACTCATTGAGTGATATTTCACTTCATAGGTAATTGGTTGATGATATTTGAAGAGATAAGTAGAGAGATGACTAGGTATATAAAATACGAGGGATGGAAACGTAAGTTCGCAGCTAATTTGACACATAAACAATGTTCTGCTTTTGTCCATTTTTAATCAAAGTATATTGAGATTATTGTACATTGTATAACACCTTGACTTACCATAAGACAGTGTTTTTGTTGTTGCTGCTGCTGCTATTGTTGTTGTTGTTGTTGTTATTGTTCTTGTCGTTGTTGTTGTTAATGAAATTACATTTTTAAATACTCATTTTCACTTGCATCACTCATCACCTGAACATAACAAAGGCCTTTATCAATAAATTTTCCTTCATTTCAGTTTTATTTTTAGTGTTTTTCATTATGCTCTTTTGTTGTGCTTCTTTAATTGTTCATTATAATGAATTGTGACGTGATGTTTGAATACACATCAAAGCTAAAACAGTCATCTTATTAATACAATTGAAATAAAAACTGTCGCCCTGGTGTGGATATAAGATGTACATTCAGTAAGCCTGTATTTACTTTTACTTATGCTCGTGTTTCTTGGACAGCACATAAGAACGACACAGTGGATATCGCCATTGAACACGATCAGATGCCAATTTTGTCATCTGACCCCACGTCTATTTTTCGTTGCTTCTCCAGGATTCTAGCGGCGACCTCTCTTCCTTGTTCCCTGAGAGGACCATCTGAGGGCTGTTTTAGGGATGGCATTAGCATTCATCTTAATGAAGTGACCAGTCCACTTCCATCTTTTCGTCCTCACATTCTGGGATATTGATTTCAGTGATGTTCTTTCTTGAAGGTCGTTGTTTGATATCGTGTTTGCTGAAAATATTTTGAGACATTTGTTTTGAAAGATGTGGGGATACCTGATGCCCAGTCAGTAAGCCTGTACTTGTGTGTGCATATAATATGTACAGTCAGTAAGCTGGTACTTGTGTGTGCATATAATATGTACAGTCAGTAAGCTGGTGCTTGTGTGTGCATATAGTATGTACAGTCAGTAAGCTGGTACGTGGGTGTGCATATAATATGTACAGTCAGTAAGCTGGCACTTGTGTGTGCATATAATATGTACAATCAGTAAGCCGGTACTTGTGTGTGCATATAATATGTACAGTCAGTAAACTGGTACTTGTGTGTGCCTATAATATGTACAGTCAGTAAGACTGTACTTGTGTGTGCATATAATATGTACAGTCAGTAAGTCTGTACTTGTGTGTGCATATAATATGTACAGTCAGTAAGACTGTACTTGTGTGTGCATATAATATGTACAGTAGGAAAGACTATACTTGTGTGTGCATATAATATGTACAGTAGGTAAGACTGTACTTGTGTGTGCATATAATATGTACAGTCAGTAAGACTGTACTTGTGTGTGCATATAATATGTACAGTCAGTAAGTCTGTACTTGTGTGTGCATATAATATGTACAGTCTGTACTTGTATATAATATGTACAGTCAGTAAGCCTGTACTTGTGTGTGCATATAATATGTACAGTCAGTAAGTCTGTACTTGTGTGCTATAATATGTACAGTCAGTAAGACTTTACTTGTGTGTGCATATAATATGTACAGTCAGTAACCTGGTACTTGTGTGTGCATATAATATGTACAGTCAGTAAGTCTGTACTTGTGTGTGCATATAATATGTACAGTCAGTAAGACTGTACTTGTGTGTGCATATAATATGTACAGTCAGCAAGTCTGTACTTGTGTGTCCATACACTATGTACAATCAGTAAGACTGTACTTGTGTGTGCATATAATATGTACAGTCAGTAAGACTGTACTTGTGTGTGCATATAATATGTACAGTAGGTAAGACTGTATTTGTGTGTGCATATAATATGTACAGTCAGTAACCTGTACTTGTGTGTGCATATAATATGTACAGTCGGTAAGCCTGTACTTGTGTGTGATATAATATGTACAGTCAGTAAGTCTGTACTTGTGTGTGCATATAATATGTACAGTCGGTAAGTCTCTACTTGTGTACAGATATGAGATGTACAGTTGGTAAGACTATACTTGTGTGTGCATATACTATGTACAGTCAGCAAGTCTATACTTGTGTGTCCATACACTATGTACAATCAGTAAGACTGTACTTGTGTGTGCATATAATATGTACAGTCAGCAAGTCTGTACTTGTGTGTCCATATACTATGTACAATCAGTAAGACTGTACTTGTGTGTGCATATAATATGTACAGTCAGTAAGACTGTACTTGTGTGTGCATATAATATGTACAGTAGGTAAGCCTGTACTTGTGTGTGCATATAATATGTACAGTCAGTAAACCTGTGATTGTGTGTGCATATAATATGTACAGTCAGTAAGACTGTACTTGTGTGTGCATATAATATGTACATTCGGTAAGTCTGTACTTGTGTGTGCATATAACATGTACAATCAGTAAACCTGTATTTGTACTTGTGTGTGCATATAATATGTACAGTCAGTAAGCCTGTACCTGTACTTGTGTGTGCATATAACATGTACAATCAGTAAACCTGTATTTGTACTTGTGTGTGCATATAACATGTACAGTCAGTAAGCCTGTACCTGAACTTGTGAGTGCATATAACATGTACAGTCAGTAAGCCTGTATTTGTACTTGTGTGTGCATATAATATGTACAGTGAGTAAGCCTGTACTTGTGTGTGCATATAATATGTACAGTCAGTAACTGGTACTTGTATGTGCATATAACATGTACAGTCAGTAAGCCTGTAATTCTGTGTGCATATAATATGTACAGTCAGTAAGCTGGTACTTTTATTTGCATATAACATGTACAGTCAGTAAGCCTGTTCTTGTATGTGCATATAATATGTACAGTCATTAAGACTTTGCTTCTGTGTGCGTCTAATATGTACAGTCAGTAAGCTGGTGTTTGTGTGTGCATATAACATGTACAGTCAGTAACACTGTACTTGTATGTGCATATAACATGTACAGTCAGTAAGCCTGTACTTGTATGTGCATATGACATTTACAGTCAGTAAGCCTGTACTTGTATGTGCATATAACATGTACAGTCGGTAATCCTGTACTTGTATGTGCATATAATATGTACAGTCGGTAAGCCTGTACTTGTATGTGCATATAACATGTATGTCAGTAAGTCTGTACTTGTGTGTGCATATAATATGTACAGTCAGTAAGCCTGTACCTGTATTTGTGTGTGCATATAACATGTACAATCAGTAAACCTGTACGTGTACTTGTGTGTGCATATAATATGTACAGTGAGTAAGCCTGTACTTGTGTGTGCATATAATATGTACAGACAGTAAGCTGGTACTTGTATGTGTATATAACATGTACAGTCAGTAAGCCTGTACTTGTGTGTGCATATAATATATACAGTCAGTAAGCTGGTACTTGTGTGTGCATATAATAAGTACAGTCAGTAAGCCTGTACCTGTACATGTATGTGCATATAATATGTACAGTCAGTAACCTGGTACTTGTGTGTGCATATAACATGTACAGTCAGTAACCCGGTACTTGTATGTGCATATAATATGTACAGTCAGTAAGCTGGTACTTGTGTGTGCATATAATATGTACAGTGAGTAAGCCTGTACCTGTACATGTATGTGCATATAATATGTACAGTCAGTAACCTGGTACTTGTGTGTGCATATAACATGTACAGTCAGTAACCTGGTACTTGTGTGTGCATATAACATGTACAGTCAGTAACCTGGTACTTGTATGTGCATATAATATGTACAATCAGTAACCTGGTACTTGTGTGTGCATATAACATGTACAGTCAGTAAGCCTGTAACTGTACTTGTGTGTGCATATAATATGTAGAGTCAGTAACCTGGTACTTGTGTGTGCATATAACATGTACAGTCAGTAACCTGGTACTTGTGTGTGCATATAACATGTACAGTCACTAACCTGGTACTTGTGTGTGCATATAATATGTACAGTCAGTAACCTGGTACTTGTGTGTGCATATAACATGTACAGTCAGTAAGCCTGTACCTGTACTTGTCTACGGATATGAGATGTACAGTCAGTAAGCTGTACCTGTACTTGTATGTGCATATAACATGTACAGTCAGTAAGCTGGTACTTGTGTGTGCATATAATGTGTACAGTCAGTAAGCTGGTACGTGTATGTGCATATAACATGTACATTCAGTAAGCTGGTACTTGTATGTGCATATAACACGTACAGTCAATAACCTTACTTGTGTGTGCATATAATATGTACAGTCAGTAAGCTGGTACTTGTGTGTGCATATAATATGTACAGTCAGTAAGCTGGTACTTGTGTGTGCATATAATATTGTACAGTCAGTAAGCCTGTAACTGTACTTGTGTGTGCATATAATATGTACAGTCAGTAAGACTGTAACTGTTTGTGTGTGCATATAATATGTACAGTCAGTAAGCCTGTACTTGTGTGTGCATATAATATGTACAGTCAGTAAGCCTGTACTTGTGTGTGCATATAATATGTACAGTCAGTAAGACTGTACTTGTGTGTGCATATAATATGTACAGTCAGTAAGCCTGTACTTGTGTGTGCATATCATATGTACAGTCAGTAAGCCTGTACTTGTGTGTGCATATAATATGTACAGTCAGTAGGCCTGTACCTGTACTTGTGTGTGCATATAATATGTACAGTCAGTAAGCCTGTACCTTTACTTGTGTGTGCATATAATATGTACAGTCAGTAAGCCTGGTACCTGTACTTGTGTGTGCATATCATATGTACAGTCAGTAAGACTGTACTTGTGTGTGCATATAATATGTACAGTCGGTAAGCCTGTACTTGTGTGTGCATATAATATGTACAGTCAGTAAGCCTGTACTGTACTTGTGTGTGCATATAATATGTACAGTCAGTAAGACTGTACTTGTGTGTGCATATAACATGTACAGTCAGTAAGCTGGTACTTGTGTGTGCATATAATATGTACAGTCAGTAAGCCTGTACTTGTGTGTGCATATAAAATGTACAGTCAGTAAGACTGTACTTGTGTGTGCATATAATATTACAGTCAGTAAGCCTGTACTTGTATGTGCATATAATATGTACTGTCAGTAAGCCTGTACCTGTACTTGAATGTGCATATAATATGTACAGTCAGTAAGCTGATATTTGTGTGTGCATATAACATGTACAGTCAGTAAGCTGGTACTTGTGTGTGCATATAACATGTACAGTCAGTAAGCCTGTACCTGTGTGTGCATATAACATGTAGGGTCAGTAAGACTGTACTTGTGTACGGATAAGAGATGTACAGTCAGTAAGCCTGTACTTGTGTACGGATATGAGATGTACAGTCAGTAAGACTGTACTTGTGTACGGATATGAGATGTACAGTTGGTAAGTCTGTACTTGTGTACGGATATGAGATGTACAGTCAGTAAAACTATACTTGTGTACGGATATGAGATGTACAGTCAGTAAGCCTGTACTTGTGTACGGATATGAGATGTACAGTCAGTAAGCCTGTACTTGTGTACGGATATGAGATGTACAGTCAGTAAGCCTGTACTTGTGTACGGATATGAGATGTACAGTCAGTAAGCCTGTACTTGTGTACGGATATGAGATGTACAGTCGGTAAGTCTGTACTTGTGTACGGATATGAGATGTACAGTCAGTAAGCCTGTACTTGTGTACGGATATGAGATGTACAGTCAGTAAGCCTGTACTTGTGTACGGATATGAGATGTACAGTCAGTAAGCCTGTACTTGTGTACGGATATGAGATGTACAGTCAGTAAAACTATACTTGTGTACGGATATGAGATGTACAGTCAGTAAGCCTGTACTTGTGTACGGATATGAGATGTACAGTCAGTAAGTCTGTACTTGTGTACGGATATAATATGTACAGTCGGTAAGCCTGTACTTGTGTACGGATATGAGATGTACAGTCAGTAAGCCTGTACTTGTGTACGGATATGAGATGTACAGTCAGTAAGACTGTACTTGTGTACGGATATGAGATGTACAGTCAGTAAGACTGTACTTGTGTACGGATATGAGATGTACAGTCGGTAAGCCTGTACTTGTGTACGGATATGAGATGTACAGTCGGTAAGCCTGTACTTGTGTACGGATATGAGATGTACAGTTGGTAAGCCTGTACTTGTGTACGGATATGAGATGTACAGTCAGTAAGCCTGTACTTGTGTACGGATATGAGATGTACAGTCAGTAAGCCTGTACTTGTGTACGGATATGAGATGTACAGTCAGTAAGCCTGTACTTGTGTACGGATATGAGATGTACAGTCAGTAAGCCTGTACTTGTGTACGGATATGAGATGTACAGTCAGTAAGACTGTACTTGTGTACGGATATGAGATGTACAGTCAGTAAAACTGTACTTGTGTACGGATATGAGATGTACAGTCAGTAAGCCTGTACTTGTGTACGGATATGAGATGTACAGTCAGTAAGTCTGTACTTGTGTGTGATATAATATGTACAGTCGGTAAGCCTGTACTTGTGTACGGATATGAGATGTACAGTCAGTAAGACTGTACTTGTGTACGGATATGAGATGTACAGTCAGTAAGACTGTACTTGTGTACGGATATGAGATGTACAGTCAGTAAGCCTGTACTTGTGTACGGATATGAGATGTACAGTCATTAAGACTGTACTTGTGTACGGATATGAGATGTACAGTCAGTAAGACTGTACTTGTGTACGGATATGAGATGTACAGTCAGTAAGACTGTACTTGTGTACGGATATGAGATGTACAGTCAGTAAGCCTGTACTTGTGTACGGATATGAGATGT
>JAXRKP010001471.1:40000-42500 GCA_037039925.1 Doris montereyensis | reverse complement strand
ATATATATATATATATATATATACATACGATATTATAATCTTTCCGTCTGTTCTATGCATATTAAATAATAAGTTTGTCGAGTATTTTCCTTGAAAACGTGCACATGTGTAGTTACTGACTTTTATGAATACTGGGAGCTTGTTTTTTGCCAACTTTAATGTGGTCAATTTCGGGTAATACCGAAGTTAGCATGTTTCTAGTTTCCTTTTGTTTTTCTTTTTAATGTACCCATTGAACTGTGACTCATCGTTGGCTGTAGCCAGCATAACTACTGCAGCTGTTATTGCAAAATGCACAGAAATTATAAAGTATTCTAGAGTAATGGCAACAGTGTAAATCAAGTACTAGCGAAATGCGTCTTGTTGTTTTAAACCTATTGCTTGAAAGTATTAAGACATTACGAAATGCTGAGAGCAGAGAGAAAGTTGCGTAATTCAACTCATTGAAGTAATGTTATTTAAGGCGCTGACACGACCGTTGCTGGCAGGTGTAGTGAGTTTGTCTGCAAGGAAATTTACACACACGCTGACACTGACACAGTTGGTATGGGTAGGTGTAGTGAGTTTGTCTGTAAGGAACTTCACACATGTGGTGACACTGACATAGTTGGTATAGGTAGATGTAGTCAGTTTGTCTGTAAGGAACTTCACACATACACTGACACTGACATAGTTGGTGAAGGTAGATGTAGTCAGTTTGTCTGTAAGGAACTTCACACATACGCTGACACTGACATAGTTGGTATAGGCAGGTGTAGTCAGTTTGTCTGTAAGGAACTTCACACACACGCTGACACTGACACAGTTGGTATAGGTAGGTGTAGTCAGTTTGTCTGTAAGGAACTTCACACATACACTGACACTGACACAGTTGGTATAGGTACATGTAGTCAGTTTGTCTGTAAGGAACTTCACACATACACTGACACTGACATAGTTGGTATAGGTAGATGTAGTCAGTTTGTCTGTAAGGAACTTCACACATACACTGACACTGACATAGTTGGTATAGGTAGATGTAGTCAGTTTGTCTGTAAGGAACTTCACACACACGCTGACACTGACACAGTTGGTGTAGGTAGATGCCACGAGAGCTGCTGATTGTCTGAGGTGTTTTCTGTAGGTAATCTATAATTTGTCGTCCCGATTGTCAAACGGCTTGCTTGACCTCTTCCTGACAAGACAACAACTGCAGGAAAGGGAACTCACAAAGAAGTGAAATCAATTTCTACCTACGATAACGCCACTTGTTAATTATGTATTATATATTACATTTATATATTAATGCTTTTAAATATAAATACATTTGAAACAAACGAGTCGAAAAAAAAAACGTGTTTCAATGTGATGCATGGGTGATGTACCTCTTCAGAAATAAAATTGAATTCCATTACAGTCTATTCAGTCCATTGAATATCTTCAACTGTAAGAGCCCCCCCCCCACCCCCATTTTTGCTTGCTCACGACTAAAACAGCCTGACGATGTGCTTACGTAGAGTTTAACTATGGAATGCAGCTCTCCAACTGTTTTCATTGATTTTAAGTTCGGGTCTTCTCTTTCCCGTCTTCTTTTTTTTTTTTTGCATTTGAGTTCCGGTCTTTCCTTTTATATGTACATTAGTAATTTTTTGAAAGAAAAAAACAATCATTCTATATCACTGAAAAGTTCGTAGTGTCCTTGGTTGCCATACAAACGGCTGCCATCTTGGATTTTCACCCAATTTTCAAAATCTATCTCCTCGCTTAGTTATGAATAAATTCACGCAAAACCTGTGCAGATTGTCTTTTCCATTCTATATCTAAAGAGTGACGTCGGTTTGTTTAAAATATTCTAGATCATTTTTTTTTATGAATTTTTGAAAATACTATATGTTTCTCTCTCTATCTGTCCCATGGCGGAGGCCGTTGGGGGCTACCGATGACCAAATAACCAGTCTTCTCCACTCCTTCCTCTCCTCCGCCCGTCTCATCAGCTCACTGAGCTTCAGGCTCGTCAATTCAGTGATATTGTCCTCCCATCTCTTTTATTGTCTGCCTCTTCTCCTGCCTCCTCTGACAGTTCCTTGAAGCACGGTTTTTGGAAGTCTTCCTTCTCTCACCAAGTGTTCAAACCATTTCATTTTGCGCCTTTTGACAGTGGTGAAGAAGTCTTCGTAAGAACCAATGGTTTGTCTTATTCTGTCTCTGATTTCTTCATTGTTGATATAGTCTTTGTGAGAGATACCGAGCAGTCTTCTAAAGCACCTCGTTTCTGTTGACTGTATTGGGCCGAAGCAATGAACGCCGTCGGCAGAAAGCATGTCAACTGGGTGTTGCCACATTTTGCGATTAACCGCCAATATACGGGTTTTCACTGTCATCTTCTCAATCAGTGTAAGGGGAATGTACGTCAAAATTTGGATTGCTTTTACCTGCCCTCGCCTACAAAATATTTTGTAAAAAACAAAGTATACTATTACGTCACATGGCCATTTTTGTTTTGCTATGAAATTATATATAA
>JAXRKP010001471.1:0-35000 GCA_037039925.1 Doris montereyensis | reverse complement strand
ATTTCCTATTCCTATTCCTATTCCTTTTCCTACACCATTTCCTATTCCTATTCCTATTCCTTTTCCTACACCATTTCCTATTCCTATTCCTATTCCTATTCCTTTTCCTACATCATTTCCTATTCCTATTCCTTTTCCTACATCATTTCCTATTCCTATTCCTTTTCCTACATCATTTCCTATTCCTATTCCTTTTCCTACACAATTTCCTATTCCTATTCCTATTCCTATTCCTTTTCCTACATCATTTCCTATTCCTATTCCTTTTCCTACATCATTTCCTATTCCTATTCCTTTTCCTACACCATTTCCTATTCCTATTCCTTTTCCTACATCATTTCCTATTCCTATTCCTTTTCCTACACCATTTCCTATTCCTATTCCTATTCCTACACCATTTCCTATTCCTATTCCTTTTCCTACACCATTTCCTATTCCTATTCCTTTTCCTACACCATTTCCTATTCCTATTCCTTTTCCTACACCATTTCCTATTCCTATTCCTATTCCTTTTCCTACACAATTTCCTATTCCTATTGCTATTCCTATTCCTTTTCCTACATCATTTCCTATTCCTATTCCTTTTCCTACATCATTTCCTATTCCTATTCCTTTTCCTACACCATTTCCTATTCCTATTCCTTTTCCTACATCATTTCCTATTCCTATTCCTTTTCCTATTCATATTCATATGCTTAGTCTTAGACTTATTCATATTCTAATTTCTATTATTATTCCCATTCTTATTCCTATTCTTATTCCTATTCTTATTCCTATTCACATTGCTATTCTTATTCCTATTCATATTGCTATTCGTATTCCTATTTATATTGCTATCTTTATTCTTATTATTAATCTTATTCTTATTCCTATTCCTATTCTTTTCCCTATTCTTATCCCTATACCTATTCTTTTTTCTACTCCTATTCCTCTTCCTATCCATATTCCTAGTCCTATTCCTATTCCTATTCCTATTCTTATTCCTGTTCCTATTCCTATTTCTATTCCTATTCCTAGTGATATTCCTATTCCTATTCCTATTCATATTACTATTCCTACTCTTATTCCTATTCCTATTACTATTCGTATTCATATTACTATTCCTATTTCTAATCATATTCCTATTATTACTTCTACTCCTATTCCCATTCCTATTCCTATCCCTATTCCTATTCCTAATCCTATTCTTATTCATTTTGTTATACTTCCTCCTATTCCTATTTGTATTCTTATTCTTCTTCCTAGTCTAATTATAATTCATGTGTATGGAAGATAGAACATGTGAACACTGTGTTAGAATCTCACTATTAAGCCTAAGATCCCCAAACGCAATCAACCTGAAAGAGAGGCGATCAAAACCAAATTCGCCAACGATCCTTCTCTAACACCGCACTGTCTACAAAAAAACAGTCTAGAACTCACTGTCTACAAAAAACCAGTCTGGAACTCACTGTCTACAAAAACCAGTCTGGAACTCACTGTCTACAAAAAAGTCAACTCACTGTCTAGTCTAAACTCACTGTCTACAAAAAAACAGTCTAGAACTCACTGTCTACAAAAAAACAGTCTACTAGAACTCACTGTCTACAAAAACCAGTCTGGAACTCATTGTCTACAAAAACCAGTCTGAAACTTACTGTCTACAAAAACCAGTCTGGAACTCAATGTCTACAAAAACCAGTCTGGAACTCAATGTCTACAAAATCCAGTCCGGAACTCATTGTCTACAAAACCAGGGCGGGCCGCACTCCCTCATACACACAAACACACACATCACACAAATGCATACATACACGTCGAAGAAGATTGAAGAACACAGACTATAAGTCCAAATAAAGACTATTCTATACTTACTCTTGAATGTCTACAACATTTGGCCTAATGCTTACAATCATCAACTAGAACTCACGCAGTCCAATCTGAGCTACTACATGATGACAATATTTATAACCACGATGACGATTGTGATGACGATGATGATGATGATAATGATGAGCATGATGATAATGATGATGATGATGTAGATGATGGAGATCAAGAGGAGGAGAAGGAGGAATATCAGGAGGAGAATGAGGAGGAGAAAGAGGAGGAGGATAACGAAAGTAGCAATAATGTTATTGAGGGTACATAATCTTGAGTATGTATACATTCTGATATGAGCGTTGTTGTAGATATTCGACCAGAAGAAATAATGCTTGCCAAAATTTCAACACGCTTGTATTATTTATTCTCCAAAACATGATTCATTTTTGGAGAAAAAAAGTAATGAATGAAAAGAAATAAGTAAATAACGTATGTGAATACGTAAATAAATTAATAAAGAGCAAATACATACTGGCAATTTCATCTGGTGTGGTTTATCGAGTAAAACAACATTTACTTTGGCTGTTCAAAGTTGTATGTAACAATTGAGTTCTTGTTTTACACTTCTTTAACAAGTGTATCAGCATCTTTCAATGAAAATATGTAAGAAATAATGTTCTATTGGTAGATGACTGTTTTCTACCAGGTGTACCAAGAATGCAGGACAATATACCCACCATAAGACAAGGGCCATAACCTACTAAGGGACAAAATCGTTCCTACGCTTTCCTGGACACAATTTGAGTGAGGGGAGTTAATTTGGGTGTACACATTTGGCATGAAGGAGTCAATTTGGGTGTACACATTTGGCATGAAGGGAGTCAATTTGGGTGTACACATTTGGCATGAAGGAGTCAATTTGGGTGTACACATTTCGCATGAAGGAGTGAATTTGGGTGTACAAATTTCGTGTGAGGGGATACAATTTGGGTGTACAAATTTCGTGTGACGTGAGTAAATTTATGTGTACAAATTTCGTGTGAGGGGAGTCAATTTGTGTGGACAAATTTCGTGTGAGGAGGAAAGTCAATTTGTGTGGACAAATTTCATGTGAGGGGAGTGAATGTTGGTGGACAAATTTCACTTGAGGGGAGTCAATTTTGGTGTACAAATTTTGCACCAAGGGAGTCAAATTGGACGGATAATTTCGCTAGAGGGAAGTTAATTTGAGTGGGCAAATTTCGTGTGAGGGGAGTCAATTTGGGTTGGAAAATTTCGTGTGAGGGGAGTCAATTTGGGTGGGAAAATTTCGTGAGGGGAATCAATTTGGGTGGGAAAATTTCGTGTGAGGGGAGTCAATTTGGGTGGGAAAATTTTTCCACCAAGGAGTCCATTTGGGTGGGAAAATTTTGCACCAAAGGAGTCAATTTTGGTGTACAAATTTTGCATTAACGGACTTTATTCAGGTTACAATAGCGTGAAGCGGAATAGGTTATCATGGTCACCTCCTAGACAGGACGTCAGTCTGGCACAGCTTGTTACTCTCAAGCTAGTGCTTGTACCCATTTGCACATGAGTCAAGTGGGGGAAATATGTGTTCACTGTCTTTTGGAAGTAACAGATAGAACGTCGGACCTAGCTTTGCTAGGATTCGGACCGGGACCTCATGATGCCAAGTCCGCCATCCTAACCACTCTGCAACCAACACCACCTTACACGAATAGAGCTATGACAATATTTATTATTTTCTCTTTTCTCCATCTTTCGTATGACAGATCCCTCCAACATGGCGTTTCTCAGAAGATGTCTTTCAGAGGAATCCATTGATCGCTACAGCCACACATGGGCCTTCCTATTCCTATTGTTGCTGTCTTTAGTCACGCTTTTCGTCTCCTTGAGCCCCTCCTTCACCGTGACACAACCAGAGCTGGTTCAGCCATCTGGTGGTAGTGGAAAGACTGATGGTGGTGGCGATGGAAGCCAAGGACAGACAGCTAAGCCAACAAAGTTTCCTGAATACACGGCGCAGTGTTGGACGCCGGCGCAATTCACTCAGGCTCATTACCGCTACGTTTACATGGTCTGCGCCTCTGCCATGAACTATGCAGTGCGAGGAGAGAACTCGTCTGGTGCCACGGTATACTACGTACCAGAGGGTGGGGAAATTCCAGGTGAAGGGAAAGCTAAACGAGTTGGGTTTGGTCTCAAAGACAACCTCCAACCATCTTCAAAAACTGTGAACAGCACCAAAGGCAGCGAAGACCAAACAGACTCTGAGGGGAACGACGAAGAACAAAAAGACTTCACATCTCGCCGACACGAAAGTAAACGCATCCACGACGACCTTCAAAAGCTAATAAGCTACACGACACCGATTTGCTTGTTCCTGTTTGCCATTTGCTTGCTTCTCCCCCACGCTGTGTGGTCACTGCTGTCAGGCAGTTGTGGCTGTATCAATGTGGACCAGACGCTTGCTTCAGCCCAGGCAGCTCAGTCGGCAGGTGCTTCCGGTTGGCAGGGAATGAAAGAAGACATTGCACTGGTAGGTTTACACCGAATCTTACATATTTTCATCTTGCACATAAAACTCACATACATTTCCATGTCTGCAGGTAGTCATACAGGTTTCCATGTCTGCCAGAAGTGATAGAGATTTCCATGTCTGCTGGTAGTCATACATATTTCCATGTCTGCCAGAAGTGATAGGGATTTACATGTCTGCAGGTAGTCATACAGGTTTCCATGTTTGCCAGAAGTGATAGAGATTTCCATTTTTGCAGTAGAGATTTCCATGTTTGCCAGAAGTGATAGGGATTTTCAAGGTTTGCCAGAATTGATAGCGATTTCCATTTTTACCAGAAGTGATAGAGATTTCCATGGTTGTCAGAAGTGATAGAGATTTCCATGTTTGTCAGAAGTGATAGAGATTTCCTTGTTTGCCAGAAGTGATAGAGATTTCCATGTTTGTCAGAAGTGATAGAGATTTCCTTGTTTGCCAGAAGTGATAGAGATTTCCATGTTTGTCAGAAGTGATAGACATGTCCATGTTTGCCAGAAGTGATAGAGATTTACATGTTTGCCTGAAGTGATAGAGATTTCCATGTTTGTCAGAAGTGATAGAGATTTCCATGTTTGTCAGAAGTGATAGAGATTTCCATGTTTGTTTGATGTCCTTGTTTGCCAGAAGTGATAGAGATTTCCATGTTTGTCAGAAGTGATAGACATGTCCATGTTTGCCAGAAGTGATAGGGATTTACATGTTTGCCTGAAGTGATAGAGATTTCCATGTTTGCCAGAAGTGATAGAGATTTCCAAGTTTGTAGAAAATCTTAGAGATTTCCATTTTTGTAGAAAATCTTAGAGATTTCCATTTTTGTAGAAAATCTTAGAGATTTCCATGTTTGTAGAAAATCTTAGAGGTTTCCATGTTTGTCAGAAGTGATAGAGATTTCCATGTTTGTAGAACATCTTAGAGATTTCCATTTTTGTCAGCAGCGAAAGAGATTTCCATGTTTGTCAGAAGTGATAGAGATTTCCCTGTTTGCCAGAAGTGATAGAGATTTCCATGTTTGCCAGAATTGATAGAGATTTCCATGTTTGCCAGAATTGATAGAGATTTCCATGCTTGCCAGATGTGATAGAGATTTCCATGTTTGTCAGAAGTGATAGAGATTTTCATATTTGTAGAAAATCTTAGAGATTTCCATGTTTGCCAAAAGTGATAGAGATGTCCATGTTTGTCAGAAGTGATAGAGATTTCCATGTTTGCCAGAAGTGATAGAGTTCCATGTTTGTCAGAAATGATAGAGATTTCCATGTTTGTCAGAAGTGATAGAGATGTCCATGTTTGTCAGAAGTGATAGAGATTTCCATGTTTGCCAGAAGTGATAGACATTTCCTTGTTTGCCAAAAGTGATAGAGATTTTCATGTTTGTCAGAAGTGATAGAGATTTCCATGTTTGCCAGAAGTGATAGACATTTCCATGTTTTGCCAGAAGTGATAGAGATTTCCATGTTTGCCAGAAGTGATAGAGATTTCCATGTTTGCCAGAAGTGATAGAAGTTTCCATGTTTGTCAGAACTGATAGAGATTTCCATATTTGCCAGAAGTGATAGAGATTTCCATGTTTGTCAGAAGTGATAAAGATTTCCATGTTTGCCAGAAGTGATAGAAATTTCCATGTTTGCCAGAAATCATAGAGATTTTGATGTTTGACAGAAGTGATAGAGATTTACATGTTTGTCAAAAGTGATAGAGATTTCCATGTTGGTCAGAAGTGATAGAGACGTCCATGTTTGCTTGAAGTGATAGAGATGTCCATGTTTGCCATAAGTGATAGAGATTTCCATGTTTGTCAGAAGTGATAGAGATTTCCATGTTTGTCAGAACTGATAGAGATTTCCATGTTAGTCAGAAGTGACAGAGATTTCCATGTTTGTCAGAATTGATAGACATTTCCATGTTTGCAGTTAATCATAGAGATTTTGATATTTGAAAGAAGTGATAGAAATTTACATGTTTGTCAAAAGTGATAGAGATTTCCATGTTGGTCAGAAGTGATAGAGAGGTCCATGTTTGCTTGAAGTGATAGAGATGTCCATGTTTGCTATAAGTGATAGAGATTTCCATGTTTGTCAGAACTGATAGAGATTTCCAAGTTTGTCAGAACTGATATAGATTTCCATGTTTGTTTGTCAGAAGTGATAGAGATTTTCAATTTGTAGAAAATCCTAGAGATTTCCATGTTTGTCAGTAGAAAATCTTAGTGTTTGCCAGAAGTGAGAGATTTTCATATTTGTAGAAAATCTTAGAGATTTCCATGTTTGTCAGAAGTGATAGAGATTTCCATGTTTGCCAGAAGTGATAGACATTTCCTTGTTTGCCAGAAGTGACAGAGATTTTCATGTTTGTCAGAAGTGATAGAGATTTCCATGTTTGCCAGAAGTGGTAGACATTTCCATGTTTGAAGAAGTGATAAAGATTTCCATTTTTGTCAGAAGTGATAGAGATTTCCATGTTTGCCAGAAATAATAGAAATTTCCATGTTTGCCATAAGTGATAGAGATTTCCATGTTTGTCAGAAGTGATAGAGATGTCCATGTTTGTCAGAAGTGATAGAGATTTCCATGTTTGCCAGAAGTGATAGAGATTTCCATGTTTGCCAGAAGTGATAGAGATTTCCATGTTTGCCAGAAGTGATATAAATTTCCATGTTTGTCAGAAGTGATAAAGATTTCCATGTTTGCCAGAAGTGATAGAGATTTCCATGTTGGTCGAAAATCTTAGATATTTCCATGTTTGTAGAAAATCTTAGAGGTTTCTATGTTTGTAGAAAATCTTAGAGATTTCCATTTTTGTAGAAAATCTTAGAGATTTCCATGTGTTTAGAAAATCTTAGAGATTTCCATGTTTGCAGAAAATCTTAGAGATTTCCATGTTTGTAGAAAATGTTAGAGGTTTCCATGTTTGTCAGAAGTGATAGAGATTTCCATGTTTGTCAGAAGTGATAGAGATTTCCCTGTTTGCCAGAAGTGATAGATATTTCCATGTTTGTAGAAAATCTTAGAGATTTCCATGTTTGTAGAAAATCTTAGAGATTTCCATGTTTGTAGAAAATCTTAGAGATTTCCATATTTGTAGAAAATCTTAGAGATTTCCATGTTTGTAGAAAATCTGAGGGATTTCCATGTTTGTCAGAAGTGATAGAGATTTCCATGTTTGTCAGAAGTGATAGAGATTTCCCTGTTTGCCAGAAGTGATAGAGATTTCCATGTTTGCCAGAATTGATAGAGATTTCCATGTTTGCCAGAAGTGATAGAGTTCCATGTTTGTCAGAAATGATAGAGATTTCCATGTTTGTCAGAAGTGATAGAGATGTCCATGTTTGTCAGAAGTGATAGAGATTTCCATGTTTGCCAGAAGTGATAGACATTTCCTTGTTTGCCAAAAGTGATAGAGATTTTCATGTTTGTCAGAAGTGATAGAGATTTCCATGTTTGCCAGAAGTGATAGACATTTCCATGTTTTGCCAGAAGTGATAGAGATTTCCATGTTTGCCAGAAGTGATAGAGATTTCCATGTTTGCCAGAAGTGATAGAAGTTTCCATGTTTGTCAGAACTGATAGAGATTTCCATATTTGCCAGAAGTGATAGAGATTTCCATGTTTGTCAGAAGTGATAAAGATTTCCATGTTTGCCAGAAGTGATAGAAATTTCCATGTTTGCCAGAAATCATAGAGATTTTGATGTTTGACAGAAGTGATAGAGATTTACATGTTTGTCAAAAGTGATAGAGATTTCCATGTTGGTCAGAAGTGATAGAGACGTCCATGTTTGCTTGAAGTGATAGAGATGTCCATGTTTGCCATAAGTGATAGAGATTTCCATGTTTGTCAGAAGTGATAGAGATTTCCATGTTTGTCAGAACTGATAGAGATTTCCATGTTAGTCAGAAGTGACAGAGATTTCCATGTTTGTCAGAATTGATAGACATTTCCATGTTTGCAGTTAATCATAGAGATTTTGATATTTGAAAGAAGTGATAGAAATTTACATGTTTGTCAAAAGTGATAGAGATTTCCATGTTGGTCAGAAGTGATAGAGAGGTCCATGTTTGCTTGAAGTGATAGAGATGTCCATGTTTGCTATAAGTGATAGAGATTTCCATGTTTGTCAGAACTGATAGAGATTTCAAGTTTGTCAGAACTGATATAGATTTCCATGTTTGGCAGAAGTGATAGAGATTTCCATGTTTGTCAGAGAAGTGATAGAGATTTTTCATGTTTGCCAGAAAATCTTAGAGATTTCCATGTTTGCCAGAAGTGATAGAGATTTTCATATTTGTAGAAAATCTTAGAGATTTCCATGTTTGCCAGAAGTGTCAGAAGTGATAGAGATTTCCATGTTTGCCAGAAGTGATAGACATTTCCTTGTTTGCCAGAAGTGATAGAGATTTTCATGTTTGTCAGAAGTGATAGAGATTTCCATGTTTGCCAGAAGTGGTAGACATTTCCATGTTGGAAGAAGTGATAAAGATTTCCATTTTTGTCAGAAGTGATAGAGATTTCCATGTTTGCCAGAAATAATAGAAATTTCCATGTTTGCCATAAGTGATAGAGATTTCCATGTTTGTCAGAAGTGATAGAGATGTCCATGTTTGTCAGAAGTGATAGAGATTTCCATGTTTGCCAGAAGTGATAGAGATTTCCATGTTTGCCAGAAGTGATAGAGATTTCCATGTTTGCCAGAAGTGATATAAATTTCCATGTTTGTCAGAAGTGATAAAGATTTCCATGTTTGCCAGAAGTGATAGAGATTTCCATGTTGGTCGAAAATCTTAGATATTTCCATGTTTGTAGAAAATCTTAGAGGTTTCTATGTTTGTAGAAAATCTTAGAGATTTCCATTTTTGTAGAAAATCTTAGAGATTTCCATGTGTTTAGAAAATCTTAGAGATTTCCATGTTTGAAGAAAATCTTAGAGATTTCCATGTTTGTAGAAAATGTTAGAGGTTTCCATGTTTGTCAGAAGTGATAGAGATTTCCATGTTTGTCAGAAGTGATAGAGATTTCCCTGTTTGCCAGAAGTGATAGATATTTCCATGTTTGTAGAAAATCTTAGAGATTTCCATGTTTGTAGAAAATCTTAGAGATTTCCATGTTTGTAGAAAATCTTAGAGATTTCCATGTTTGTAGAAAATCTTAGAGATTTCCATGTTTGTAGAAAATCTGAGGGATTTCCATGTTTGTCAGAAGTGATAGAGATTTCCATGTTTGTCAGAAGTGATAGAGATTTCCCTGTTTGCCAGAAGTGATAGAGATTTCCATGTTTGCCAGAATTGATAGAGATTTCCATGTTTGCCAGAAGTGATAGAGTTCCATGTTTGTCAGAAATGATAGAGATTTCCATGTTTGTCAGAAGTGATAGAGATGTCCATGTTTGTCAGAAGTGATAGAGATTTCCATGTTTGCCAGAAGTGATAGACATTTCCTTGTTTGCCAAAAGTGATAGAGATTTTCATGTTTATCAGAAGTGATAGAGATTTCCATGTTTGCCAGAAGTGATAGACATTTCCATGTTTTGCCAGAAGTGATAGAGATTTCCATGTTTGCCAGAAGTGATAGAGATTTCCATGTTTGCCAGAAGTGATAGAAGTTTCCATGTTTGTCAGAACTGATAGAGATTTCCATATTTGCCAGAAGTGATAGAGATTTCCATGTTTGTCAGAAGTGATAAAGATTTCCATGTTTGCCAGAAGTGATAGAAATTTCCATGTTTGCCAGAAATCATAGAGATTTTGATGTTTGACAGAAGTGATAGAGATTTACATGTTTGTCAAAAGTGATAGAGATTTCCATGTTGGTCAGAAATGATAGAGACGTCCATGTTTGCTTGAAGTGATAGAGATGTCCATGTTTGCCATAAGTGATAGAGATTTCCATGTTTGTCAGAAGTGATAGAGATTTCCATGTTTGTCAGAACTGATAGAGATTTCCATGTTAGTCAGAAGTGACAGAGATTTCCATGTTTGTCAGAATTGATAGACATTTCCATGTTTGCAGTTAATCATAGAGATTTTGATATTTGAAAGAAGTGATAGAAATTTACATGTTTGTCAAAAGTGATAGAGATTTCCATGTTGGTCAGAAGTGATAGAGAGGTCCATGTTTGCTTGAAGTGATAGAGATGTCCATGTTTGCTATAAGTGATAGAGATTTCCATGTTTGTCAGAACTGATAGAGATTTCCAAGTTTGTCAGAACTGATATAGATTTCCATGTTTGGCAGAAGTGATAGAGATTTCCATGTTTGTCAGAAGTGATAGAGATTTTCATATTTGTAGAAAATCCTAGAGATTTCCATGTTTGCCAGAAATGATAGAGATTTTCATATTTGTAGAAAATCTTAGAGATTTCCATGTTTGCCAGAAGTGATAGAGATTTTCATATTTGTAGAAAATCTTAGAGATTTCCATGTTTGTCAGAAGTGATAGAGATTTCCATGTTTGCCAGAAGTGATAGACATTTCCTTGTTTGCCAGAAGTGATAGAGATTTTCATGTTTGTCAGAAGTGATAGAGATTTCCATGTTTGCCAGAAGTGATAGACATTTCCATGTTTGAAGAAGTGATAAAGATTTCCATTTTTGTCAGAAGTGATAGAGATTTCCATGTTTGCCAGAAATAATAGAAATTTCCATGTTTGCCATAAGTGATAGAGATTTCCATGTTTGTCAGAAGTGATAGAGATGTCCATGTTTGTCAGAAGTGATAGAGATTTCCATGTTTGCCAGAAGTGATAGAGATTTCCATGTTTGCCAGAAGTGATAGAGATTTCCATGTTTGCCAGAAGTGATATAAATTTCCATGTTTGTCAGAAGTGATAAAGATTTCCATGTTTGCCAGAAGTGATAGAGATTTCCATGTTGGTCGAAAATCTTAGATATTTCCATGTTTGTAGAAAATCTTAGAGGTTTCTATGTTTGTAGAAAATCTTAGAGATTTCCATTTTTGTAGAAAATCTTAGAGATTTCCATGTTTTAGAAAATCTTAGAGATTTCCATGTTTGCAGAAAATCTTAGAGATTTCCATGTTTGTAGAAAATGTTAGAGGTTTCCATGTTTGTCAGAAGTGATAGAGATTTCCATGTTTGTCAGAAGTGATAGAGATTTCCCTGTTTGCCAGAAGTGATAGATATTTCCATGTTTGTAGAAAATCTTAGAGATTTCCATGTTTGTAGAAAATCTTAGAGATTTCCATGTTTGTAGAAAATCTTAGAGATTTCCATGTTTGTAGAAAATCTTAGAGATTTCCATGTTTGTAGAAAATCTGAGGGATTTCCATGTTTGTCAGAAGTGATAGAGATTTCCATGTTTGTCAGAAGTGATAGAGATTTCCCTGTTTGCCAGAAGTGATAGAGATTTCCATGTTTGCCAGAATTGATAGAGATTTCCATGTTTGCCAGAAGTGATAGAGATTTCCATGTTTGCCAGAAGTGATAGAGATTTCCTTGTTTGCCAGGAAGTGGTAGAGATTTCCATGTTTGTAGAAAATCAGAGACTTCCATGCTTGTAGAAAATCTTAGAGATTTCCATGTTTGGCAGAAGTGATAGATATTTCCATGTTTCCAGAAGTGATAGAGATTTCCATGTTTGTAGAAAATCTTAGAGATTGCCATGTTTGTCAGAAGTGATAGAGATTTCCTTGTTTGCCAGAAGTGATAGAGATTTCCTTGTTTGCCAGAAGTGATAGAGATTTCCTTGTTTGCCATAAGTGATAGAGATTTCCTTGTTTGCCAGAAGTGATAGAGATTTTCATGTTTGCCAGAAGTGATAGAGATTTCCTTGTTTGCCAGAAGTGATAAAGATTTCCTTGTTTGCCAGAAGTGATAGAGATTTCCTTGTTTGCTGGAAGTGATAGAGATTTCCATGTTTGCCAGAAGTGATAGAGATTTCCATGTTTGCCAGAAGTGATAGAGTTTTCAATGTTCGCCAGAAGTAATAGAGATTTACATGTGTGCTGTTAGTAATAGAGATTTCCATGTTTGCAGTTAGTAATAGAGATTTCTATGTGTGCTGTTAGTAATAGAAATTTCCATGTTTGCAGTTAGTAATAGAGATTTCCATTTGTGCTGTTAGTAATAGAGATTTCTATGTGTGCTGTTAGTAATAGAGATATCCATGTTTGCAGTTAGTAATAGAGATTTCCATGTTTGCAGTTAGTAATAGAGATTTCCATGTTTTCAGTTAGTAATAGAGATTATCATTTTTGCAGTTAGTAATAGAGATTTCCGTGTTTGCAGTTAGTAATAGAGATTTCCATGTTGGCAGGGATTTATAGAGAATTTCATATTTTCTTTAATTTAAAGCAATCTTTCAATCATTCTTCGATATCTAAATATAAAATTATTTGTTTTATTTGATTTTCTACCGCAAATGACAAAGCGATATGTAGCATTGAAAGATTTGAAAGCAGTAGTGTACATGTCTACATTATAATTTAAGCTTTTTTCCCCACAGTTTGAGAAAAAATTGTCGGCAGACCTTCTCTTAAGATAGTGTGTTCCGTGGTTTAGATCTAACCCCGAAATTATTTGTGTAGATACAATCAAAGGTTCATCTGTTCTAGACTGTAAAATAGCCACTTTCACTCTCATTGTGATATGTACTTGTGTTAATAGTTTGTGTAATTTATGGAGGCTTTGTAGCCTGTAGTGATTACGTTATTATAGTTTGTGTGTAATTTATGGAGTTTTAACAGACTATAGTGATTATGCTATTATAGTTTGTGTGTAATGTATGGAGTTTTAACAGACTGTAGTGATTACGTTATTATACTTTGTGTGTAATTTATGGAGTTTTAACAGACTATAGTGATTATGTTATTATAGTTTGTGTGTAATTTATGGAGGTTTGACAGACTATAGTGATTATGCTGTTATAGTTTGTGTGTAATTTATGGAGTTTTAACAGACTATAGTGTTTATGTTATTATACTTTGTGTGTAATGTATGGAGGTTTGACAGACTATAGTGATTATGCTATCATAGTTTGTGTGTATTTTATGGAGTTTTTACAGACTATAGTGATTATGTTATTATACTTTGTGTGTAATTTATAGACTTAACAGCCTTTAGTGATTACGTTACTATAGTTAATGTGTATTTTATGGACGTTTAACAGCCTTTAGTGATTACGTTATTATAGTTAATGTGTAATTTATGAAGGTTTAACAGCCCATAGTTATTACGTTATTATAGTTAATGTGTAATTTATGAAGGTTTAACAGCATATAGTGATTGTGTTATTATAGTTAATGTGTAATTTATGAAGGTTTAACAGCCCATAGTGATTACGTTATTATAGTTAATGTGTAATTTATGAAGGTTTAACAGCCCATAGTTATTACGTTATTATAGTTAATGTGTAATTTATGAAGGTTTAACAGCATATAGTGATTGCGTTATTATAGCTTATGTGTAATTTATGGAGGTCTAACAGCTTGTAGTAATTACACGATTTGTTTTACTTCCATACAAGATGTAGACCATAGTCAAAGGTTCTCAGTGAAATGTATTCTTGTTTTATTTTTTCTGTAATAACGGCTGTGATGATGTTATTGGTATAAACATATCACGTGTTTACGTCTGTAGAGATAACACTTAGTTTGTTTTTATATATAATGTCACATACCTCAAGTGTTTCCCTTATCCTAGATACAGTTATCTTTAAGAACGTATTATTTTGCATCATTTCATTTTTCTTATTTATTTAAAGATAAAAGATAAAGATTGATTTTTAGTCTGTACTCCGGCACATATTTAGGCTCACCGACTGTACATCATTTAACCCAGGCTCACTGACTGTACATCATTTGTCCCACAGCAGGCTATTTCATTTAAGTCCTTCTCAACTCTCTGGTGAGCCTACAAAACTCAAGCCTGTTAGACATTTTAGTAATAACACTCTGACAAGATCTTTCTATACATTTACCAGGGTGCACATTCACACCTGAGCCAAGTGAGGGAAGTAGAGTGAAGTACCTTTCCTAAGAGAACAACCCCGTGATAAAACAAACCTAGCTGTGCCAGCTGTGGGGCTTGAACCAGTGTAGTCGTGATTACCAGCTCAAAAGACTACGATTCAGCTACAACGCCTCATAACTTACCTTTTTTTCTGTCTACAGAGTCTGGAGAAATCAGCCAAGAGAAGTGCCGGATTGCTGTATTTGCTAATGAAACTGCTGATGACTCTGGTCTTGTGTGTTGAAGTGATTGCAGTCGGACATTTTTTATTATCAGAGGTAGACGTACTTGAAAACGGGGTCAGCGATGCGAGAATGATGAAGCAACGGTCAATAAGCACCAGTGAACACACGGGAAACAAACATGGAGGTGATGGAAACATGGATGTGACCGCCTACTATGACGTTCCTGATGGTGTCTATCTCTGTTATTTCAATATTACACAGTTACAGACAATCCAACGGTACTCTGTGCAATGCGCTTTTTCCAAGGTGTCGTCAGAGGGTGTCCACGAGCATGCTTCAGGGGATAATGATTCATCGTCCTCGTCGTCATCATCAGAGGGCGGTGAGGACCGAATCCTGTTGCTGTACAAGGCGCTGTTCACCATGGTGCTTGCATTGTTGGTGGTCCTGGCAGTGTTTAACGTCATCAGTTTGGTGGCGTGGTTGGTGAGACTCAATCTGGCCACATGCAAGTCGTGTGTCGGCCTGACATCTGACGCACCCCTAGACGTCGTGTTTCTGGTCAGCATGGCTTGGTACAACACCAGTGCTATCGTTGCTATGGAGCTTGCCAAATGCTCTCCACGGTCCAACAATGCTTCTGGAGAAGGGGAGTCGATGAGGCTCAACGAGGACGTCTGTACTTAGATAGATACACTTTTTTTGATACATGGTGTTAAAAACGTGTTTCTAAAGTTAAAGTGGCAATTCTTAACACTTTTACTCATTTTCTACGGAAACGTATGCTATTTCTTAACGCCATTTTTTACACTGACGTAATATTATCCCTCTTTTACATATAATAACTGCTTCCTTACTATAAATTGTTTTTCGGTTCCTAACGGGGTAGACTGCGGATTGTGATCATGACTGGGGTTCTGGGGTCGAATCCTACAACAGCTAGGTCCATGTTTCGTTCCACACAAATTCATCTTAGTTTGAATTAATCAATTACAAACTTACATTTCGCTCTAAAATTCAACTATAAAGATGTAAGCAACCAATGTTCGGAACGTTTTTCCTTTCACTTCATTAAAGAGGGGACAAGACTCATTGAGTGATATTTCACTTCAAAGGTAATTGGTTGATGATATTTGAAGAGATAAGTAGAGAGATGACTAGGTATATAAAATACGAGGGATGGAAACGTAAGTTCGCAGCTAATTTGACACATAAACAATGTTCTGCTTTTGTCCATTTTTAATCAAAGTATATTGAGATTATTGTACATTGTATAACACCTTGACTTACCATAAGACAGTATTTTTGTTGTTGCTGCTGCTGCTATTGTTGTTGTTGTTGTTATTGTTCTTGTCGTTGTTGTTGTTAATGAAATTACATTTTCAAATACTCATTTTCACTTGCATCACTCATCACCTGAACATAACAAAGGCCTTTATCAATAAATTTTCCTTCATTTCAGTTTTATTTCAGTGTTTTTCATTATGCTCTTTTGTTGTGCTTCTTTAATTGTTTATTATTATGAATTGTGACGTGATGTTTGAATACACATAAAAGCTAAAACAGTCATCTTATTAATACAATTGAAATAAAAACTGTCGCACTGGTGTGGATATCAGATGTACATTCAGTAAGCCTGTATTTACTTTTACTTATGTTCGTGTTTCTTGGACAGCACATAAGAACGACACAGTGGATATCGCCATTGAACACGATCAGATGCCAATTTTGTCATCTGACCACATGTCTATTTTTCGTTGCTTCTCCAGGATTCTAGCGGCGACCTCTTCCTTGTTCCCTGAGAGGACCATCTGAGGGCTGTTTTAGGGATGGCATCAGCATTCATCTTAATGAAGTGACCAGTCCACTTCCATCTTTTCGTCCTCACCTTCTGGGATATTGACTTCAGTCATGTTCTTTCTTGAAGGTCGTTGTTTGATATCGTGTTTGCTTAAAATAATTTGAAACATTTGTTTTGAAAGATGTGGGATACCTGATGCCCAGTCAGTAAGCCTGTACTTGTGTGTGCATATAATATGTACAGTAGGTAAGACTGTACTTGTGTGTGCATATAATATGTACAGTCAGTAAGCCTGTACTTGTGTGTGCATATAATATGTACAGTAGGTAAGACTGTACTTGTGTGTGCATATAATATGTACAGTCAGTAAGATGGTACTTGTGTGTGCATATAATATGTACAGTCAGTAAGATGGTACTTGTGTGTGCATATAATATGTACAGTCAGTAAGACTGTACTTGTGTGTGCATATAATATGTACAGTCAGTAAACCTGTGCTTGTGTGTGCATATAATATGTACAGTCAGTAAGCCTGTACTTGTGTGTGCATATAATATGTACAGTAGGTAAGACTGTACTTGTGTGTGCATATAATATGTACAGTAGGTAAGACTGTAGTTGTGTGTGCATATAATATGTACAGTAGTTAAGACTGTACTTGTGTGTGCATATAATATGTACAGTAGGTAAGACTGTACTTGTGTGTGCATATAATATGTACAGTAGGTAAGACTGTACTTGTGTGTGCATATAATATGTACAGTCGGTAAGCCTGTACTTGTGTGTGCATATAATATGTATAGTCGGTAAGCCTGTACTTGTGTGTGCATATAATATGTACAGTCGGTAAGACTGTACTTGTATGTGCATATAATATGTACAGTCAGTACGCCGGTGCTTGTGTGTGCATATAATATGTACAGTCAGTAAGCCGGTGCTTGTGTGTGCATATAATATGTACAGTAGGTAAGCCTGTACTTGTGTACGGATATGAGATGTACAGTCGGTAAGCCTGTACTTGTGTACGGATATGAGACGTACAGTTGGTAAGCCTGTACTTGTGTACGGATATGAGATGTACAGTTGGTAAGCCTGTACTTGTGTACGGATATGAGACGTACAGTTGGTAAGCCTGTACTTGTGTACGGATATGAGATGTACAGTCAGTAAGACTGTACTTGTGTACGGATATGAGATGTACAGTCAGTAAGACTGTACTTGTGTACGGATATGAGATGTACAGTCAGTAAGACTGTACTTGTGTACGGATATGAGATGTACAGTCAGTAAGACTGTACTTGTGTACGGGTATGAGATGTACAGTCGGTAAGCCTGTACTTGTGTACGGATAAGAGATGTACAGTCGGTAAGCCTGTACTTGTGTACGGATATGAGATGTACAGTCGGTAAGCCTGTACTTGTGTACGGATATGAGATGTACAGTCGGTAAGCCTGTACTTGTGTACGGATAAGAGATGTACAGTCGGTAACCTGTACTTGTGTGTGCATATAATATGTACAGTCGGTAAGCCTGTACTGTACTTGAGATGTACAGTCGGTAATATGAGATGTACAGTCGGTAAGCCTGTACTTGTGTACGGATATGAGATGTACAGTCGGTAAGGCTGTAGTTGTGTGTGGATAAATATGTACAGTCAGTAAGTCTGTACTTGTGTGTGGATATAATATGTACAGTCAGTAAGCCTGTACTTGTGTACGGATATGAGATGTACAGTCAGTAAGCCTGTACTTGTGTACGGATAAGAGATGTACAGTCAGTAAGCCTGTACTTGTGTACGGATATGAGATGTACAGTCAGTAAGCCTGTACTTGTGTACGGATATGAGATGTACAGTCAGTAAGAATGTACTTGTGTACGGATATGAGATGTACAGTCAGTAAGACTGTACTTGTGTACGGATATGAGATGTACAGTCAGTAAGACTGTACTTGTGTACGGATATAAGATGTACAGTCAGTAAGACTGTACTTGTGTACGGATATGAGATGTACAGTCGGTAAGCCTGTACTTGTGTACGGATAAGAGATGTACAGTCGGTAAGCCTGTACTTGGATATGATGTACAGTAAGCCTGTACTTGTGTACGGATAAGAGATGTACAGTCGGTAAGCCTGTACTTGTGTACGGATAAAGATGTACAGTCGGTAAGCCTGTACTTGTGTACGGATAAGAGATGTACAGTCGGTAAGCCTGTACTTGTGTACGGATATGAGATGTACAGTCGGTAAGCCTGTACTTGTGTACGGATAAGAGATGTACAGTCGGTAAGTCTGTACTTGTGTGTGCATATAATATGTACAGTCGGTAAGTCTGTACTTGTGTACGGATATAAGATGTACAGTCGGTAACCCTGTACTTGTGTACGGATAAGAGATGTACAGTCGGTAACCCTGTAGTTGTGTACGGATAAGAGATGTACAGTCAGTAAAACTATACTTGTGTACGGATATGAGATGTACAGTCAGTAAGCCTGTACTTGTGTACGGATATGAGATGTACAGTCAGTAAGACTGTACTTGTGTACGGATATGAGATGTACATTTAGTAAGCCTGTACTTGTGTACGGATATGAGATGTACATTGAGTAAGCCTGTACTTGTGTACGGATAAGAGATGTACAGTTGGTAAGCCTGTAATTGTGTACGGATATGAGATGTACATTTAGTAAGCCTGTACTTGTGTACGGATAAGAGATGTACAGTCAGTAAGACTGTATTTGTGTACTTGTGTACGGATATGAGATGTACAGTCAGTAAGACTGTACTTGTGTACGGATATGAGATGTACAGTCAGTAAGACTGTACTTGTGTACGGATATGAGATGTACAGCCAGTAAGACTGTACTTGTGTACGGATATGAGATGTACAGTCAGTAAGACTGTACTTGTATGGGGATATGAGATGTACAGTCAGTAAGACTGTACTTGTGTACGGATATGAGATGTACAGTCAGTGAGACTGTACTTGTGTACGGATATGAGATGTACAGTCAGTAAGACTGTACTTGTGTACGGATATGAGATGTACAGTCAGTAAGACTGTACTTGTGTGGCGATAAAAGATATATACAGTCAGTAAGGCTGTACTTGGGTGGGGATATGAAATGTACAGTTGGTAAGACTGTACTCGTGTGGGGATATAAAATGTACAGTTGGTAAGACTGTACTCGTGTACGGATATGAAATGTACAGTTGGTAAGACTGTACCTGTGTGGGGATATGAAATGTACAGTTGATAAGACTGTACTTGTGTGGGGATATGAAATGTACAGTTGGTAAGACTGTATTCATGTGGGGATATGAAATGTACAGTTGGTAAGACTGTACTTGTGTGGGGATATAAAATGTACAGTTGGTAAGACTGTACTCGTGTGGGGATATGAAATGTACAGTTGGTAAGACTGTACTCGTGTGGGGATATGAAATGTACAGTTGGTAAGACTGTACTTGTGTGGGGATATGAAATGTACAGTTGGTAAGACTGTACTCGTGTGGGGATATGAAATGTATAGTTGGTAAGACTGTACTCGTGTGGGGATATGAAATGTACAGTTGGTAAGACTGTACTCGTGTGGGGATATGAAATGTACAGTTGGTAAGACTGCACTTGTGTGGGGATATGAAATGTACAGTTGGTAAGACTGTACTCGTGTGGGGATATGAAATGTACAGTTGGTAAGACTGTACTTGTGTGGGGATATGAAATGAACAGTTGGTAAGACTGTACTCGTGTGGGGGATATGAAATGTACAGTTGGTAAGACTGTACTTGTTTGGGGATATGAAATGAACAGTTGGTAAGACTGTACTCGTGTGGGGATATGAAATGAACAGTTGGTAAGACTGTACTCGTGTGGGGATATGAAATGTACAGTTGGTAAGACTGTACTCGTGTGGGGATATGAAATGTACAGTTGGTAAGACTGTACTCGTGTGGGGATATGAAATGTACAGTTGGTAAGACTGTACTCGTGTGGGGATATGAAATGTACAGTTGGTAAGACTGTACTCGTGTGGGGATATGAAATGTACAGTTGGTAAGACTGTACTCGTGTGGGGATATGAAATGTACAGTTGGTAAGACCGTACTTGTTGATCTTTACCTTATTGTCGATGACATTCCTGGGACTGAGGTGATGGTATTATCTTTTATATTGCCTTTTTTATATCAGTCTATCATTCCATCAGTCTATCAGTCTGTCAGTATATCAGTTCACCAGTCTATCAGTCTATCAGTGTATCAGTATATAGGTATAAAAGTCTATCAGTTTATCCGTTTATCACCTTATCAGTGTATCAGTATATCAGTCTATCAGTCTATCCATCTATCAGTCTATAAGTATATCAGTTTATAAATCTATCATTGTATCATTCTATCATTCTAGCAGTATATAAAACTATCAGTCTATCACTATATCAGTCTATAAGTTAGTCAGTCTATCAGTATATTAGTCTATCAGTCTAGCAGTATATAAATTTATCAGTCTAACAGTCTATCAGTATATAAATATATCAATCTATCAATCTATCAGTATATCAGTTTAACACTATATCAGTCTATCAGTCTATCAGTATATAAATATATCAGTCATCAGTCTATCAGTCTATCAATCTATTAGTATATCAGTATGCAAGTTTATAAGTCTATCAGTCTATCAGTATATAAATCTATCACTCTATTTTTTTTCAGTATATCAGTTTATCAGTACATCAGTCCATCAGTCTATCAGTCTATCAGTCTATCAACATATATTTTTATACAGCAATGTGGGCTTTCTGTTGTTGTTGTTCTTGTTGCTGTTCTTACTGTTGTTGCTTTTTCGAATGCAAACCTTTTCCGCTTGCCATGCTGTGCTTTTTTTCTGCAATGTACGTTTCACAACGTTTCAGTAGCAACTCAAGTGCTTAGGCGACTTGATGGTCCAGAGGTTAGTGTTGACCTGTCAGCTAAAAGGTCACGGCAAGTTGAAGAGCGGTCTCGCTTTCTTATTTCTGTTCGAGTAAAACCTACCCCCCCCCCCCCCTCCTCGACGATTAGTCGCATCAGCGAAGGACGATAACAAAACCATCTCGTGTGCGCGGTAAAATCATCTGGCCTTTTACAGGGTAGTCCGGGCATGATTTAAAAGCTGCAACCAAAACACAAACCTCTCGAGGTCAAGGTCACCATTGTTGTTGATATGGGTAACATCAAATCAGAGAATCGACCTGCGCCCCCCCCCTCCTCCTCCTCCCTCTAGCCTCATTGGTTGGTTTTTATTCCCTACGCAGTATTGGTTTCTTTAACCAAACCTACTGGGTTTTTTTCCCCTTTCCTTGTCTTAATTTCAGAATATTCCTTCCAAGGATGACAGAGTATGATGAAGCCATCGATTTGTTGTCAATGCAACTTTCAATCCATAGATCGATGACATCACTTTACTTTGTGCATTGTTGGGAATTACTGGAGATTTTAGTTATTTGAGATACATATTAAGAAGGAAAAAAAACCAAACTTCATCGTAACCATTTCCCCTCGAGTAACTGCTTACTATTTGGCCCCTCATAAAACATCAGTTTAAAATCAATCCAGAGCTAATATTATCTCGATTTAGCTCTACATATAATTTGTAGATCTTTTGCTTGATGATGGTCTGGAGTCTCTTTGAAATTACCATTCATAACGGCCCACTAGAGCAAGTGGTCATTGTGACATAGTAAGTTTGAAATTACCATTCATAACGGCCCACTAGAGCAAGTAGTCATTGTGGCACCATTCATAATGGCCCACTAGAGCAAGTAGTCATTGTGGCACCATTCATAACGGCCCACTAGAGCAAGTAGTCATTGTGGCACCATTCATAACGGCCCACTAGAGCAAGTAGTCATTGTGGCACCATTCATAACAGCCCACTAGAGCAAGTAGTCATTGTGGCACCATTCATAACGGCCCACTAGAGCAAGTAGTAATTGTGGCACCATTCATAACATCCCACTAGAGCAAGTAGTAATTGTGACACCACTCATAACATCCCACTAGAGCAAGTAGTCATTGTGGCATCATTCATAACAGCCCACTAGAGCAAGTAGTAATTGTGGCACCATTCATAACGGCCCACTAGAGCAAGTAGTAATTGTGGCACCATTCATAACATCCCACTAGAGCAAGTAGTAATTGTGACACCACTCATAACATCCCACTAGAGCAAGTAGTCATTGTGGCACCATTCATAACAGCCCACTAGAGCAAGTAGTAATTGTGGCACCATTCATAACGGCCCACTAGAGCAAGTAGTAATTGTGGCACCATTCATAACATCCCACTAGAGCAAGTAGTAATTGTGACACCACTCATAACATCCCACTAGAGCAAGTAGTCATTGTGGCACCATTCATAACGGCCCACTAGAGCAAGTAGTAATTGTGACACCATTCATAACAGCGCACTAGAGCAAGTAGTAATTGTGACACCATTCATAACGGCCCACTAGAGCAAGTGGTCATTGTGGCACCATTCATAACGGCCCACTAGAGCAAGTAGTAATTATGGCACCATTTATAACAGCCCACTAGAGCAAGTAGTCATTGTGGCACCATTCATAACGGCCCACTAGAGCAAGTAGTTTGTGGCACCATTCATAACAGCCCACTAGAGCAAGTAGTCATTGTGGCACCATTCATAACGGCCCACTAGAGCAAGTAGTCATTGTGGCACCATTCATAACAGCCCACTAGAGCAAGTAGTAATTGTGGCACCATTCATAACGGCCCACTAGAGCAAGTAGTAATTGTGGCACCATTCATAACGGCCCACTAGAGCAAGTAGTCATTGTGGCATAGTGGTTAAAAGGCCAAAGTAGAAGAGAGGAATATGAAGCAGGCGAAGGCGAGCATTGTTTTGGTTGTTTATTTATGTATTTATTTTTTATTTATTAATTAATTAATTTATTTATTGATTTATTGATTGATTGATTGATTTATTTATTTATTGATTTATTTATGTATTTATTTATTTATTTATTTATATATCTATTTATCTATTTCTAAATTTGCTTTGGGTTTTTTCTCTATTCTTTTTAAAGACGTGGAAACAATAGAGTGTAATGTTGTTGGTTTTTTTTTAAATAGATGGAAACATAATTTCGTATGACGATACCGAGAAATGAATTGAAATAACGTCTAGATAGGTTTTTTTTTTATTTTGTTAATATACTCAGTGTATTACCTCCTTGCAGTCAAAAGAAAAAGTTAATCTACTCAGTGTATTACCTCCCCTTGCAGTCAAAAAAAAAGTTAATATACTCCGTGTATTACCTCCCTTGCAGTCAAAAGAAAAAGTTAATATACTTCCCCTTTTTGCTCAGTGTATTACCTCCCCTTGCAGTCAAAAGAAAAAGTTAATATACTCAGTGTATTACCTCCCTTGCAGTCAAAAGAAAAAGTTAATGCACTCAGTGTTAAAAAATGAAGACGCTTATGAATGTGACTTGACATTGTACAAAACCGGAAAATTACGGATAAATAGAACAACTCAAGTCGAATATGTCCCTTTTACATGTATGCACCTCACGTTACAAACAACACGTTATCAACAACACGTTTCCAACAACATGTTACCAACAACACGTTACCAACAACATGTTAAACAACACACAACACGTTACCAACAACATGTTATCAACAACACGTTATCAACAACACAACAACACCTTACCAACAACATGTTATCAACAACACGTTACCAACAACATGTTATCAACAACACGTTACCAACAACATGTTATCAACAACACGTTACCAACAACATGTTATCAACAACACGTTACCAACAACATGTTATCAACAACATGTTACCAACAACACGTTACCAACAACATGTTATCAACAACATGTTATCAACAACACGTTACCAACAACATGTTATCAACAACACGTTACCAACAACATGTTATCAACAACATGTTACCAACAACACAACACGTTACCAACAACATGTTATCAACAACATGTTATCAACAACATGTTATCAACAACACGTTACCAACAACATGTTATCAACAACATGTTATCAACAACACGTTACCAACAACATGTTATCAACAACATGTTACCAACAACACGTTACCAACAACATGTTATCAACAACATGTGTTATTATCAACAACACGTTACCAACAACATGTTATCAACAACAACGTTACCAACAACATGTTATCAACAACACGTTACCAACAACATGTTATCAACAACACGTTTACCAACAACACGTTACCAACAACACGTTACCAACAACACGTTACCAACAACACGTTACCAACAACACGTTACCAACAACACGTTACCAACAACACGTTACCAACAACACGTTACCAACAACACGTTACCAACAACACGTTACCAACAACACGTTACCAACAACACGTTACCAACTTCACATTATGACCATGGCTGATTAAAAAAAATAATCGTCTGACATAAAAAATAATCGTCTGACATCAAGAAATAATCGTCTGACATCAGGAAATAATCGTCTGACATCGATCTTACAAGACTCTGGTATGCGGAAACAACTTTGATACCAAATTTAACAAGAAATAAAATATGGAGCCATCCATCCTTCAAGACTGTGTCTTCTCTTTCTTCCTTGTAACAAACTGTCTTCTCTTTCTTCTTTAACATACTTTCTTCTCGTTCTTCCTTGTAACAAACTGTCTACTCTTTTTCCTTGTAACAAACTGTCATCTCTTTCTTCCTTGTAACAAACTGTCTTCTTTTTCCTTGTAATAAACTGTCTTTTTTTTCTTCCTTGTAACAAACTGCCTTCTTTTTCTTCCTTGTAACAAACTATCTTCACGTTCTTCCTTGTAACAAACTGTCTTCTTTTTAACAAACTCTCTTCACTTTCTTCCTTGTAACAAACTGTCTTCTCTTTCTTCCTTGTAACAAACTGCCTTCTCTTTCTTCCTTGTAACAAACTGTCTTCTTTTCTTCCTTGTAACAAACTGTCTTGACTTTCTTCCTTGTAACAAACTGACTTCTTTTCTTCCTTGTAACAAACTGTCTTTTCTTTCTTCTTCTTTGTAACAAACTGTCTTGTGCATCGCTTTCATCACACGCAATTTTATCCCTAGATACAGTGAACCGACTTTAAAAAATAAATTCCAAGATCAACGTCTTCATCCTATTTATTTTCAACGTTACTGCTATGTTTTAATTCCTCTGTTATTCATCCATTCAATCCATCACCCAATAATCTATCCATCTAACAATTCATCCATTCAATCCATCACCCAATAATCTATCCATCTAACAATTCATCTATTCAATTGATCACACAATAATCTATCCATCTAACAATTCATCCATTTAATACATCGCTCAATAATCTATTTATATAACAACTCATCCATTTAATCCGTCACCCACAATATATACATATATATATATATATATATATATATATATATATATATATATATATATATATATACAATTCATCCATCCAATCCATTACCCAATAATATATCTATCTAACAGTTCGTCCATTCAATCCATCATCCCATATTTTATCTATCTAACAATCTATGCATTCAATCCATCACCCAATAATCTATCCATCTAACAATCAACCCATCCAATCCATCACTCAATAATCTAACTATCTAACAATGCATCCATTCAAACCATCGCCCAATAATATATCCATCTAACAATTCATCCATCCAATCCATCACCCAATAATCTATCTATATAGCATTCCATCCATCCAATCCATCACCCACTAATATATATATCTAACAATGCATCTATCCAATCCATCACCCAATAATATATCCATCCAACAATTCATCTATCCAATACATCACCCAATAATATATCTATCTAACAATTCAACTATCCAATCCATCACCCAAAAATATATCCATCCAACAATTCATCCATTTAATCCATCACCCAATAAAGTATCCATTTAACAATTCAACTATCCAATCCATCACCCGAAAATATATCCATCTAACAATCCATTCATTCAATAATCTATCCATCTAAGAATCCATCGATCCAATTTATCACCCAATAATCTATCCATCCAACAATTCATCAATTCAATCCAATTAGCCAATAAACTATCCATCAACAATTCATCCATTTAATCGATCGCACAATAAACTATCCATCAAATAATCCATGCATATAAACCATCGCACAATAAACTATTCATCTAACAATTGATCCATTTAATCCATCGCCCAATAAACTATCCATTCAACAATTCCTCCATTCAATTCATCGCCCAGTAAACTATCCATCCAACAATTAATCCATCCAATCCATTGCTCAATAAACTATCCATCTAACAATCCATTCATTAAATCCATCACCCAATAATCTATCTATCTAACAATCCATCCATTTAATCCATCACCCAATAATCTATCTATATAATAATTCATCCATTCAATTCATCACCTCATAATATATCTATATAACAATTCATCCATTCAATCGATCACCCAATAATCAATCCATTCACTCCATCACCTAATGATCTATCTATATAACAATTCACCCCTTTAATCCATCACCCAATAAGCTATCTATTTAACAATCCATCCATTTAATCCATCAACAAATAATCTATATATCTAACAATTCATCCATCCAGTCCATTACCCAATTATTTATGTATCTAACAATTCATCCATTCAATCCATCATCCAATAATCTATCCCTCTAAAAATCCATCCTTTCAATCCATTCATCCAATCCATCACCCAATAATCTATCCATCTAACAATCCACCCATCCAATCCATCACCCAATAATCTATCTATCTAACAATTCATCCATTCAATCAATCGCCCAATAATAGATACATCTAACAATTCATTCATTCGATCCATCGCGCAATAATCTATCTATATAGCATTCCATCCATCCAATCCATCACCCAATAATATATATATATATATATATCTAACAATTCATCTATCCAATCCATCACCCAATAATATATTCATCTAACAATTCATCTACCCAATCCATCACCCAACAATATATCCATCCAAAAATTCATCCATTCAATCCATCACCCAATAAACTATCTATTTAACAATTCAACTATCCAATCCATCATCCAATAATACATCCATCCAACAATTCATCCATTCAATCAATCACGCAATAAACTATCTATCTAACAATTCATCTATCCAATCCATCACCCAATAATATATCCATCTAACAATTCATCTATCAAAGCCATTATTAATAATATATTCATCCAACAATTCATCCATTCAATCCATCACTCAATAAACTATCCATCTAACAATTCATCTATCAAATACATCACCCAATAATATATCCATCTAACAATTCATCCACCCAATCTTTCACCGAATAATCTATCCATCTAACAATTCATCCATTCAATTCATCACCTAATAAACTATCTATCTAACAATTCATCTATCCAATCAATCACTCAATAATATATCCATCCAACACTTCATCCATTCAACCCATCATCCAATAATCTATCCATATAACACTCCACCCATTCCATCCATAACCCAATAATCTAACCATCTAAGAATTCCTTCAATCAATCCATCATCCAATAATCTATCCATCTAACAATCCATATATCCAATCTATCACCCAATAATCTATCCACCCAACAATTCATCCATTCAATCCATCACCCAATAAACTATTCATCCAACAATTCATCCATTTAATCGATCGCTCAATAAACTGCCCATTAAATAATACATGCATTCAATCCAGCGCACAATAAACTATTCATCTAACAATTCTTCCATTTAATCCATTGCCCAATCAACTATCCATTCAACAATTCATTCATCCAATCCATTCCCCAATAAACTATCCATCTAACAATTCATTGATCCAATCCATCATCCAATAATATATCCATCTAACAAGTCATTCATCCAATCGATCATCCAATAATATATATATCTAACAATCCACTGATCCAATCCATCACCCAATAATATATCCCTCTAACAATCCATTCATCAAATCCACCATCCAATAATCTATCAATCTAACAATCCATCAATCAAATCCATCATCCAATAATATATCCATCTAACAATCAATTCATCCAATCCATCATCCAATAATCTATACATCTAACAATCCATCCATCCAGTCCATTATTCAAAAATGTATCCATCTAACAATTCCTCCACTCAATCCATCGCCCAATAATATATCCATCTAACACTTCATCTATTCAATCCATCACTCAATAATCTATCCATCTAAGAATTCGTCCATTCAACCCATCATACAATAATCTATCCATCTAACAATCCATCCATTCAATCCATCACCCAATAATCTACCAATCTAACAGTACGCTAATTCAATTCATCACCCAATAAGCTATATATCTAACAATCCATCCATCCAAACCATCACCCAATAATAAATCAATCTAATAATCCATTCATCCAATCCATCATCCAATAATATATCTATCTAACAATGCATCCATCCAATCCATCACTCAACAATCTAACAATCTAACACTCCATCCATCCAATCCATCCATCCAAACCATCACCCAATAATCTATCCATTTAACAGTCCATCCATCCAATCCATCACCCGATAATATATCTATCTAACAATCCATCCATCCAATCCATCACCGAATAATATATTTATCTAACAATCCATCCATTCAATCCATTCATTCAATCCATCACCCAATAATTTATCCATCTAACAATTCATACATCCAATCCATCACCCAATAAACTATTCAACTAACAATCCATCCATCCAATCCAATCATCAAATCCATCACCCAATAATCTATCAATCTAACAATCCATTTATCCAATCCATCACCCAACAATCTATCAATCCAACAATCCATTCATCCAATCCATAATCTACCAATCTATCTACCTAACAATTTATCCACCCAATCAATTGATACAATCCATCACGTAATAAACTATCCAACTAATAATCGATCCATCCAATTCATCCATCCAATCCATCACCCAATAATTTACCAATCTAACAATCCATCAATCCAATCCATCACCCAATAAACTATCCATCAATTTTTTCATCTAATCAATCACTCAATAATCTATCCATCTAACAATCCATCAATCCAATCCATCACCCAATAGTCTATCCAAATAACAATCCATCCATCCAATCAATTCATTCAATCCATCACTCAATAATCTATCCATCTAACAATCCATTCATCAAATCCATCACCCCATAATGTATCCAACTAACAATCCATTCATCCATCCAATCCAGTCTTCCAATCCATCTCCCAATAATTTATCCATCTTCAAATCCATTCATCCAATCCATCACCCAATAATCTATTCATCTAACAATTCATTCATCTAATCCATCACCCAACAATCTATCATTCTAACAATCCATCCATCCAATCAATCACCCAATAATCTATCAATCCAACAATCCATCCATCCAATCCATCACCCAATAATCTATCCATCTAACAATTAATTCATCCAATCCATCACAAAACAATATATCCATCTAACAATCCATCCATCCAATTCAGTCATCCAATCTATCACCCAATAATTTATCGATCTAAAAATCCATTCATCCAATCCATCACCCAATAATCTACCAATCTAACAATCCATCCATACAATCCATCACCCAATAATCTATCCATCTAACAATACATCCATCCAATCTATCACCCAATAATTTATCAATCTAACAATTAATTCTTCCAATCCATCACCCAATAATCTATCCATCTAACAATCCATACATCCAATCCATTCATCAAATCCATCACCCAATAATCTACCAATCTAAAATTCCATCCATCCAATCCATCACCCAAAATCTATCCATCTAACAATCCCCTCCATCCAATCTATCACCCAATAATCTATCAATCTAACAATTCATTCTTCCAATCCATCACCCAATAATCTATCCATCTAACATTCCATCCATCAAATCCATTCATCCAATCCATCACCCAATAATCTATCGATCTAACCATCCATCCAGCCAACCCATTACCCAATAATCTATCAATCTAAAATCCATCCATCCAATAAATATATCAAATCCATCACCCAATAATCTACCACCTAACAATCCATCCATCAAATCCATCACCCAATAACCTATATCTAAAAATTCATCCATCCAATACATTTATACAATCCATCACCCAATAATCTAACAATCTAACAATCCATTCATCTAACAATACATCCATCCAATCCATCACCCAATAATCTAACAATCTAACAATCCTTCCATCCAATCCGTCCATCCAATCCATCACCCATTAATCTATCCATATAACAATATATCCATCAAATCTATTCATCACATCGATAATCTACCAATCTATCCATCTACCAATCTATTCATCCAATCCATTCATCAAATCCATTGCCCAATAATCTATCCATCTAATAATCCATTCATTCAATCAATGATCCAATCCATCAAGCAATCCATGTAACTATCAATAGATACAACAATCCATGTAACTATCAATCCATACAACAATCCATCTAACAATCCATGTAACTACCAATCCATACAACAATCCATCTAAGAATCCATGTAACTATCAATCTATACAACAATCCACGTAACAATAAATATATACAACAATCCATCTAACAATCCATGTAACTATCAATCTATACATCAATCCATGTGACTATCCACCCATAGAACAATGTATGTAACTATCAATCCATACAACAATCCATCTAAGAACCCATGTAACTATCAATCTATACAACAATCAACGTAACTATCATTCTATACCACAATCCATGTAAGAACCCATGTAACTATCAATTTATACAACAATCCATCTAAGAACCCATGTAACTATCAATCTATACAACAATCCATCTAAGAACCCAACAATCCATGTAACTAGCAATCCATACACCAATCCATCTAACAATCCAAGTAACTATCAATCCATAAAACTAGCCACCTAACAATCCATGTAACAATCAATTCATACACCACTCCATCTAACAATCCATCTATTAATGCATGTAACTATAAATCCATACAACAATCCATCTAAAAATCAATCCATTTCTGCAATCCATCTAACAATCCATGTAACTATCAAGCCATACAACAATCCATCCATCTAACAACCCATGTAACTATCAATCCCTACAACAATCCACTTAATAATCCATAAAATAATCTATGTAACTATCAATCCATACAACAATCAATCTAACAATCCATGTAACTATCACTCCATACAACAATCCATCTAACAACCCATCAAACAATCTATGTAACTATCAATCCTTACAACAATCCATCTAACAATCCATGTAACTATCAATCCATCTAACAATCCATCAAACAATCTATGTAACTATCAATCCATACAACAATCCATCTAACAATCCATCCATTCAACAATCCCTCTAACAATCCATCTAACATTCCATCTAACATTCCATCCATATAACAATCCATTTAACAATATATCTATCAATCCATCTGACAATTCATATAAAATTCCATCCATACAACAATCCATGTAACAATCCATGTAACATTCCATCCATACAATAATCCACCCAACCATACAACAATCAATCTAACAATCCATCTAAAAATCCATCCATACAACAATCCATCTAACAATCCATCTAACAATCCATCCATACAGCAATCCATCTAACAATCCAACTAACAATCCATCCATACAACAACAATCAATCTAACAATCCATCCATACAACAATTCATCTAACAAACCATCCATACAACAATCCATCTAACAATCCATCGATGCAGTAATCAATGTAACAATCCATCTAACAATCCATTCATACATCAATCCATCTAACAATCCATCCATACAACAATCCATCGAACAATCAATCTATAGAACAATCCATCTAACAATCCATCTAAAAATCCATCCATACAACAATCCATCTAACAATCCATCCATACAACAATCCATTTAATAGTCCATCTAACAATCTATCTAACATTCCATCTATACAACAATCCATCTAACAATCCATCCATACAACAATCCATCTAACAAACTGTCTAACATTCCATCTATACAATAATCCATCTAAAAATCCATCCATACAACAATCCACCTAACATTGCATCCATCTAAAAATATACCTAACAATCCATCCGTACAACAATCCATCTAACAATCCATCAATACAACAATCCATCTAACAATCCATCCATACAACAATCCATCGAACAATCCATCTAACAATCCAACCATACAACAATCCATCTAACAATCCATTTAACAATCCATCCATACAACAATCCATCTAACAATCCATCTAATCATCCATCCATACAACAATCCATCTAACAATCCATCAATACAACAATCCATCTAACAATCCATCTAACAATCCATCTAACAATCCTTCCATACAACAATCCATCTACCAATCCATTTAACAATCCACCCATACAACAATCCATCTAACAATCCATCCATACAACAATCCATCTAACAATCCATCTAACAATCCATCCAAACAACAATCCATCTAACAATCCATCTAACAATCCATCCATACAACAATCCATCTAATAATCCATCTAACAACCCATCCATACAACAATCCATACAACAATCAATCTAACAATCCATTCATACAACAATCCATCTAACAATCCATCTAACGATCCATCCATACAACAATCCATCTAACAATCAATCCATACAACAATCCATATAACAATGAATCTAACAATCCATCCATACAACAATCCATCTAACAATCCATCTAATAATCCTTCCATTCAACAATCCATCCATTCAACAATCGATCCATTCAACAATCCATCCATTCAACAATCCATCCATTCAACAATCCATCCATTCAACAATCATTCCATTCAACAATCCATCCATTCAACAATCGATCCATTCAACAATCCATCCATTCAACAATCCTTTCATTCAACAATCCATCCATTCAACAATCCTTCCATTCACCAATCCATCCATTCAACAATCCATCTACCCATCCAACAATCCATTCAACAATCCATCCATTTAACACTCCATCTACCCATCCAACATTCCATCTATTCAACAATCCATCTACCCATCCAACAATCCTTCTGTTCAACAATCCATCTACCCATCCAACAATCAATCCATACAACATCCCCTCTAACAATCCATCTATTCAACAATCCATCGACCCATCCAACAATCCACCCATTCAACAATCCATCCATTCAACAATCCATGTACCCATCTAACCATCCATCCATTCAACACTCCATGTAAAAATCCATCCATGCAACAATCCATCCATTCAACAATCCATGTACCCATCTAACCATCCATCCATTCAACACTCCATGTAAAAATCCATCCATTCAACACTCCATGTAAAAATCCATCCATTCAACAATCCATCCATTCAACAATCCATGTACCCATCTAACCATCCATCCATTCAACACTCCATGTAAAAATCCATCCATGCAACAATCCATTTACTCACCCAATAATCAATCCATACAACAAACCGTCTAACAATACATCCATTCAACAATCCATGTAACAATCCATCAATCCAACAATACATCCATTCAACAATTCTTCCATTTAACAATCCATCTACCCATCCAACAATCCATCAATTCAACAATCTATCTATTCAACAATCTATCTACCCATCCAACAATCAATCCATACAACAATCTATCCATCCATCCAACAATGTTTCTATCCACTGACTTTATTATATTATGTTTAACATGGTAAGCATAGGCTTTCACCTTTAGACTGACTTTATTATATTATGTTTAACATGGTAAGCATAGGCTCTCACCTGTTTAAATGACCCACATTTAACAACCCCTTTATTCTTCATGAAGTGGTGCTTGTGAATCAAGATAAACTAGATTGCAAACATTCACCATGTTGTGAATTTAATCAGCCCATTCCATCTAGATCTGCCTCTACCTAGCTCAATCCATCCGCAATTCATAGAGATCCACATTTGTACTTTGACGTGTGTCAACACCACACTACTCCAGTAGGTCAGAGGTTGGGTACATTAATGGTGGACGTCAAACGTCAAGTTTCAATATCACATTAATTCAAATGGTGTCTCTAATCTATAATTAACTGTTTTGAATGCGATGAGATAGGTATTATTATGATTGATTTAAAACCAAATGCTAGATCTAAATTGACTAAATCCGTGTGGATTGGTGATCGAGCGGGTTAGACTGTTGAATTGGGGATCATGGGGGTCCTGGGTGTCGAAGAAAGGCAAAGCTAGATCCGAAATTGGGCACAGGCACCAACTTGGGGGTGACGACCAGCGTCAGACTACAAAAACTAACTTTGGAGTGAAGACAAGCACTTAAAGCTATAGAAACCCGAAGAAGCTCCGGCTGCATTGACTGTAATGGTCTTGGAAAGAACTTTAATTTACTCTTACTTAAGACGAGTAGTCTTGAGTTTTCTAACCACAAGATTATTGAACACATTCAGAGATGTATGTATACTGGATGAGAATATGACATTGTTATTTAATTCACACTGATTGAATGTGAAGAGGAAACGGGGGGAGGGGGTGTAAGGATGGTTTGGAGATAACTTCTTCAAAGGCCT
>JAXRKP010001470.1:75000-112500 GCA_037039925.1 Doris montereyensis | reverse complement strand
ACATCATAAAGCTTACACCATACATCGCCTTTTATGATTAAGTTATTGCTGTTTCATATTTCAGGCTATAAATTGCCATTTCAATTTGTAACATAGTTATTATTGTTATCATTAATATAAAGATACATCGTATTTTGGGTTTCCCAATCGATAGCAAATGAATTGAACAATATTTACGACAAAAGAAAAAACGAGTCATCACATTTAAAGAAATGATTACATTATTATCACCTAGTTTATCACAAGATGTAAAAACAAATAAAGAGTTGCCCTAGCACGTGAGTGAATAAACGTTTTTCTTAAACTTTAAATGATATGGCAAACAAGAAAATGGTTTAAGTCACATTTGAATGTTTAGACTTATCAACCACAACTTCCACATCATGAAAATGTCATATTTGAAACAAGGCGTGGTGCTAGGTACTTGTATTGAAGAAATCAGGAATGTTTGTAAATTGATATGAAGAAATCAGGAATGTTTGTACATTGATGTGAAGAAATCAGGAATGTTTGTACATTGATGTGAAGAAATCAGGAATGTTTGTACATTGATGTGAAGAAATTAGGAATGTTTGTAAATTGATGTGAAGAAATCAGAATGTTTGTACATTGATGTGAAGACATCAGGAATGTTTGTAAATTGATGTGAAGAAATCAGGAATGTTTGTACATTGATGTGAAGAAATCAGGAATGTTTGTAAATTGATATGAAGAAATCAGGAATGTTTGTACATTGATGTGAATAAATCAGAATGTTTGTAAATTGATGTGAAGAAATCAGGAATGTTTGTAAATTGATGTGAAGAAATCAGGAATGTTTGTAAATTGATGTGAAGAAATCAGGAATGTTTGTACATTGATGTGAAGAAATCAGAATGTTTGTACATTGATGTGAAGAAATCAGGAATGTTTGTACATTGATGAAGAAATCAGAATGTTTGTAATTGATGTGAAGAAATCAGGAATGTTTGTAAATTGATGTGAAGAAATCAGAATGTTTGTACATTGATGTGAAGAAATGAATGTTTGTACATTGATGTGATGACAGACAGAAGAGTATCTAGCTGAACACGTTTATTGTCTTGGCAAATCTTTGATTTTTAATCATAAATTCGCCAAGCATTTAATCTGTAAACGAGATTGAGCAATACATTACGATTGAAGTGTATAATTATGTCAAAACTGGAACAAATATTGTATAACTGAAAGTATAAAAGGATTTTATATATTTTGAATTGAACAGTGATGTCAATCAAGTCGTGTGTTGACAATTTTGGAGGACTATCACATTTACATTTTACAATTGCACTTCACGACACAGTCACACTTCAGTCCAAATTGTTTATGTTTAGAATGACACAGTCACACTTCAGTCCAAATTGTTTTTGTGTTGAATGACACAGTCACAGTTCAGTCCAAATTGTTTTTGTGTTGAATGAAACAGTCACACTTCAGTCCAAATTGTTTTTGTGTAGAATGACACAATGAATTAGAAAACAAGACATGAAAACTCATAGAAGAAACGTTAGATTCCTTTAATCCGAGAATACAAACGAATACCGGAATAACTGGAATGATCACGCTTATTACAATTATCACCATTGAAGTAAACAATTAAAAAAACAATCAATTTGAAAACAGAATAAAAAGTAACAATAATAATAATAATAATAATAATAATAATAATAATAATAATAATAATAATAATAATAATAATAATAATAATGATAATAATAATAATAATAATAATATGTATGTTGTAGATATTATTTTGATATCACAAATTTGGAGTCGAGAGTCATTATGTATTTAAGTATTATACAGTATGTATTACATGTCTTTGTCAGTGATAAGATTGCAACATAGTATTTCTATACTTGGAGCTACGAGGATATTACACGTACTCACGCCATCCGGAGTACTAATCAGGCTGTGATAAATGAATCGATTCCTGTGAAGATGTATGTGTATGTTGTCATCTCAAAACTACTCATACCAATTCCATTAGGGAAATGATGGCGAGGACAAAATCACAAATGCATCCAAATGGAAAACATAGTATGCGGCAGATGTTATTTACTGCCTCTAACAATGTTATACTTGTACTTTGATAGAGTCAATGGCCGAGTGATTCAGAAGATACTTGACATGCATTTCCACACTCGTCCCAGGTGAAAATGTGTACAATCACTAACTTGCGAATGAAAACCTGCGTCAGACGTTGGTCCTGTCGCGGAATTGACTAGGCATCACCTGTTCCACTTCACGCTATACAAACTGGGATTGGGATTGGGATTGGGATTGGGATTGGGATTGGGATTGGGATTGGGATCAGCTCTTGTTGGTATTTATGCTTGGGAACTGGGATTGGGATTGGGATTGGGATCAGCTCTTGTTGGGATTTATGCTTAGAAACTGGGATTGGGATTGGGATTGGGATTGGGATTGGGATTGGGATCAGCTCTTGTTGGGATTTATGCTATAGAAACTGGGATTGGGACCAGCTCTTGTTGGGATTTATGCTATAGAAACTGGGATTGGGATCAGCTCTTTTGGGATTTATGCTATAGAAACTGGGATTGGGATCAGCTCTTGTTGGGATTTATGCTATAGAAACTGGGATTGGGATCAGCTCTTGTTGGGATTTATGCTATAGAAACTGGGATTGGGATCAGCTCTTGTTGGGATTTATGCTATAGAAACTGGGATTGGGATCAGCTCTTGTTGGGATTTATGCTATAGAAACTGGGATTGGGATCAGCTCTTGTTGGGATTTATGCTATAGAAACTGGGATTGGGATCAGCTCTTGTTGGGATTTATGCTATAGAAACTGGGATTGGGATCAGCTCTTGTTGGGATTTATGCTATAGAAACTGGGATTGGGATCAGCTCTTGTTGGGATTTATGCTATAGAAACTGGGATTGGGATCAGCTCTTTTGAGGATTTATGCTATAGAAACTGGGATTGGGATCAGCTCTTTTGAGGATTGGGATTTATGCTATTATGTTATAAAACTGGGATTGGGATCAGCTCTTGTTGGGATTTATGCTATAGAAACTGGGATTGGGATCAGCTCTTGTTGGGATTTATGCTATAGAAACTGGGATTGGGATCAGCTCTTGTTGGGATTTATGCTATACAAACTGGGATTGGGATCAGCTCTTGTTGGGATTTATGCTATAGAAACTGGGATTGGGATCAGCTCTTTTGAGGATTTATGCTATAGAAACTGGGATTGGGATCAGCTCTTGTTGGGATTTATGCTATAGAAACTGGGATTGGGATCAGCTCTTGTTGGGATTTATGCTATAGAAACTGGGATTGGGATCAGCTCTTGTTGGGATTGATGCTATAGAAACTGGGATTGGGATCAGCTCTTGTTGGGATTTATGCTATAGAAACTGGGATTGGGATCAGCTCTTTTGGGATTTATGCTATAGAAACTGGGATTGGGATCAGCTCTTGTTGGGATTTATGCTATAGAAACTGGGATTGGGATCAGCTCTTTTGGGATTTATGCTATAGAAACTGGGATTGGGATCAGCTCTTTTGGGATTTATGCTATAGAAACTGGGATTGGGATCAGCTCTTGTTGGGATTTATGCTATAGAAACTGGGATTGGGATCAGCTCTTTTTGGGATTTATGCTATAGAAACTGGGATTGGGATCAGCTCTTTTGGGATTTATGCTATAGAAACTGGGATTGGGATCAGCTCTTTTGAGGATTTATGCTATAGAAACTGGGATTGGGATCAGCTCTTGTTGGGATTTATGCTATAGAAACTGGGATTGGGATCAGCTCTTGTTGGGATTTATGCTATAGAAACTGGGATTGGGATCAGCTCTTGTTGGGATTTATGCTATAGAAACTGGGATTGGGATCAGCTCTTGTTGGGATTTATGCTATAGAAACTGGGATTGATCAGCTCTTGTTGGGATTTATGCAGAAACTGGGATTGGATTCTTTTGATGATTTATGCTATACAAACTGGGATTGGGATCAGCTCTTTTGAGGATTTATGCTATAGAAACTGGGATTGGGATCAGCTCTTTTGAGGATTTATGCTATAGAAACTGGGATTGGGATCAGCTCTTGTTGGGATTTATGCTATAGAAACTGGGATTGGGATCAGCTCTTTTGAGGATTTATGCTATAGAAACTGGGATTGGGATCAGCTCTTTTGAGGATTTATGCTATACAAACTGGGATTGGGATCAGCTCTTTTGAGGATTTATGCTATAGAAACTGGGATTGGGATCAGCTCTTTTGGGATTTATGCTATAGAAACTGGGATTAGGATCAGCTCTTTTGAGGATTTATGCTATAGAAACTGGGATTGGGATCAGCTCTTTTGAGGATTTATGCTATAGAAACTGGGATTTGGATCAGCTCTTTTGGGATTTATGCTATAGAAACTGGGATTGGGATCAGCTCTTTTGAGGATTTATGCTATAGAAACTGGGATTGGGATCAGCTCTTGTTGGGATTTATGCTATAGAAACTGGGATTGGGATCAGCTCTTTTGAGGATTTATGCTATAGAAACTGGGATTGGGATCAGCTCTTTTGGGATTTATGCTATAGAAACTGGGATTGGGATCAGCTCTTGTTGGGATTTATGCTATAGAAACTGGGATTGGGATCAGCTCTTTTGAGGATTTATGCTATAGAAACTGGGATTGGGATCAGCTCTTTTGAGGATTTATGCTATAGAAACTGGGATTGGGATCAGCTCTTTTGAGGATTTATGCTATAGAAACTGGGATTGGGATCAGCTCTTTTGAGGATTTATGCTATAGAAACTGGGATTGGGATCAGCTCTTGTTGGGATTTATGCTATACAAACTGGGATTGGGATCAGCTCTTGTTGGGATTTATGCTATAGAAACTGGGATTGGGATCAGCTCTTTTGGGATTTATGCTATAGAAACTGGGATTGGGATCAGCTCTTTTGAGGATTTATGCTATAGAAACTGGGATTAGGATCAGCTCTTTTTGAGGATTTATGCTATAGAAACTGGGATTAGGATCAGCTCTTGTTGGGATTTACACAGCTATAGAAACTGGGATTGGGATCAGCTCTTTTGAGGATTTGGGATCATAGAGATATAGAAAAACTGGGATTGGGATCAGCTCTTTGAGGATTTATGCAATTTGGGATCACAGGAATATAGAAACTGGGATTGGGATCAGCTCTTTTGGGATTTATGCAGAAACTGGGATTGGGATCAGCTCTTGTTGGGATTTATGCTATAGAAACTGGGATTGGGATCAGCTCTTTTGAGGATTTAGCTATAGAAACTGGGATTGGGATCAGCTCTTGTTGGGATTTATGAAACTATAGAAACTGGGATTGGGATCAGCTCTTTTGAGGATTTACAGAGAAACATTAGGATCAGAACTATAGAAACTGGGATTGGGATCAGCTCTTTTGAGGATTTATGCACAGAAACAAAGCTCTTTGAGGATTTAGCTATAGAAACTGGGATTGGGATCAGCTCTTTTGGGATTTATGCTATAGAAACTGGGATTGGGATCAGCTCTTTTGAATTTATGCTATAGAAACTGGGATTGGGATCAGCTCTTTTGGGATTTACACAGAAACAAGAACTATAGAAACTGGATTAGGATCAGCTCTTTTGAGGATTTACACTATAGAAACTGGGATTGGGATCAGCTCTTTTGAGGATTTATGCTATAGAAACACAGGGAACAAGGATTCTTAAGCTCTTTTGAGGTTTACTATAAAACTGGGATTAGGATCAGCTCTTTTGAGGATTTATGCTATAAACAATTAGGATCAGGCTTTTGGGATGTAATACAATCATTATCAAATCTTTTGGCTTATGCTAGTAGAAACTGATTGGGATCAGCTCTTGTTGAGGATTTAATAGAAACTATTCGGATCAACGAATTTAATTTATCATAATGAAGTCAGCTCTTTTGACGATTTATGCATAGAAACTGGGATTAGGATCAGCTCTTTTGGGATTTATGCTATAGAAACTGTAATGAATTACTATAAAATGACGTAATCAAGCTCTTGATTTATTAAATTGTCTCTATCGTTTCTACAAAACTTGATTGGATCCAGCTCAGGATTTACATACACAGAAACGATTGGGATACTCTGTTGAGGTCAGTACAAAACTGGGATTGGGATCAGCTCTTTTGAAGATTTGTCATGAACGCAATTGAATCACATTAGCTATAAAAACTATTAATCAGCTCTTTGGATCAAAAACTGGGATTAGGATCAGCTCCGATAAGCTAGAAACTGGGATTGGGATCATATATTAAGAGGGATCATTCGACCATAAAATTAGCCATCATTGTTGATGCCTTTATCACGTGCAAACAATTATTTCAGCTCTTGTCCTGTGCAAACTTTACAAGCTATAGAAACTGGGTTTGTTCCATCTTTTTGGGATTTACATAGTATCTAGACATGTCGCATCAGCTCTTGTTGCAATTCGAGTGGGAATATAGAGGGATCCTCCTGTTCGAATCCTGGCAGAAACCCAGCCCCTTAAGACAGTTGTGTTTCAAATTTCCACACATCGATCCAAAAAAAATGGGAACAAGCTCTTGCTGGGATTTAAACAAACAAATGCTATAGAAACTGGAATCAGCTCGTTGGCCTGTACTAGGAGATGATTAATCAGCTCACTTGTTTACCGCTACACATAACGAATGCAGCTATAAAAACCAGGATAATCTCTTGGCTTGATAAGAAACATGAATCAAAACTGGAATGTTTTTGGCATTTACACAATGACATTTTACAAAAATCTTCCTCTTGTTGGCCTTTACACAATCTGCTTCCTGGTCTCTAACGCTCTGTGAACAAGGTTCTTAAGAAGAGCGTACAAAAATGATGAGAATTTAGACGAAAAACATGTTGTTTGGATGAGTCCAATCATTACAAATGGCACTGCCATTTCAGTAGGCTGAATAAATATTCGGAATCAACGAATTTGTTTTCATAATGAAGTTAATCTATTAACGAATGCAGACGTTTGTTTATATATTAATCTATTCCTCATTGACCAATAAAATTGATCTTTATTGTCTCTATCGTTTCACTCTTGATTGGTTAATCAATTACTTCTATTTGTTTACTCAGTACAAATCTTGTTATTCTATTGGTTTGTCATGAACGTTAAGTCATTCTTCCAATGCAATTTGGATCAAGGATAAACTATAAGCAGAACGCCACTGGTCATGGTTTCATAAAATTAGCCATCAGGTGGCTATTTCCTTCCCTATTGGTTTACAAACTTAATCTATTCTTCTGCCTTTCATCGTGCATTGGTTTCCATCTAGGTTAATAGTATTCAAGCATTTGTTTACTAGTGTTAATCATGAGATCTGTTCTAATCAAACTAGACGTTAATCTATTCTTCTTTAGTCTAGGAATCAAGCATTGCTGGGAGTAAACTACTGTTCCGATCTATTCCTTCTATTTGTTGACTATCGTCAATCTATTCTTCCGTCATGACCTCAAAGGAATGTTTTTATCTAGGTTACATCTTTCCCAAATCTTCCGTGGCCTTTGTTTACTGGCACGCTCTGTAATTCTAACGTAGTTACGTGACAGTATGGCGATACATGTTGTGTTGAGTCCCATCCACTGCCATTTCCGTAGGCTGATCTATTCTTCTATTTGTTTACTAGGTTAATCTATTCTTCTATTTGTTTACTAGGTTAATCTATTCCTCTATTGGTTTACTAGGTTGATCTATTCTTCTATTTGTTTACTAGGTTAATCTATTCTTCTATTTGTTTACTAGGCTAATCTTATTCTATTGGTTTACTGGGTTAGTTCTTCTATTCTTACTAGATAATCTATTCTTCTGTTGTTTACTAGGTTAATCTATTCTTCTATTGGTTTACTAGGTTAATCTATTCTTCTATTGGTTTACTAGGTTAATCTATTCTTCTATTTGTTTACTAGGTTAATCTATTCTTCTATTTGTTTACTAGGTTAATCTATTCTTCTATTAGTTTACTAGGTTAATCTATTCTTCTATTAGTTTACTAGGTTAATCTATTCTTCTATTTACTAGGTTAATCTATTCTTCTATTTGTTTACTAGGTTAATCTATTCTTCTATTTGTTTACTAGGCTAATCTATTCTTCTATTTGTTTACTAGGCTAATCTATTCTTCTATTTGTTTACTAGGTTGATCTATTCTTCTATTTGTTTACTAGGCTAATCTATTCTTCTATTTGTTTATAGGCTAATCTATTCTTCTATTGGTTTACTAGGTTAATCTATTCTTCTATTTGTTTACATAGGTTGATCTATTCTTCTATTTGTTTACATAGGTTGATCTATTCTTCTATTTGTTTACATAGGTTGATCTATTCTTCTATTGGTTTACATAGGTTGATCTATTCTTCTATTTGTTTACATAGGTTGATCTATTCTTCTATTTGTTTACATACTATTCTTCTATTGGTTTACATACGTTGATCTATTCTTCTATTTGTTTACATAGGTTGATCTATTCTTCTATTTGTTTACATATGTTGATTTATTCTTCTATTGGTTTACATAGGTTGATCTACTATTCTATTGGTTTACATAGGTTGATCTATTCTTCTATTTGTTTACATAGGTTGATCTATTCTTCTATTGGTTTACATACGTTGATCTACGTAGTTTACATAGGCTGATCTATTCTTCTATTGGTTTACATACGTTGATCTACGTAGTTTACATGAGGCTGATCTATTCTTCTATTGGTTTACATACGTTGATCTACATAGTTAACATAGGCTAATCTATTCTTCTATGGGTTTATGCCCGCCCTATTTTGTACCACACTTCTTCATTTATGACCTTCTTATGCCCTTCTATTTCCAGGAACATTCTCAATCATCAGTTGATGAAATTTTTTTAACTTTCCTCAGCACTATTTATTTGCTCTTCGATTTTTTGGTAGCCGTGCATGGGGACTCATTTCAGATTTGAATTAAATTAAATAGTCAAATGTATGAGCGCTGTGAAATCTTACCAGCCTTCAGAATCCATAATTACTGAGCGAATGCTGACCCTGCCTTGCTATGCTATTTCATCATCAGCATTAACGTCTATGTTTCTTTATGCATGGTATAAAATCATCATCACCATCATCATCATCATCACTATCATCAGCATCATTATCATCCTTATCAACATCATTATCAGCATTATTATCATTAATATCAAAACACATTGTAATGTATTTTAGCAAATGCAGTGTATAGTGCAATACTGTGCTAAAGCGCCACTTAAACAATATGATGTTATGGATTCAACAAACATTATGGAGCAATTTTGATTGTCATCGGGGAGAATATATTGTACAACAATCTCCTATTTTATACATTCAACATGATTTCAAACAAATATGATTCTTTGGTATTAGAAATTATTAGTTCTCTAGACAGTGTAAAGTACAACATAATTACGATTATCGTTTATTCAATGGCCCCCAGGCTACACATCCACCTTGTCACTTGCGTTGCTCAGCGAAGCAAACGTATGCTAAAACCCTCGCTTATACAGCGAAGCAAATGTAAGCTAAAAAAACTCGCTTATACAGCAAAGCAAACGTATGCTAAAAACCTCGCTTATACAGCGAAGCAAACGTATGCTAAAAAACTCGCTTATACAGCGATGCAAATGTAAGCTAAAAAACTCGCTTATACAGCGAAGTAAACGTATGCTAAAACCCTCGCTTATACAGCGAAGCAAATGTAAGTAAAAAACTCGCTTATACAGCGAAGCAAACGTATGCTAAAAACCTCGCTTATACAGCGAAGTAAACGTATGCTAAAAACCTCGCTTATACAGCGAAGTAAACGTATGCTAAAAACCTCGCTTATTCAGCGAAGTAAACGTATGCTAAAAACCTCGCTTATTCAGCGAAGCAAACGTATGCTAAAAACCTCGCTTATACAGCGAAGCAAACGTATGCAAAAACCTCGCTTATACAGCGAAGCAAATGTATGCTAAAAAACTTGCTAAACAGACCTCGTTAACGACACTGCAACATTTTTGCAGGTACATTACTAATTTAGTTTGTTTGCTGGATCTAAAGCTGTCATATTTCCTGCTTTTTATGACGCGACAATCGATAGGCTTACTTTATATAAATTATTGACATCAATCTGTAGAGATCACTGTTTCCCATCCCTTTTCATAATCCACACTATCTTGGGAAAAGTTTGAGAAGTCTGTGTTTGCACTGCCTAGAAATAGAAACATGGTATTTGAAGACGGTGGAGTCTATGATACGGCCGAAACGTCACATCTCATAAGATTTTATATCTTGAACCTGATGCCACACCGCTGTCTGCAATTCCCTCCCGCCATTTATATATAATGGGAACACCCTATCTAGATAAGCTTACATATTATCACCTTTTTATTTGACGTGATTTGAACCCACAACTCTTGATTCAGAGATCGATACCTTGCATTTGGACCACCGAGTCCCCCCTGCCAGTAAACAATAACTCAAAACTATTACAGTACGAGGGTTTTCTACAATATAAATTTAGTTATGGTGAACGCATAGATAACACAGATGAGTGACAATGTGGTGAAGCTACAAGTGATACACGACAATAGGTCAATGACAACCAATGGGTGAAACTACAGGTGATACACGACAATAGGTCAATGACAACCAATGGGGTGAAATTACAAGTGATACACTACAATAGGTCAATGACAACAAATATGGGGAAGCTACAAGTGATACACTACAATAGGTCAATGACAACAAATATGGTGAAGCTACAAGTGATACACTACAATAGGTCAATGACAACAAATATGGTGAAGCTACAAGTGATACACAACAATAGGTCAATGACAACAAATATGGTGAAGCTACAAATGATACACTACAATAGGTCAATGACAACAAATATGGTGAAGCTACAAGTGATACACTACAATAGGTCAATGACAACAAATATGGTGAAGCTACAAGTGATACACTACAATAGGTCAATGACAACAAATATGGTGAAGCTACAAATGATACACAACAATAGGTCAATGACAACAAATATGGTGAAGCTACAAATGATACATGACAATAAGTCAATGACAACTAATGGGTGAAACTACAGGTGATACACGACAATAGGTCAATGACAACCAATGAGGTGAAATTACAAGTGATACACTACAATAGGTCAATGACAACCAATGGGGTGAAACTACAAGTGATACACTACAATAGGTTAATGACAACCAATGGGGTGAAACTACAAGTGATACACTACAATACGTCAATGACAACCAATGGGGTGAAACTACAAGTGATACACTACAATAGGTCAATGACAACAAATATGGTGAAGCTACAAGTTATACACAACAATAGGTCAATGACAACAAATATGGTGAAGCTAAAGTGATACACAACAATAGGTCAATGACAACAAATATGGTGAAGCTACAAGTGATACACAACAATAGGTCAATGACAACAAATATGGTGAAGCTACAAGTGATACACAACAACAGGTCAATGACAACAAATATGGTGAAGCTACAAGTGATACATGACAATAGGTCAATGACAACCAATGGGTGAAACTACAGGTGATACATGACAATAGGTCAATGACAACCAATGAGGTGAAACTACAGGTGATACACGACAATAGGTCAATGACAACCAATGAGGTGAAACTACAGGTGATACACGACAATAGGTCAATGACAACCAATGGGGTGAAACTACAGGTGATACACGACAATAGGTCAATGACAACCCATGGGGTGAAACTACAGGTGATACACGACAATAGGTCAATGACAACCCTACCAAGAAAGACGTCAGCTATCCACAGCCCCACCCCACCCCCTTTTCCCCTTCCACTCATTCTTATCATCAGACTCTTCCTTTTGTGTGTTATTTTTTCCTCCTATTTTGTTTTCCCATCTGCATCACACTATGTGATGCATGTATTAGTGTGTTGATACAACTGTGTGCTGTCTGACGAAGGTTATACGAATCGTCACGGGCTTGTGTTGTCTCTCTTGGCTGAGTTGTCATTTATTGTCGTTTATCACTTACGGTTTACAATGAACGCGATGTATTTTTCGATTAAGCGAGGTTCTAATTGATTCGTTTTTTTTGGTTCTTCATTGAAATTTTCCACGTCCACCAATACAGTGATTTCTGCGTTCATTGACAAAAAAAACAAGCCAGCAGGATGGAAGATTTGAACGAGAAGCGAAAGACTGAAAGAAAGAAGTAGAACGTAACAGTAGCGCCTGGCAACTACTAGCGAGACGCAGGGTTGAGATGGCCGGCATATATCCCACAGTGAGCCTGCCTGTCAACATTGACAAACTCACGACTGCAATCGGCAGATAAACAACGTAAATACCCATGCCACGTTTTTAGACGTAAATACTCAAATACCACGTTTTTAGACGTAAATACCCATGTCATGTTTTTAGACGTAAATACCCATGCCACGTTTTTAGACGTAAATACCCATGCCATGTTTTTAGACGTAAATACCCATGTCATGTTTTTTTAGACGTAAATACCCATGCCACGTTTTTAGACGTAAATACCCATGTCATGTTTTTTTTAGACGTAAATACCCATGTCATGTTTTTAGACGTAAATACCCATGTCACGTTTTTAGACGTAAATACCCATGTCATGTTTTTAGACGTAATACCCATGCCACGTTTTTAGACGACGTTTTTTTAGGAACAACGTTTTTGGACGTTTTAGAAAAAAAAAAAACAGTTTAAAGATCTTGATTACAAATGATTTGGTTTCAATTTGAAGTTTCTAGAAGGAAAAGACAAGGAGATACCTATGTGGGGTATTATCTCAAAAACTCCTAAATCTGACTTATGTAAAAAGCTCCACCACTAAAAATGAAATATGTTAATGGTTATACCCGACACGTCACGTGTTTGTTCTGTCTTTATTGGTGGATTGTCATTTATTGTCATTTATTGTCATTTATTGTCATTTATTGTCGTTTATTGTCATTTATTGTCATTTATTGTCATTTATTGTCATTTAGTGTTATTTATTGTCATTTATTGTCATTTATTGTCATTTATTGTTATTTATTGCCATTTATTGTCATTTATTGTCATTTATGTTATTTATTGTCATTTATTGTCATTTATTGTCATTTAGTGTTGTTTATTGTCATTTATTATTATTTATTGTCATTTATTGTCATTTATTGTCATTTATTGTTATTTATTGTCATTTATTGTCATTTATTGTTATTTATTGTCATTTATTGTAATTTATTGTCATTTATTGTCATTTATTGTCATTTATTGTCATTTAGTGTTATTTATTGTCATTTATTGTCATTTATTGTCATTTATTGTCATTTAGTGTTATTTATTGTCATTTATTGTCATTTATTGTCATTTATTGTCATTTATTGTCATTTATTGTCGTTTTTGACATTTGACTTCACTCTGCTGTAGCTTCTTTCTATTAAATCTGACAGGTATTTATGTTCCACAGCTGTCACCGTGTCGAATAAACGCGTGTTCATTTCAATTGACTTGCTCACTCGAAGGCTGAAGGCAGAGCTCGGCCATTTGGTTGAGGCTGGACTCGAGAGTGGCCGTGAACATTTCTGAGGACGTGTCAGGACATGAGAAGAAAGAGGCAACGGAAAAGATGATGCTGTCGTTGAGAGGGTTGTAACAGCAACCATAGCCCGAGGGGACAACAGCCGCGTAGCCAGTCCAGTGGTTGGCAACGGCAGGTACCTGGTGGAAAGAAAAGTGTAACGGGACATGCATGTGATAAGGAGGGACAGAAGCCAAATGTCAGCACCAACAACAGTCAGACAGTTTGATAATGGTAATGGTAATGGTAGTTGATGTCAACACCAACAACAGTCAGACAGTTTGATAATGGTAAGGTTAATGGTAGTTGATGTCAACACCAACAACAGTCAGACAGTTTGATAATGGTAATGGTAATGGTAGTTGATGTCCACACCAACAACAGTCAGACAGTTTGATAATGGTAATGGTAATGGTAGTTGATGTCCACACCAACAACAGTCAGACAGTTTGATAATGGTAATGGTAATGGTAGTTGATGTCAACACTAACAACAGTCAGACAGTTTGATAATGGTAATGGTAATGGTAGTTGATGTCAACACTAACAACAGTCGACAGTTTGATAATCGCAATGGTAGTTGATGTCAACACTAACAACAGTCAGACAGTTTGATAATGGTAATGGTAATGGTAGTTGATGTCAACACTAACAACAGTCAGACAGTTTGATAATCGCAATGGTAGTCGATGTCAACACTAACAACAGTCAGACAGTTTGATAATGGTAATGGTAATGGTAGTTGATGTCAACACTAACAACAGTCAGATAGTTAGATAATGATAATGGTAATGGTAGTTGATGTCAACACTAACAACAGTCAGATAGTTTGATAATGATAATGGTAATGGTAGTTGATGTCCACACTAACAACAGTCAGACAGGTTGATAATGATAATGGTAATGGTAGTTGATGTCCACACTAACAACAGTCAGATAGTTTGATAATGATAATGGTAATGGTAGTTGATGTCAACACTAACAACAGTCAGATAGTTTGATAATGATAATGGTAATGGTAGTTGATGTCTACACTAACAACAGTCAGATAGGTTGATAATGGTAATGGTAATGGTAGTTGATGTCCACACTAACAACAGTCAGATAGGTTGATAATGGTAATGGTAATGGTAGTTGATGTCAACACTAACAACAGTCAGATAGGTTGATAATGGTAATGGTAATGGTAGTTGATGTCAACACTAACAACAGTCAGACAGTTTGATAATGATAATGGTAATGGTAGTTGATGTCAACACTAACAACAGTCAGACAGTTTGATAATGGTAATGGTAGTTGATGTCAACGAAAATAACAATAATAACGTTAAGAATGTGACGAAAATGCAGACAACAAATCATACTTAATGATGACATTCAAACTGATATAATACATAAATAATGATAATGACAATGATAATAATGATAATGATAATAAAATAATAATAATAATGATAACAATAACAACACTAATACTACTAATGATAATACTAATAAAGTAGCAATATTCATAACAATAGTAATAACAATATCATAAGAATAAAAATAACAATAATAATAATAATAATAATAAAATGATAAAATAATAATGATAATAACAGTAAGTGTGTTTGATATCGCTAAATAATTCTTAATGAACTAATAATATATCGCTATCTTACCTGACTTGTAGCCATTCTTAATGTTAAACAATAACAATCTGTTTGAAAGACGTGAATTGTGGACATTCTTAATGTTTCCACTCTTTGTAAGACTATATCCTTACCTGACTTGTAGACATTCTTAATGTGTTAAACTCTTTGTAAGACGTGAATATATCGCTATCTTACCTGACTTGTAGACATTCTTAATGTGTTCAACTCTTTGTAAGACGTGAATATATCCCTATCTTACCTGACTTACCTGACTTGTAGACATTCTTAATTCTTAATGTGTTCAACTCTTTGTAAGACGTGAATATATCCCTATCTTACCTGACTTGTAGACATTCTTAATGTGTTCAACTCTTTGAAAGACGTGAATATATCCCTCTTACCTGACTTGTAGACATTCTAAAGTTGTTAAACTCTTTGAAAGACGTGAATATATCCCTATCTTACCTGACTTGTAGCCATTTTAAATGTGTTCAACTCTTTGAAAGACGTGAATATATCCCTAGCTTACCTGACTTGTAGCCATTCTAAATGTGTTCAACTCTTTGTAAGACGTCAATATATTGCTATCTTACCTGACTTGTAGCCATTCTTAATGTGTTCAACTCTTTGAAAGACGTATGAATATATCCCTAGCTTACCTGACTTGTAGCCATTCTAAATGTGTTCAACTCTTTGTAAGACGTGAATATATCGCTATCTTACCTGACTTGTAGACATTCTAAATGTGTTAAACTCTTTGAAAGACATGAATATATCCATAGCATACCTGACTTGTAGACATTCTAAAGTTGTTAAACTCTTTGTAGGACAAATCTGTAAACACCTGTGGGGTGGGCAGTCCCAGAGACACAGCAGCCTCTCGCAGTGCCACGATGTGGAGGTCTATACCTTGACCTTGAATCGTCTAGTGAAATACAGAAGTTATAACAATTGTGGTCAAATTACAAATATTGATTTGTAAACGGATCAGTGAACGAGGAGGTACAGAGAAGTGGTAAAAGGCATAATGTTATCATATAATTCAGTAACAACCGTCTTTCTTTATCAGTTCCCGTTCTCCTTTCGGGGTATAGGTTCGAATGCCCGAGGTGATCTTACTGCAGGATGCTCTGTCCTCGCGTTTTCTGTTTCCTTCCAAAAAGGTCAATTTTCTATGCTTTAATGCCTCTTTTATATCTTCTTCTCCCTTTCTACGAGGCCTGCTTTTTGTCTTTTACTTTGGGTTTTAACATTGTGTACTGATTTAGCTATTCTATTGACATTCATTCTGTTCACATGCCCAAACCATATCAATTGATTTGTTTCTATCTTAGTTTTTATTATAAATGTGATTGACAAAAAAGGATACAACCCTGTCTTACTCCTATATTTACATCAAACTATGCAGATACATTTCCAGCTACTCTCACTCCATGTGTTCATTTATGGTAAACACTTTTAAGGGTTTCTATTAAATGTTGCTATGCATTGTGCTCTTTTAAAGAATGCCATAGTTTGTCCCTCCTTACAGTATCAAATGCCTTTTCTAAGTCAATAATACTCAACACAAGTCCAAGTCAATGCTTCTCTCAAGGATTTTTTCTATTATTTGTCTAATTGTACACTTCTTCCTGGTCCAAATTCACTCTGATGTTCTTCAATCTGACCCTCTACTCTTTTCCTTAGTCTCATTTCCAGTATCCTAGCATACACGTTTCCAGGTACGCTAAGTAGTGATATCCCTCTATAGTTTGAGCATTCCATAGTTGATCTTTCTTATGTATTGGTACTACCGTTCTCTTTTTCCAGTCGTCTGGCACCTGTTTGGACTTCCATGCTTGTTGGCATATTGCATGTAGTAGTTTGTCTGCCTCTCTCTTTTTGCCTTGGTTTTTAATCATGTCTGGATGAATTTGGGTTGCTCCTCGGGCCTTTCCTAATTTCTTATAGCTGTTTGGATTTCTTCCATTGAGATATCTACATCTTCAGCTGTCTCATCTAAATTACTTGTTACTCTTACCAACTGATCTTTACTCCTTGTTTCATATGTTCCGGAGGGATTATGAAATTGTTGAAAATACTTTCTCCATGTTTCCATGATTTCGCTGTCTCCTTTCATTATTTTTCCTTTGGCATTCTTAATTTGTGGTATTGGGTATGATTTGATCTTTTTCATGCTCTTCATTGTCCCCCAGAACAGGTTTTGAATTCCATGGTAACTTTCTTGAAGTCTTTGTTCAAAATCTTCCTATTGTTCATGTTTTGTTTTCCTCACTTCCTCTTTGGCAATTGTTCTTTTACTAACGTAATCTATCCTATCCTCTGGTCTCATTGTTAGCAAATATTTCTAAGCATCCTTCTTTTCTTTGATCCTATTCATGACACTATCATTCAATCATGTTGTTATTTTCCGATCTCCTTTAATTTGTGTCATACCACAGACCTCTTCAGTACAACTGAGGAGTGTTTCTTTATACATTTGCCACTTTTCTTCTATTGTGCTATCATTCAGATCCATCTTCCTTCCACTGATCAATCTTTTTTTGGTAAACAACTATTTGTCTCCTCCATTAAGAGAAGTTGTTGTCTCTTCTTCTTTACCTATTACTCTTCCTGATGTTTCTATGTTATTGCCCACTCTAACGTTTAAATCTCCTAAAACCATTACTTTCTATTTGGGTTTGAGATTCTCTTTAGCGTTTTTGTAAATCTTTTTCGAGGGTATTATTTTTCTTTGGTGGCATTTTCGTTTGGTCGATAAGATATTAATAATTTAAATTAACAGCAACAATTAAGTAACATTATTAATAGTTAATTGACTATCGCAATCATTGTAAATGAGAATGGAAAGATAATAGTTGAGATAATATACGTGAGAGAGAGAGAAAGAGAGAGAGAGAGAGAGAGAGAGAGAGAGAGAGAGAGAGAGAGAGAGAGAGAGAGAGAGAGAGAGAGAGAGAGAGAGAGAGAGAGAGAGAGAGAGAGAGAGAGAGAGAGAGCGAGCGAGCGAGCAAGAGAGAGAGCGAGAGAGAGAGAGAGAGAGAGAGAGAGAGAGAGAGAGAGAGGGAGAGAGAGAGAGAGAGAGAGAGAGAGAGAGAGAGAGAGAGAGAGAGAGAGAGAGATAAGAGAGAGAGAGAGAGAGAGAGAGAGAGAGAGAGAGAGGAGAGAGAGAGAGAGAGAGAGAGATAGAGAGAGAGAGAGAGAGAGAGAGAGAGAGAGAGAGAGAGAGAGAGAGAGAGAGAGAGAGAGAGAGAGAGAGAGAGAGAGAGAGAGAGAGAGAGAGAGAGAGAGAGAGAGAGAGAGAGAGAGAGAGAGAGAGAGAGAAAGTCATTTGTATTCGGGCAGGTACATACAGCTAACTGTCCTTTTTTGTGTTCATCCCTTGTGTTTAGCTCTTCCATTAATGAGTTCACCGCTAACGCCATTTCAAACTGCAATAGAAGCTGTCACTGATTTCGCGCCTAATTCAACAACCACATCTATTACTTGTACCACCACTACTACTTCTACTACTACTATTACTACTACTATTACTACTACAACTTCTACTACTACTACTACTACTACTACTACTACTACTGCTGCTGCTGCACTACTACTACTACTACTACTACTACTACTACTACTACTACTACTACTACTACTGCTACTACTACTATTATTTCTATTGCTACTACTCCTAGTATTACTACCACTGCTATTGCTACTGCTACTACTACTGCTACTGCTAATACAACTGCTGCTACTGCTCTGCTGCTACTGTTACTGCTACTGCTACTGCTATTGTTGATGCTGCTGCTTACTGCTGCTGCTGTTGCTACTACTGCTGCAACTCTCACTATTACTACTGCTACTGCTGCTGCTACTGCTACTGCTGCTGCTGCTGCTGCTATTGCTACTACTACTACCGCTGCTTACTGCTGCTGCTGCTGCTGCTGCTGCTGCTGCTGCTGGTGCTGCTGCTACTGCTGCTGCTGCTGCTGCTGCTGCTGCTGCTGCTGCTGCACTGCTGCTGCTGCTGCTGCTGCTGACTGGCTGCTGCTGCTGCTGCTGCTGCTGCTGCTGCTGCTGCTGCTGCTGCTGCTGCGTTTCTCTGCTGCTGCTGCTGCTGCTGCTGGTTGCTGCTGCTGCTGCTGCTGGCTGCTACTACTGCTGCTGCTACTGCCTGCTGCTGCTGTTGCTGCTGCTGCTGCTGCTGCTGCTGCTGCTACTTTGCTGCTGCTACTACTACTACTACTGCTGCTGCTACTGCTATGCTGCTGCTGCTGCTGCCACTGCTGCTAACTGCCTGCTGCTACTGCTTTGCTAATGCTGCTGCTGCTGCTGCTACTGCTGCTACTACCACTAGTACTACTGCTACTACTGGTTGCTACTGCTACTACTACTGCTACTGCTGCTGCTATTTTGCTGCTATACTACTGCTACTACTACGACTACTACTGCTGCTGCTACTCACTACTACCACTACTACTGTTTATGCTTCTACTACTACTACTACTACTGCTGCTACTACTACTACTACTTCTGCTGCTACTACTTTTACTAATGCTGCTGCTGCTGCTGCTGCTACTACTACTACTACTGCTGCTGAAGCTGCTGCTGCTGCTGCTGCTGCTAATACTGCTGCTGCTGCTGCTGCTGCTGCTGCTGCTACTACTGCTGCTGCTACAACTTGCTGCTGCTTCTGCTGCTGCTGCTGCTACTACTGCTGCTGGCGCTGCTACTACTACTACTACTACTACTACTGCTGCTGCTACTGCTACTACTGCTACTACTACTGCTGCTACTACTACTACTTCTACTACTACTACTACTACTACTACTAACTACTACTTCTACTACTACTACTACTACTAACTGCTACTGCTGCTTCTACTGCTACTACTTCTACTACTACTACTGCTGCTACTACTACTGCTGCTGCTGCTGCTGCTGCTACTGCTGCTACTACTACTTGCTGCTGCTACTACTACTACTACTGCTGCTGCTGCTGCTACTACTGCTGCTGCTGCTGCTGCTGCTGCTACTGCTGCTGCTGCTGCTGCTACTACTGCTGCTGCTGCTGCTGCTGCTGCTGCTATTTCTACAACGACTACGACTACTACCATGAACATGACTACTACCATACTCGTGGTGCTGCTATACTACTACTAAAACTGATTACTACTAGAACAAAAAAGACTAGGCATTATTGGCGGTCATCTTGATCTGCTACTGACATCCAGCCACTAAACAACAATTCTAAATGACGTTGCTGTCAATCAATGCCCTCACGACTAAATGAGAGGCTTGTTTTGTCTATCTGTCCATTCAGCCCGGACTGAAAACACAACAACATGAGTCCAGACGTTGTTGCTTTTCACTGTGTACACAATGTCACACATTATTTATTTTGCCTACTTACTTATATCAAAGGTGAGATCAATAAGATGTAGCATTATCAAATATTGTTTCTCCTACGAAAACAGTTTTATACTACATAAATTCAATAAACACAAGACATTATATTATAAACACTTTTCGTCACAACCAACTACTTTACTACCAGCTATCTGTTGTTGTTTTCTATCTGCTTTCAGAGAGCGAGTAAATAGTTGGCCACGATATCCACGAATCAGCAATTTCCTTTGATGTGAATGCACGTGTATAAATGGTGTATTCTGCTATTACGACAATTTGGTCTATTGTTATGGCGTCGAAATGAGAAAACTACTACTGACGTTTTACTACTTCAGACACTGCTGTGTATTGCGTCGTCTGACTGGTAGAAATAATACTCACAATGACTACTCAATAAACGGCTGATGCTTCTGGGCGACTACGACGATGGGAGGTAGGCAATGCAGTATAAGAAGCATAGAATTACAAATCAATGGTAAACTGGATGCGCGTTAGAATGAAAATCAGCAGCACTAGTTGAGAAAAACAATGTTCTTGAATTCGAAGAGAAGCACGTGGGTGTTTTACAGCTCTTTGACATAAAATGAAAGAAAGAATAAAAGCAAGAGCAGTCACTATTGAGGGACAGCCACAGAAAGTGACATGCCACTGAATAAAAACATCAATACATTGCAAGTTATGGTCGATTGCCATGTGCTGAATTAAAACTGTGTTCACATGAAGTGTTTAATACATTACGATACTGTGGACACCGGTCATAAGAAAACCCAAGAATAATTGTGTAATGTCGTTCAATGAGAACCCACGGAAAATTCGAGTTATTTTGTGCTGTGCACGGAATGCATGTAGCAAGCCAAGTATCCAAGTACATGAGACAGATGGCTGACAAATATACCCATAGATATTTACATAGTATATAATATTAAATAGATAGATAAACAAACAGTTGTGGACATCATCACAATCAAAAAACGTACAGTCATATGGATAGGCAGATAAGTAAATCGAGGTATATTGTTATGGCCAAAAACAAAACAACACATTTGTAAGAATATAATGATGAAAGGCAGGCAGACAAACACATAGACAGACAGACATATAGACAGACAGAAAGAGCAGGGGCAAAGACAAATACAGAGAAGTAGAGAGATATAAATTTGGATTGACACAGATAGAATGAAAATGCAGCACTAGTTGAGAAAACAATGTTCTTGAATTCGAAGAGAAGCACGTGAGTGTTTTCAGCTCTTTCATAAAGAAAGAAAGAATAAAAGAAGAGCAGTCACTATTGAGAGACAGAGAGAAAGTGAGGTATGCCACTGAATAAAAACATCAATACATTGCAAGTTATGGTCGATTGCCATGTGAAATTAAACTGTGTTCACATGAAGTGTTTAATACATTACGATACTGTGGACACCGGTAGTAAGAAAACCCAAGAATAATTGTGTAATGTCGTTCAATGAGAACCCACGGAAAATTCGAGTTATTTTAGCTGTGAGAAATGCAGAGTACATGAGACAGAGTATCCAAAGACATGAGACAGATGGCATGACAAATAGGCAGAGAGATATTTAATAGCTAGATAATATTAAATAGATAGATAAACAAACATTTGTGGACATCAGAGACACAAAACACAGAGATATGGATAGAGATAAGAAATCGAATATAGAAAGCCAAAAACAAAAAGAACACATTTGTAAGAATAGAATGAGAGAGAGATACAAACACAGAGACAGAGAGATAGCGAGAGAGACAGAGAGAGAGGGGAAAGACAAAACAGAGAAGAGAGAGATTGGAGATTGGAGAGAGAGAGACTGAGAAAGAGCCCAAAAAGAGAGAGAGAGAGAGAGAGAGAGAGAGAGAGAGTGAGAGAGATAGCCAGGCAGACAGAGACAGAGAGAGAGACAGAGATCAAGACAGAGACTGAGACATAGACAGAGACAGTGAGAGAAAGAAGAAACAGGAGAATTTATGAGCCAATTGAATGATAATAGTAAAGCATATAATTTTGCTGCCACTCCAGCATTTCTAGTAGAGAATTTACAATATCGAGCAAAAAGAGAGAGAGAGAGAGAAAGTAGATATAAATCAGATAGATAGATATTTATATAAAGATAGATAGAGACAGACAGATAAGATAGATAGATGAGAGATAGAGAGAGAAAGATTAGATAGATAGATAGATAGATAGATAAATAGATAATAGATAAATAGACAGATAGAGAGATAGATAATAGATAGATAATAGCTAATAGATAAATAGATAGAGAGAAATAGATAGATAAATAGATAGAGAGACAATATGACACTAAAAGAGCGATGGAGAGAAGGAAGATAGACCAGAGCAAGGAATAGAAGAGAAAAAGAGATGATGATGAAGAGAGGGTGAGAGGAGAGCATTAGAGATAGAAAAGACAGAGAGAGATGTCATCATTATCTCTCCAGAGAGAGAGAGTGGATAGCCAAGGATACAGAGACAGCGACAAAGATAGAGAAAAAGACACCCCACGGAGACATAAACAGAGACAGTGAGATTCCTAGAATAAATTTGGAAAATACATACATACATAGAGCCAGATTAGAAAGGATAATAAGATAGACCCACAAATCCAATGTATATGGATAGATGCTGCCACATACAAACCAGATAGATAGAAAGATAGTCAGATAGATAGACACTTTAGATCCTAGCAAAAGATAGTAGGAAAATGAAAGAGAATAAAACGTATGTTTATATATATATATATAGATATGTAGATATATATAGATATATATAGATAGATAGACAGATAGATAGATAGATAGATAAATTATATACATACAAAGATAGTCTTTCCCAACATAGATAGTCATAGACACCGTGATGTCAGATTTCAAACATAGATACATAGATAAATATGTCAGTCTTTCATAGTTATAGATGACTTACAGAGTCAGTCTTTCACAACATAGATAGTCATGACCTATGGATAGTCTACATAGATAAATATGATAGATGAGATAACATAGATAGATGGATAGATAGATAGATAGATAAATGTATAAGTCTTTCCCAAATAGATAGATGGATACATATGTCAGTCTAACATAGTTACAGTGATACCTACAGTGATTCAGTCTATATATAGTTAAGACATGACCTAGATAGATGTCAGTCTTTCCCAACATAGTTATAGTCATGACCTAAAGTGATATCAGTCTTTCCCAACATAGTTATAGACATGACCTACTGTAGATCCTTCCCATAGTTATAGTTTATACCGTCGTGTCAATCTTTCCCATATAGTTATAGTTATGACCTAAAGTGATAGTCTTTCCCAACATAGTTATAGTATGAGTAGTATAGTAGATAGTTATAGTCAGATAGTGATGACCTAAAGTGATGTCAGTCCTTCCCAACATAGATATAGTTGATATAGATAGATAGTTATAGATGACCTAGATGTTACATACATAGTTATGTACATGACCTAGATATATAGTCCTTCCCAACATAAATAGATAGATAGATAGTTGGCTCTGATGATCGACGCGTCCATGTCGGAATCGACGTACTGATGCACTCTCATAAGTTGACGTCAGATCTCCAGATTCTGTAACGGTGACAGACACATTTTGAAGGTGCCATCGATTAGATTTTTCGTCTACAAACATGTGATGTATCTTATATATGAATAAATTCCATTGATACTTTTGCAAATAAAAACTGTGGCAGATTTCTCCTCAGAACTGGTGTTGGTACCCATTTGTACCTGGGTCGAGGGAGGGGGGCGGATGCGTGTAGTGTCTGTCAGAAAGAACGTTGGACCGGGAATTTCTAGATTTGAGATTTCATGATCAGATTCAAGATAGAGATAGATGAATTTACCACATGAAAGCAGGCACACCAACAGCACAACATTTATCCTCATTCAAAGTCCCTATATACAATACAGCAGCCTGTTAGGTGATTCTTACTAACACTCTGATTATATATTTCTCTACCTATTAGCTGGGTACTCATTCCCACCTGAGCCATGTGAGATAGACAGATAGATAGATAGATCGATAAACGTTGATAAATCTATTCTGGGCCAGTGAAGGTTACAACCAGCATCTGTCAGTCTTTCCCAACACTAGTTTGGCTATAACGCTTGTTGTCCATCGACACAACTTGTGTCCATTGTTTGCCAACACATTATGATACACAACACAACTTGTGTCCATTCAGTCAACACATTATGATACACCAACACAACTTGTGTCCATTGATGTCCAACACATTTAATATACCAACATAACTTGTTCCATTGAGTCATGACTTATGATACAATCACAACTTGTGTCCATTGATCTTATGATACACCAACATAGTTATAGTCCAACACATTATAATATACCAACAGTGGTGTCATTCATCCCCAACATAGTATGATACACCAACACAACTTGTGTCCACAGTGATGTCCAACACTTATCACCAACATAGTGTCCATTCAGACACATTTATAATACCTAACACAACTTGTGTCCATTGATGTCAGTCTTATAATACCAACACAACTTATAGTGATGACCAACACATTATGATACACCAACTGTTCCATTCAACAACACATTATAATACACCAACACAACTTGTGTCCATTGATCAACACATTTGATACCCAACATAACTTGTTACAGACATGACCAACACAGTGATGTCAGAACATGTTCCATTCAACATAGTTATAGACATGACCTACTTGTGTCCATTCATTCCCAACATTATGATATAAATCAACACAACTTGTGTCATTCATTCCAAACATTATGATAAATCAACACAACTTGTGTCATTCCTGTCCAACACATTATGATACATCAACACAACTTGTGTGTCCAATCATTTCACCAACACAACTTGTTATTGTCATTATGACCAACACAACTTGTGTCCATTGATGTCAACACTTATGATACCCAACATAGTTATAGATGTCATGACACAAACTAAAGTGATTCAGTCCAACACATTATGATACCCAACATAGTTCCATAGTCAACACATGACCTAAACAGAACATGATGTCATTCCTTCCCAACATAGTTATGATCATGACCAACAAAGTTGTGTCATTCCTTCCAGCATAGTTATGATAGTGATGACCATTCATGTCCAACACATTAATCTTCCCAACATAGTTATAGTCATGACCATCAACACAACTTGTGTCATTCCTTCCCAACATCGCTTTGATCCAGCTTGAGTCCATTCAGACGGTTATGATTGGCTCTGATGACGTCGACATTATGCATCCATGTCGGAATCATTGACGTACTTATGATACACTCTCATAACTTGACGTCCATTCTCCATGGATTCTGATAACGGTGATTCAGACCAACATTTTGAAGGTGCCATCGATTATGATTTTTCGTCCAACAAACATGATGGAGGTGTCCATTCATTCCAACACATTATGAGAATAAATTCCATTCATATCAACTTATTACCAAATAAAACTTGTGTCAGGTTTTATGACTCATGAACTGGTGTCCATGGTCCAACCATTTGTACCTGGGTCGAGGGATGTCCAACACATTATGATACGTGTTACAACTTGTGTCCATTGATCAGAAAGAACGTTGTGACCATTGATTTCCAACATTATGAACCAACACAATTTCCATTGTTTGAAAGCCCATTATGATAAACCAAGATAACTTGTGTCCATTGATGTCCAACACATTATGATACATCAACACAACTTGTGTCCATTCATGTCCAACAGATACATCAACATTTATCCATTCATGTCAAAGTCCAACACAGGTGTCCATTCATACAATACAGATACATCAACTGTTAACTTGTGTCCATTCATTCCAACTTATGATACATCAACATTATGTCCATTTATTGTCAGCTATTATGATAGCTTGTGTCCATTGATGTCAACACATTCCAACACAACTTGAGCCATGTGACGATACACATTATGATACACCAACACAACTTGTGTCCATTCAGTACAACACATTATGATACACCAACACAACTTGTGTCCATTCAGTCCAACACATTATGAACCAGCATCGTCCATTGTCTACAAATGATACACCAACACAACTTGTGTTTGATGTAACACATGTTGTGCCATCGACACAACTTGTGTCCATTCATTGCCAACACATTATGATACACCAACACAACTTGTGTCCATTCATGCCAACACATTATGATACACCAACACAACTTGTGTCCATTGATTCCAACACATTATGATACATCAACACAACTTGTGTCCATTGATTGTCAGCACATTATGATACACCAACACAACTTGTGTCCATTCATTGTCAACACATTATGATACATCAACACAACTTGTGTCCATTCATTGTCAGCACATTATGATACATCAACACAACTTGTGTCCATTCATTGTCAGCACATTATGATACATCAACACAACTTGTGTCCATTCATTGCCAACACATTATGATACACCAACACAACTTGTGTCCATTCATTGTCAGCACATTATGATACACCAACACAATTTTCTCATATTTAACTGACTTGAAGAGTAGTGTTGTCAATCAAGTGTGGCATCGCTGGTCGAGTGGATAGACTGTCCCACTTAGGATCATGTGATCAAAGGTTCGAATCTTAGCAAATCTATATCTGGAATTAGTAAGTCTAAAGCCATACCCGAGATGCAATATCCATTTCTTTGATGATTATTAGACTACGAAAGTTGGCAAATGAAAGTCGATAACACATCTTAGTTAAATCAATAAAAGCAATCCGCCACCATCGTTACGCAATACCCCCCTCCTTTCCCCTACCCTTACAAAGGCGTCTAGAAATACCATACGCATATTCACGTTTGACAATTTCATCAAATTGTCTTCAATTGCAACAGAAAACAAGGAAACGTGAAACATGAATCCACACGCAAATCATAATGGCGTGGTTTCTGCCCTTCTTTTACACCACCGAGTCACTAGAAATTCTGTCAATGGTATAATCAATTTCATAATATTTGAATAATTGCTGTAATTATGAACACTGTAATGACGATAAAATGATTACACTGAACGCTGTCATTGCAATAAATGGCATAATAAACACATGAAAACCATATGCATGCAATGCGATACGGGCCGACAAACACAAAGAAACAACATAAAGAATGGCACGTGCAGTGGGCAGTACCCTTATAGAAACCATTCAGCAAATAATTGGTGCTATAGCGGAACTACACCAAGAATAAAATTATTTCTCTTTTTGGGGCAGCTTTTATTGCGTCATTTACAATCATGCTAAACGATTATCAATAGGCATAACAGGCGCTAGCGTTGTGGATTTCTCCCTATCAAGTCATTAGTTGAGTTCTTTCATTTTCTTCTCTCTCTCTCTCTCTCTCTCTCTCTCTCTCTCTCTCTCTCTCTCTCTCTCTCTCTCTCTCTCTCTCTCTCTCTCTCTCTCTCTCTCTCTCTCTCTCTCTCTCTCTCTCTCTCTCTCTCTCTCTCTCTCTCTCTCTCTCTCTCTCTCTCTCTCTCTCTCTCTCTCTCTCTTCTCTCTCTCTCTCTCTCTCTCTCTCTCTCTCTCTCTCTCTCTCTCTCTCTCTCTCTCTCTCTCTCTCTCTCTCTCTCTCTCTCTCTCTCTCTCTCTCTCTTTCTCTCTATGTCGCTCTCTGTCTCTCTGTCTTTCCTTATCTGTATCTGTATCTCTCTCTGTCGTTCTCAGTCTCTGTGTCTGTCTCTGTCTCTGTCTGTCTGTTTGTCTGCCAGTCTGTCTGTCTCTCTCTATTTCTCTGTCTGTCTGTGTGTCTGTCTGTCTGTCTGTCTGTCTGTCTGTCTGTCTGTCTGTCTGTCTCTCTCTCTCTCTCTCTCTCTCTCTCTCTCTCTCTCTCTCTCTCTCTCTCTCTCTTCCCTTCTCCCTCTTTCCACAGAGACACACCCACACGCATAAACACGTACACAAGCACACACGAACGTGGGCACACGTATGTTCGATGTAGGCTTCTGTAATACATTCAGATCGGACATGAAAGAGAAACATGATAACATATTTCTGGGATTCCGTTTTTGACAAGGGATTATAACAAGCTTGATGGTAGTTAGATCTCGTTAATTATAGCGTCTAAGGCTGTATGGCCTTGATGGCTGCCGGACTATTTGAAACCTAGCAAAGCTTGGTCCGACACTGTGTTCCTTGGGAAAGACACTTAACACGCATTATCCCAAAATACTCATGTGTAAATGGGTACAAGCACCTCATGGCTAGGGGCTGATTATTACCAGGTGTATTGGAACTAGCTATGTGGACCGCAGTGGACTTAAAGGCACTTTACGTTTTCGTGTCATGGATTGACGCATGCAACCATACAACTATAACCTTTGCAGGCGAAACATTTCTTCAGGGGTAAGGTGTCTACGTCTCAACCAGGAGAGCATGGGTTCATGACCGACTGAAACATGTCCTTGAGTTTTTCAGATGAAAACCCACTTGGCTAGTTCATCAGAATGGACGATACAAACCCACTTGGCTAGTTCACCAGAATGGAAGATAAAAACCCACTTGGCTAGTTCACCGGAACGGAAGATCAAAACCCACTTAGCTAGTTCATCGGAACGGACGATACAAACCCATTTGGCTAGTTCACCAGAACGAAAGATAAAAACCCACTTAGCTAGTTCACCGCAACGGAAGATAAAAACCCACTTGGCTATTTCACGAAAACGGAAGATAAAAACCCATTTGGCTAGTTCACAGGAACAGACGATAAAAACCCACTTGGCTAGTTCACAGGAACAGACGATGAAAACCCATTGGCTAGTTCACAACAACGGACGATAAAAACCCCCTTGGCTAGTTCACAGGAAAAGATGATAAAAACCCGCTTGGCTAGTTCACCACAACGGACGATAAAAAACCCCACTTGGCTAGTTCACAGGAACAGACGATAAAAACCCACTCGGCTAATTCACAGAAACAGACGATAAAAACACACTTGTCTAGTTCACAGGAACAGACGATAAAAACCCACTTGGCTAGTTCACAACAACGGACGATAAAACCCACTTGGCTAGTTCACAGGAACAGATGATAAAAACCCACTTGGCTAGTTCACCACAACGGACGATAAAAACCCACTTGGCTAGTTTACAGGAACAGACGATAAAAACCCACTTGACTAATACACAGAAACAGACGATAAAAACCCACTTGTCTAGTTCACAGGAACAGACGATAAAAACCCACTTGGGTAGTTCACAGGAACAGACGATAAAAACCCACTTGGCTAGTTCAGGAAACAGACGATAAAAACCCACTTGGCTAGTTCACAGGAACAGACGATAAACCCATAAAAAACACTTGTCTAGTTCACAGGAACAGACGATAAAAACAAACTTGGCTAGTTCACAGGAACAGACGATAAAAACCCACTTGGCTAGTTCACGACAACGGACGATAAAAAACCCACTTGGCTAGTTCACAGGAACAGACGATAAAAACCCACTTTACTAGTTCACAGGAACAGATGATAAAAAACCCACTTGGCTAGTTCACCACAACGGACGATAAAAACCACTTGGCTAGTTCACAGGAACAGACGGTAAAAACCCACTTGGCTAGTTCACAGGAACAGACGATAAAAACCCACTTGGTTTAGTTCACCACAACGGAGGATAAAAATCCACTTGGCTAGTTCACCGGAATGGACGATAAAAACCCACTTGGCTAGTTCACCGCAATGGACGATAAAAACCCACTAGGCTAGTTCATGGCAACGGACGATAAAAACCCACTAGACTAGTTCACTGCAATGGACGATAAAAACCCACTAGGCTAGTTCACTGCAATGGACGATAAAAACCCACTTGGCTAGTTCACCGCAATGGACGATAAAAACCCACTTGGCTAGTTCACTGCAATGGACGATAAAAACCCACTTGGCTAGTTCACTGCAACGGACGATAAAAACCCACTTGGCTAGTTCACCGCAATGGACGATAAAAACCCACTAGGCTGGTTCACTGCAATGGACGATAAAAACCACTTGGCTATTTCACCGAAATGGACGATAAAAACCCACTTGGCTAGTTCACCGCAATGGACGATAAAAACCCACTAGGCTAATTCACCGGAATGGACGATAAAAACACACTAAGCTAGTTCACCGCAACGGACGATAAAAACCCACTAGGCTAGTTCACCGCAATGGACGATAAAACCCACTTGGCTAGTTCACCGCAATGGACGATAAAAACCCACTAGGCTAGTTCACCGCAATGGACGATAAAAACCCACTAGCCTAGTTCACCGCAATGGACAATAAAACCCACTTGGCTAGTTCATGGCAACGGACGATAAAAACCCACTTGGCTAGTTCACCGCAACGGACGATAAAAACCCACTAGGCTAGTTCACTGCAATGGACGATAAAAACCCACTTGGCTATTTCCCACCGGAATGGACGATAAAAACCCACTTGGCTAAGTTCACCGCAATGGACGATAAAAACTCACTTGGCTAATTCACCGGAATAGACGATAAAAACCCACTTGGCTAGTTCACCGCAATGGACGATAAAAACCCGCGGCTAGTTCACCGGAATGGACGATAAAAACCCGATACCGCCATTCACCGGAATGGACGATAAAACCCACTTGGCTAGTTCACCGCAACGGACGATAAAAACAGCGCGTATGTGCGCACATCTAAGCACTCGAGACGCGTTGCAATTTCCGTGGCTGTTTACAAGGCAGTCCAGGCAAGATTTTAAAACACAACGTCATGCAAAATCGCCTTCGGTGTGGGCGTGGGAAGAATCAAATCAAATCGAAATTTAAAAAGCAACTCAAAGACTGGGGTTTGGGAATCCGGTTATGGTGTTTCACCATGACAACCAACACAGGATGCAAAACCCCGTTCAGAGAAACAGGGTCAGCACACTTGTTTTTTGGTCTTTGACTTTGATGCGAACTCCACATTTATGACTAAGTTGGTCGGGGGGGCGGGGATTGGTAGGAATTTAAACTTTGCCCGGATTACCTGTAAGCAGCCAACGGATCCTCGACGTGCACAGATTGGTGGGATCTGCACACGAGACCTCAGATGTATCCGGCCGTCTCAACTGTGACTAGGTGTCGATCCATCTACCTGTCCCAAAGGTGGAGGGGGAGGGGTGGGGGGCTGGAAAAAATGTTTCAATCGTCGTGGCTTCAACCCATGACCTTTAGGTTGAGTGGCTGACACCCTGCCTCTGTGCTACCGATTACAGAAATGGAAATAAAACTGACTATTACAATTGTAATCTACGATAATTAAGTGAATGATACACATAAATAGTTTGTATCAAAGCCGCTCCGTTTAGGATTTATATTACTGTCTAGTCGTAATATCTAAACAATTATATGATGAACTGTGAGTTATAATGTTGTGTAATATACAATTTGTACAGAACCTCATTAATTGTTCTGCAATAATGTTCGTATAAGAAGGGTGATCTCCGAAATAACCCTTGAAACGGCCGCCATCAGAACTGACTCACACCCCAGCTGTCACAAAGTCCACTATGTAAGCTGCTTCTTAGCGTTCTTAACTATGTGGAGTGCCCATACGGAAGCTGAGTACCAAAGATGCCTGTATCGATATCGACTGTCTCTGTTAAGATGGTATGCGATTATCGTGACCGTGTTTATAGTAAGCTCTTACTTGTAAAATGTCAACTGAAGGGCCAATTGTATGAAGGCATCGGGGCTCATTTTTTGCTTCTTGATAAAGTCCTTGCCAAATTCTTCAAAGTTGACCACTGACAAATCGCAATCATACAAGTCTGGAAAGATAAAAGAAAAGAATTCACAAACATAGTTTAAATTATTAAAGTTCTTTCAAGGTGAAATTCACAAACAAAGTTCAAAGTAAAAGTTACTTCAAAGTGAAATTCACAAACAAAGTTTAAGAAAAGTTACTTCAAAGTAGAATTCACAAACAAAGTTTAAAGAAAAGTTACTTCAAAGTGAAATTCACAAACAAGGTTTAAAGAAAGTAACTTCAAAGTAGAATTCACAAACAAAGTTTAAAGTAAAGTTACTTCAAAGTTTCACAAACAAAGTTTAAAGTAAAAGTTACTTCAAGGTGAATTCACAAACAAAGTTTAAAGTTAAAGGTGAAATTCACAAACAAAGTTTAAAGTAAAGTTACTCAAGGAAATTCACAAACAAAGTTTAAAGTAAGGTTACTTCAAGGTGAAATTCACAAACAAAGTTTAAAGTAAAGTTACTTCAAGGTGAAATTCACAAACAAAGTTTAAAGTAAAGTTACTTCAAGGTGAAATTCACAAACAAAGTTTAAAGTAAGGTTACTTCAAGGTGAAATTCACAAACAAAGTTTAAAGTAAAGTTACTTCAATGTAGAATTCACAAACAAAGTTTAAAGTAAAGTTACTTCAAGGTGAAATTCACAAACAAAGTTTAAAGTAAAGTTAGTTCAAAGTAGAATTCACAAACAAAGTTTAAAGTAAAGTTAGTTCAAAGTAGAATTTACAAACAAAGTTTAAAGTAAAGTTAGTTCAAAGTAGAATTCACAAACAAAGTTTAAAGTAAAGTTACTTCAAGGTGAAATTCACAAACAAAGTTTAAAGTAAAGTTACTTCAATGTAGAATTCACAAACAAAGTTTAAAATAAAGTTACTTCAATGTAGAATTCACAAACAAAGTTTAAAGTAAAGTTACTTCAATGTAGAATTCACAAACAAAGTTTAAGTAAATTTCTTTCAAGGTAGAATTCATAAACAAAGTTCAAGGTAAGGTTACTTCAAGGTTATTACGACTCATAAAGCCAGAGCTTAACTAGGTTTCAATAGTGCGATGCAGAAAAGATGATATTAAGCACCCCCTGACAAGACGTTAGTTTCACGTAGGTTTACTCCCAAACTGTCGTTGGTACCCATCTGCCTCTGGTCGAGCGGTGAAAATACGTGTTAAGTGTCTCTCCAAGAAACAAATCGTCGGACTTGGCTTAAAGTTCGAACTCGGGACCTCAAAATCCAAAATCCGCCAAACCTAACCCCTCCGCCACCGACGCCAAATATGAATGAAGAGAGGATTCCTTTCTTTATTTCCATTTTAAGGTCATTGTTACTTTCCAAGGGATAACAAGATACAGGGTCGTGGGTTGTCGAACTGCTGCTGTGAACAATGCGTCGTTGGAAACAAGGAAATAGAAATCATTGACCTGAAGAAAGTAGTTTTGTGTAGGAAGACAAAGTTTATTTTCAGAGCAAGGTAACCTAGTCCCAATTTTCCAATCATTGCAGAAATACTATTTTTGGTAACACGATTAGTAGAAAGTAAAAGGAGCAGGGCTAGTGGTCGGAGCGGGAGAAAAGGAAAATTTCTTGTCATAACACAGAGAGTCAATCAACGCCGAAAAAATGAGACAGTCCTAGTTTAAGGGTCATGAGAGATTTTTTTGTTTTTAAGAGATACGCAAATTTAAGCTTCATAAATGAGTTCAGCATAGCGAAATAAGTGAAATCATATAGTGAAAGTCAATTATGAAAATTGAATTACCGTGGAAACGGCCGCCATCTTGAAATATTTGGGTCATTTTCAAAACCTAAATATTCCTGTAGTGTCCAATTTAGAAGTTTATAATATTGTGCACATAGAAATTTCAATCTATTGTCCTGAATTTCTCCTATCGATTTTTTGATGTCTTGAAGCTTTTTTTACAAATCTAAAACAAATGAGGTTTGGAAGGACAGAAATTTATCTCAATTTTCCGCTAAAAAAGATACATATGTCAGAAAGTTTAAAAGACATAAAACATCCCATAAGTAGATCTCTTCTTTCTTTCTTATTCTCGTGGTGCTTGGGAAGCACATACGGCCATCGAGTAGATCTCTTAACTATGATATAAAGCAGTTAGAGGTCAAATTCCACATGAATCTGTTGGAAATTGTAAAACTACTTAGCAACAAACAAACAAAACGAAAAGTTAATTTTGAGAGAATCGTATTTGAAACTATTTTCCCTTTATTTGAATATTTTGTTTTTCCTCATAAAACTTAGAAAAGAGTAGGATAATACTTTTGAACGTCATAAAGCCTTGATAGGCTGTCACCTACTTTTTGTCAACTGTTTCGGCTCCTTATACACATATCCGACGTCACTTTTCGAAAACAGGTGCGCCGAATAAGTCGCGTATTTTTCTGCTTCGGACAACGTTACTTGCTTGTATAGTGCAAGAGACGTGCTATCAACGTTTTTAAAGTTCGCACAAACTCAAAATACAGAGCTTCGTTTATGGCATGAATGTTAAGGCGATGAGCGGTTCCGACATGAATTCAATAAACTAGATTTGTCCAATGATTGGCAATAAAAGGCGCTATCACTCCCATCCCACCCCACCTGCTTTTGTTCTTACTCACATGACAATGTACACGGCTATTCAGACGTAATTCAAATTGGAATTGTATAGGTAGACTGACAGACAGACTGGTAGGTAGATAAATAGACCATGGGTGGACACATAATGCACTAAGGATAGAGAAAGGTTATGTACATGGAGAGAGGGAGAGAGAGAGAGAAAGAGAGAGAGAGAGAGAGAGAGAGAGAGAGAGAGAGAGAGAGAGAGAGAGAGAGAGAGGAGAGAGAGAGAGAGAGAGAGAGAGAGAGAGTGAGAGAGAGAGAGAGTGTGTGAGAGAGAGAGAGTGATGGAGAGGGACAGAAAGAGAGAGAGAGAGAGAGAGAGAGAGAGAGAGAGAGAGAGAGAGAGAGAGAGAGAGAGAGAGAGAGAGAGAGAGAGAGGCGAGAGAGAGAGAGAGAGAATGAGAGAGAGAGAGAGAGAGAGAGAGAGAGACAGACAGACAGACAGACAGACAGAGAGACACAGAGAGAGAGAGAGAGAGAGAGAGAGAGAGAGAGAGAGAGAGAGAGAGAGAGAGAGAGAGAGGGAGAGAGAGAGAGAGCGAGAGGGGGGGGAGAGAGAGAGAGAGAGAGAGAGAGAGAGAGAGAGAGAGAGAGAGAGAGGAGAGAGAGAGAGAGAGAGAGAGAGAGAGAGAGAGAGAGAGAGAGAGGGGGGGGGAGGGAAGAGTTTTAAGCTGACATAGATAGACAAAACTAGAGAAAAATAGAAAGACAAATATATGATAAGCTTTTATTATACATGTATGTATTATATATATATATATATATATATATATATATTATATATATATATATATATATATATATATATATAATTTTATTATATAATATCTACATATATTAGTACATCATATACATAAACTAGTTGAATGTCCCACATTGAAAAGAAAGGACGTGGAAATAATATTGCTAAAAATGAATCAAATTCAATCAAGTGACATATGTCATTTCCTTCTAGTGTGGGAGCATGGATGGTGTAAACCAAGCAATAGTTATCTCCTTCGACTCTCTCTTTTCGGTGAGGAAATTGTAACAATTATAATAACTGGGGTCATCATACAAATGGATCAGCTGAAGGATCATTAACTCTGTTCAAGTCATAAGTCATGAAGAGGATAAAGGAAATGGAAGGGAGATAAAACCAGCTAAATATAGCATGACTAAAAGTACAGGGAACTATTTGAATATGCTCTTCTTCAGGTGCTTTGATGCCAGTGATGGCGATATTGTCTGTGCGTTTTTCTACCTCACGATGTAAACCTTCGTTTTCTTCGAAATGGGACATGGGCTGAATATCCATAATAGTAAGGAGTCTTAGGACATGGGTCAGTCTTAGGACATGAGTCGGAGTCTTAGGACATGAGTCGGAGTCTTAGGACATGAGTCAGGCTTAGGACATGAGTCGGAGTCTTAGGACATGAGTCGAGTCTTAGGACATGAGTCAGGTCTTAGGACATGAGTCGAGTCTTAGGACATGAGTCGGAGGCTTAGGACATGAATATCAGTCTTAGGACATGAGTCGAGTCTTAGGACATGAGTCGGAGTCTTAGGACATGGAGTCGGAGGCTTAGGACATGAGTCGGAGTCTTAGGACATGAGTCCCGGAGGAGCTTAAGACATGAATCAAGGGCTTAGGACATGAGTCGGAGAGCTTGGAACCATGGATCAAGGCTTAGGACATGAGTCGGAGGCTTGAAGCCCATGAGTCGTAGGCTTAGGACATGAGTCGGAGGCATAGGACATGAATCGGAGGCATAGTACATGAGACGGAGCCTTAGGACATGAGTCGGAGGCTTAGGACATGAGTCAGATGCTTAGGACATGAGTCGGAGTCTTAGGACATGAGTCGGAGGGCATATGACATGAGTTAGAGGCATAGGACATGAGTCGGATGCTTAGGACATGAGTCGGAATCTTAGGACATGAGTCGGAGACTTAGGACATGAGACGGATGCTTAGGAAATGAGTCGGAGGCATAGGACATGAGTCAGAGTCTTAGGACATGAGTCGGAGGCTTAGGACATGAGACAGATGCTTAGGACATGAGTTAAATGCTTAGGACATCAGTCAGATGCTTCGGACATGAGTCAGATTCTTAGGACATGAGTTAGATGCTTAGAACATGAGTCAGATGCTTAAGACATGAGTTAAATGCTTAGGACATTGGTCGGATATTTATGACATAAGTCGGATGTTTAGGACATGTGTCGGATGCTTAGCACATTGGCCGGAGGCATAGGAGATTGGTCAGAGGTTTAGGACATTGGCCAGAGACTTGGGACATTGGTCAGAGGTTTAGCACATTGGCCAGAGACTTGGGACATTGGTCAGAGGTTTAGTACATTGGCCAGAGACTTGGGACATTGGTCAGAGGTTTAGCACATTGGCCAGAGACTTGGGACATTGG
>JAXRKP010001470.1:62500-72500 GCA_037039925.1 Doris montereyensis | reverse complement strand
CTGTTATGTGTTTTTTTTTTCGAAATGCTTCCTCGATAATAATATATTTCTCCCATTTTCTAAATGGCTATTCCATGTTTTCTTTTCCCTCCCTAACTCTCCAGCCATCCCTCCTAGACCTGCAATTCTTTTATTATGGTTGTGTTGGTTCTGTAATCAACCTTTGAAATTCTAAGGATTTGAAATGCTACAGATACATGTCGATGATTTATTTGAAAAAAAGGATTTGAAATGCTACAGATACACTTCGATGTTTTATAAAAAAAAAGTTTGAAATGATACAGATACATGTCGATGATTTATAAAAACAAAGGATTTGAAATGATACAGATACATGTCGATGATTTTCAAAGATGTATACGATAAAGCTTCCGTTACTGTGAGGAAAAACAAACAGTGAGACAAGGGCATGTGAAAGGAAGGGAAATGACATATAATAGTATTACGGTCTAATAGGAATAACGTTGAGACAAATTCAAATGAATAGACAAGGGGGGTGGAATCGACCCCGTGATCTCTACTTACGGAACCCATTGCCTCGCCATGAAATGAGAGCTCATTACCAACCAAGCTAAAGACAAACAGTGAGAAAAGGGGCAAGTCAAAAAGTGAAGAAAATGACATCAAATATCAAAACGATGGGAACAAAAGACGAGACAAACACAATAAATTGATAAAAACAAATATTGGCCACCATGTGGATCGAACCAGCAACCTCTACGTTGTCATCCATCACCTCGTCATGAAAGGAACTCGTGCTACGAACAAGCTACCTAGGCGGAGTTTGTCTGTTCGATTCTTTTGATGTCCAACGATTATTTCTGTCTATGCCATTATTTTTGTCTCGGGTTTTTTATCACATTGTGAGCTTTGATCTTATCAATCCCTGTCGTTATCTGATTTACTGCGTAAAACGGTTATATCCTGCTTGGCACTGTAGACAGGTGGAACTCTATACTTTGATATTATCAATCCCTGTCGTTATCCTTGATTACTACGCAAAACGGTTATATCCTGCTTGACATTGTAGACTGGTGGAACTCTATACTTTGATATTATCAATCCCTGTCGTTATCCATCATTACTACGTAAAACGGTTATATCCTGCTTGACATTGTAGACAGGTGGAACTCTATACTTTGATCTTATCAATCCCTGTCGTTATCCTTGATTACTACGTAAAACGGTTATATCCTGCTTGACACTGTAGACTAGGTGGAACTCTATACTTTGATCTTATCAATCCCTGTCGTTATCCTTGATTACTGCGCAAAACGGTTATATCCTGCTTGACATTGTAGAACTCTATACTTTGATATTTATCAATTCATGTCGTTATCCATCATTACTACGTCAAATCTATGTACTTTCTATACTTTGATCAATCCCTATCAATCCATGTCGTTATCCATCATTGCTACGTAAAACGGTTATATCCTGCTTGACATTGTAGACTGGTGGAACTCTATACTTTGATCTTATCAATCCTGTCGTTATTCATCATTACTACCTAAAACAGTTATATCCTGCTTGACATTGTAGACTGGTGGAAATCTATACTTTGATCTTATCAATCCCTGTCGTTATTCATCATTGCTACAAAACATTATATCCTTTACATTGTAGACTGGTGGAAATCTATAATTTAATCTTATCAATCCCTGTCGTTATTCATCAATTGCTACCTAAAACGGTTATATCCTGCTTGACATTGTAGACTGGTGGAAATCTATAATTTAATATTTATCAATCAAGTGTCGTTATTCATCGTACTACCTAAAACAGTTATATCCTGCAGCATGTAGACTCTGGAAATCTATAATTTAATATTTCATGGAGAATATACAAGGCATGATGTTTAAAATTTTTTGTTGTTTTTAAATAGTCACTAAATGAAAACTTTTTGAAAAAATAGCCATCAAGTGAAAATATATATGGAAAATGAAAGCTAAAAATCCCTTGTCTAAAAATTTTTTTAAAATGCCCTTGTGTAAATAGCACTAAATGAAAAGCTTAGAAAAATGCCCTTGTGTAAATAGCACTAAGATGAAAAGCTTAGAAAAAATGCCCTTGTGTAAATAGCACTATTGGAAAAGGTTAAAAAATGCCATTGTGTAAATAGCACTAAATGAAATTAAAAAATGCTTGTGTAAATAGCACCAAATGAAATGCTAAGAAAAATGCCCTTGTGTAAATAGCACTAAATGAAAAGCTTAAAAAATGCCCTTGTGTAAAATAGCACTAAATGAAAAGCTTAGAAAAATGTCCTTGTGTAAATAGCACTAAATGGAAAAGCTTAGAAAAATGCCCTTGTGTAAATAGCACTAAATAAAAGCTTAGAAAAATGTTCCTTGTGTAAATAAACTAAATAAAAGCTTAGAAAAATGCCCTTGTGTAAATAGCACTAAATAGCTTAGAAAAATGCCCTTGTGTGAATAAACTAAATGAAAAGCTTAGAAAAATGCCCTTCTGTTAAAGCACTAAATGAAAAGCTTAGAAAAATGTCCTTCTGTTAAGAGAACAATGAAAACTTTAGAAAAATGCTCTTGTGTAAATAGCACTAAATGAAAACCTTAGAAAAATGTCCGTGTGTAAACAGAACTCAATTAAAAGCTTAGATACGTGTCCTTGTGTGATTATAACTACATGGAAATGCTTAGGAAATGCCCTTGTCTAAAAATAACACTAAATGAAAAGCTTAGAAAAAACATTTGTTTAAATAGCACAGAAATGAAAAGCTTTAGATAAATGTCCTTGTGTGATTATAACTACAATGAAAAGCTTAGGAAAATGCCCTTGTCTAAATAACACTAAATGAAAAGCTTAGAAAAAAGCATTTTGTAAATAGCACGAAATGAAAAGCTTAGAAAAATGACCTTGTGTGATTATAACTAGAAAAATGCCATTGTATAAACATCATTAGATGAAAAGCTTAGAAAAATGCCCTTGTCTAAATAGCACTAAATGAAAAGCTTAGAAAAAACCCTTGTTTAAATAGCACTAAAGGAAAAGCTTAGAAAAATGCCCTTGTGTAAATAGCACTAGATGAAAAGCTTAGAAAAATGCCCTTGTGTAAATAACACTAAATGAAAAGCTTAGAAAAAAATGCCATTGTATAAAATAGCACGAAATGAAAAGCTTAGAAAAATGCCACTGTATAAACAGCATTAGATGAAAAGCTTAGAAAAATGCCACTGTATAAACAGCATTAGATGAAAAAGCTTAGAAAAATGCCACTGTATAAACAGCATTAGATGAAAAGCTTAGAAAAATGCCACTGTATAAACAGCATTAGATGAAAAGCTTAGAAAATGCCATGTATAAACAGCATTAGATGAAAGCTTAGAAAAATGCCACTTGTATAAAAAGCATTAGATGAAAAGCTTAGAAAAATGCCATTGTATAAACAGCATTAGATGAAAAGCTTAGAAAAATGCCCTTGTGTAAATAGCACTAGATGAAAAGCTTAGAAAAATGACCTTGTATAAATAGCACTAGATGAAAAGCTTAGAAAAATGACCTTGTGTAAATAGCACTAAAGGAAAAGCTTAGAAAAATGACCTTGTGTAAATAGCACTAAAGGAAAAGCTTAGAAAAATGACCTTGTGTAAATAGCACTAAAGGAAAAGCTTAGAAAAATGACCTTGTGTAAATAGCACTAAAGGAAAAGCTTAGAAAAATGACCTTGTGTAAATAGCACTAAAGGAAAAGCTTTGAAAAAATGACCTTGTGTAAATAGCACTAAAAGGAAAAGCTTTGAAAAATGACCTTGTGTAAATAGCACTAAAGGAAAAGCTTTGAAAAATGACCTTGTGTAAATAGCACTAAAGGAAAAGCTTTGAAAAATAACCTTGTGTAAATAGCACTAAAGGAAAAGCAACCAATGTGAGACAGAGACTTTCATTTTAACCATATCAATCTTTATCTAGTTTTTGTCAACCTTTAATCTAGTTTTAGTCAATATTTATCTAGTTTTAACCAACCTTTATCTAGTTGCAGTCAACCTTTATCTAGTTGTAGTCAACCTTTATCTAGTTACAGTCAACCTTTATTAGTTAAAGTCAATCTTTATCTAGTTACAGTCCAACATTTATCTAGTTCTAGTCAACCTTTATCTAGTTCTAGTCAACCGTTATCTAGTAACAGTCAACCTTTATCTAGTTGTAGTCAACCTTTATCTAGTTACAGTCAACCTTTATATAGTTACAGTCAACCTTTATCTAGTTACGGTCATCATTTGTCTAGTTACAGTCAACATTTATCTAGTTACAGTCAACCTTTATCTAGTTACAGTCGCCATTTATCTAGTTACAGTCAACATTTATCTAGTTACAGTCAACCTTTATCTAGTTACAGTCAACCTTTATCTAGTTACAGTCAACATTTATCTGTTACAGTCAAGCTTTGTCTAGTTACAGTCAACATTTATCTAGTTACAGTCAACCTTTGTCTAGTTACAGTCAACATTTATCTAGTTACAGTCAAGCTTTGTCTAGTTACAGTCAACATTTATCTAGTTACAGTCAACCTTGATCTAGTTACAGTCAACCTTTATCTAGTTGCAGTCAACCTTTATCTACTTACAGTCAACCTTTATCTAGTTGTAGTCAACATTTATCTAATTACAGTCAACCTTTATCTAGTTCTAGTGAACATTTATCTAGTTCCAGTCAAGCTTTCTTTAGTTCTAGTCAACATTTATCTAGTTACAGTCAACCTTTATTTAGTTACAGTCAACCTTTATCTAGTTACAGTCGGTAATTATCTAATCACATTCAACCTTCGTCTAGTTACAGTCAACATTTATCTAATCACATTCAACCTTTATCTAGTTACAGTCAAGCTTTATCTAGTTACAGTCAACCTTTAACTAGTTCTAGTCAACAACTATCTACTTACAGTCAACCTATATCTAGTTCTAGTCAACATTTATCTAGTTACAGTCAACATTTATGTAGTTACAATCAACATGTATCTAGTTACAGTCAACATTTATCTAGTTACAGTCAACTGTCTAGTTACAGTCAACCTTTATCTAGTTACAGTCAACCTTTATCTAGTTACAGTCAACATGTATCTAGTTACAGTCAAGCTTCATCTAGTTACAGTCAACCTTTATCTGGTTGTAGTCAACATTTATCTACTTACAGTCAACCTTTATCTAGTTCTAGTCAACCGTTATCTAGTTACAGTCAACCTTTATCTAGTTCTAGTCAATATTTATCTAGGTTACAGTCAACCTTTATCTAGTTACAGTCAACATTTATCTAGTTCTAGTCAACATTTATCTAGTTATAGTCAACATTTATCTAGTACAGTCAACATTTATCTAGTTACAGTCAACATTTATCTAGTTACAGTCAACCTTTATCTAGTTACAGTCAACATTTATCTAGTTATAGTCATCATTTATCTAGTTACAGTCAACCTTTATCTAGTTACAGTCAACCTTTATCTAGTTACAGTCAACATTTATCTAGTTACAGTCAACCTTAATCTAGTTACAGTCAACCTTTATCTAGTTATAGTCAACATTTATCTAGTTACAGTCAACATTTATCTAGTTACAGTCAACATTTATCTAGTTACAGTTAACATTTATCTATTTCTAGTCAACATTGTATCTAGTTACAGTCAACCTTTATCTAGTTACAGTCAACCTTTATCTAGTTACAGTCAACATTTATCTAGTTACAGTCAACCTTTATCTAGTTACAGTCAACATTATCTAGTACAGTCAACATTTATTCTAGTTACAGTCAACATTATCTAGTTACAGTCAACATTTATCTAGTTACAGTCAACATTATCTAGTTCTAGTCACATTTATCTAGTTTACAGTCAACATTTATCTAGTTACAGTCAACATTTATCTAGTTACAGTCAACCTTTATCTAGTTACAGTCAACCTTTATCTAGTTACAGTCAACCTGTATCTAGTTACAGTCAACATTTATCTAGTTACAGTCAACCTTTATCTAGTTACCAGTCAACATTTATCTAGTTACAGTCAACATTTATCTAGTTACAGTCAACATTTATCTAGTTCTAGTCAACATTATCTAGTTACAGTCAACCTTGATCTAGTTACAGTCACCTTTATCTAGTTACAGTCATCCTGTATCTAGTTACAGTCAACCTTTATCTAGTTACAGTCAACATTTATCTAGTTACAGTCAACCTTTATCTAGTTACAGTCAACAAAATTATCTAGTTACAGTCAACCTTTATATAGTTACAGTCAACCTTAATCTAGTTACAGTCAACATTTATCAAGTTACAGTCAACATTTATCTAGTTACAGTCAACCTTTATCTAGTTACAGTCAACATTTATCTAGTTACAGTCAACATTTATCTAGTTACAGTCAACCTTTATCTAGTTACAGTCATCCTTTTATCTAGTTACAGTCAACCTTTATCTAGTTACAGTCAACCTTTATCTAGTTACAGTCAACATTTAATCTAGTTACAGTCAACCTTTATCTAGTTACAGTCAAACCGTTATCTAGTTACAGTCAACCTTTATCTAGTTCTAGTCAACATTATCTAGTTACAGTCAAACTTTATCTTGTTACAGTCAACATTTATCTAGTTACAGTCAACATTTATCTAGTTATAGTCAACCTTTATCTAGTTACAGGTCAACATTTATCTAGTTACAGTCAACATTTATCTAGTTACAGTCAACATTTATCTAGTTACAGTCAACCTTTATCTAGTTACAGTCAACATTTATCTATTACAGTCAACATTTATTTAGTTACAGTCAACATTTATCTTGTTACAGTCAACATTTATCTAGTTACAGTCAACCTTATCTAGTTACAGTCAACCTTTATCTAGTTATATCAACCTTATCTAGTTACCACGAACCTTTATCTGTTACAGTCAACCATCTAGTTACCACGAACCTTTATCTTTGCCATCAAAATAACTAATTACTCTGCTGTTGGGTTAACAAGGGGTATAAGGCTTGTTTGTTTGTTTCTTTGAAGTCAACGCTGCCAACCATAGCAGTGATCTCAGGTTTTGCAACTGAATAATATTCACTACTATTGTCAGGGTGGAACTATTAAATACTTTAAAAAAACTTAATAACTTCTGTATATTTAAATAGCATAAAGGCACCCTTATCGCAGTCAACGTGCTCATTAATGTTTAGTACTGTAGAGGGCTAGGAAAAATTAACGGCGGATTCCGAGATCGAGATGACTCAGGTCAAACGGTTAATACTCTGACATACGGAGTCAATCTTGATAGTTGTAGACATCACCCTCCCCCTCCTCCCCCAGCTCCCTCTATCCATATTATGTCTGTCACTTTGTTATCTTAGCGTTACCTTGAGGCATCATACTGGAGATGTGTCACAGGTAACAACCTCCCTATACAAGGGTAATCTTGGGTAAAACACATTGGGAATAACAGTTCGGTTTCCGGTCGCTGTGTAGACTGGATCGGAAATACAATGTATTACATTGCACATTACAGTAATCTTTCGAAATGTGAAACGGATTTATAGCCACATTCTAAATCCTATAATCATTAACTTGTCTCCTCATAGAAATTTGGCCTGATGAGGAGAATTAGTATCACGTGTTTTAACGAACCAGATCTAGCCTCAACTTAGTATCACGTTTTGTAACGAAACTAGATCTAGCCTCAACTTAGTATCACGTGTTTTGTAACGAAACTAGATCTAGCCTCAACTTAGTATCACGTGTTTTGTAACGAAACTAGATCTAGCCTCAAATAAAGATTCAAATGACATTTAAATGAAAGTAATGCTATTCCATCCATCTCTCTGTGGTCAATCAATACACAATATTTTCTACGTCATTAATCTTCATGTCTATCTAAACACATAATGCAATATAATCATACTTTTTTGTTTACACATCTATCTATGTACGTATCATTTATAACACGCATGTGAGAAAGAGAGGGGGCCGGTGTTTTCTCATCATGGGATTCGGCAGTCCAGAGGCAAGGTGTCGGCCTCTCCTCAATCAAACAGTAGTGGGTTCGAGCCCGCAAACAGTTGAAAATATTTTCTTGAGCTTTTTTCTGAGAAAAATCTACCCCGCCCCTAGTCCAGGTAGGTGGATCAACACCTAGTCCCATCGGAGACGGACGATCAAAAGGAGGTCCCGTATGCAGATCACCACACTCTGTGCATGTTAAATATCCCCTTTAGCAGTTTATAGGGTAGTCCAGGCAATATTGTAAAATCCTACCCAAAACCCCCGAGATCACTTTCGTTGTGGATGTGGGGTAAAGCAAATCAAATCAAAATCTTCTCGTCACAATTGGTCATTTTCTCTTCTCTACTCACTCCCCTTCCCTGATTTCTTCTATTCACTTCCTTCCCGATTTCTTCTATTCACTCCCTTCCCGATTTCTTCTATTCACTTCCTTCCCGATTTCTTCTATTCACTCCTTCCCGATTTCTCTTCTATTCACCTCTCTTCCCTATTTCTTCTATTCACTCCCTTCCCGATTTCTTCGACTCCTTCCCTATTTCTTCTATTCACTCCCCTTCGCGATTTCTTCTATTCACCCCTTCCCGATTTCTTCTACTCACTCCCTTCCCGATTTCTTCTACTCACTCCCTTCCCGATTTCTTCCTATTCACTCCCCTTCCTGATTTCTTTTCATTCACTCCCTTCCCGATTTCTTCTATTCACTCCCTTCCCGATTTCTTCTATTCACTCCCTTCCCGATTTCTTCTATTCACTCCCCTTCCCCCGATTTCTTCTATTCACCCCTTCCCGATTTCTTCATTCACTCCCTTCCCGATTTCTTCTATTCACTTCTTTCCTATTTCTTCTATTCACTCCTTTCCCGATTTCTTTCTATTCACTCCTTTCCCCGATTTCTTCTATTCACTCCTCTCCCGATTTCTTCTATTCACTGCCTTCCGATTTCTTCTATTCACTGCCTTCCCGATTTCTGATATTCATTCCCTTCCCGATTTCTTCTATTTACTTCCTTCCGATTTCTTCTATTCACTCCCTTCCCGATTTCTTCTATTTACTCCCTTCCCGATTTCTTCTATTCACTCCCTTCCCGATTTCTTCTATTTACTCCTTCCCGATTTCTTCTATTTACTCCTTCCCGATTTCTTCTATTCTCCTTCCCGATTTCTGATATTCACTTCTTTCCCGATTTCTTCTATTCTCCTTCACGATTTCTTCCATTTATAAGTTAGAGAATGATTTTTCTTCTATCCACTTCCTTCCGATTTCTTCCATTTGTAAGTTAAAGAATGATTTTCTTTTATTCACTTCTTTCCGATTTCTTCCATTCATAAGTTAGAGAATGATTTTCGTCTATTCACTGCCTTCCCGATTTCTTCCATTTATAAGTTAGAGAATAATTTTCTTCTATTCACTTATTTCCCCATTTCTTCCATTTATAAGTTAGAGAGTAATTTTCTTCTATTCACTGCCTTCCACGATTTCTTCTATTTATAAGTTAGAGAATGATTTTCTTCTATTCACTGCCTTCCCGATTTCTTCCATTTATAAGTTAGAGAATAATTTTCAGTAATCTTATTAGTGATACTGGTTTATGAGAAAAGTTCATATAGAAAACAAATTGTCGACTGTAGGCATGCATGGCAATTAAAAAGACAAACAAGCAGCCCAACATCACACAGACGAACACACACCTAACGATTGCCTCCCTCAAGCACTCCACATAATAATGCTAACCAAATAATAATAAAAAGAAATAGAAAACTGATGGAAGCCCGCAAATTGCAAATTACACAGATCAAATTCAAGATAAGAAATGCAAAACTCCCTAAGGCATTACAAAAAATGTCACTTTTCTTCTCTCCAATCAATTTCGTTCCTTTACCTCATTTCCTATGACACTCCTTCCATTTCCCTTCCTCATCTTCCTTTCATCACTACCTCTATCTCCACCTCCCCTTCCTCATCTTCTTTCCACTACTTCCTCTATCTCCACCTCCTTCTTCCTTTCACCATTTCCTC
>JAXRKP010001470.1:35000-55000 GCA_037039925.1 Doris montereyensis | reverse complement strand
GAAACAAAACAACAAGAATAGAAACAAACAAAAAAACAAGAACAGAAACAAACAAAACATCAAGAACAGAAGCAAAACAACAAAGACAGAATAAAGAAAAACAAGAACAAAAAAAGAACAAAAAACAAGAAGAGAAACAATAACAAAGCAAGAGTAGAAACAGAAAATTCAAGAACACAGACGGAACAAGAAACAAGAACAGAAACGAAACAAAGCAACAAAAACAGAGAAAAAGCAAGAAACAAAGACAGAAACAGAAATACAAGAAAGAACAGAAACAAAAGAACAACAAAAAAAAAGACAAAACAAAAAGGAAAAAGAAAAAGGGAAAGAACAGAAACCAAAACAAAGACATCACAAACAAAGACAAGAACAACATAAAGAAAAACAGAAAGAAGGAGACAACCAACAACGCCCTAGAGCATGTCACATGAATGCAGTGTGCTATACAAGTGACTTATTGCCTATTACATTATTTCAATCTCGAGACATAAAATATTGACTGTAAGCTAAGGTGGCTAGGCTGTCAGAAATAGGATGGTAAGAAGGTCGTGAGTTTGAATCCTAGCAATGGTAAATCAGACGTTGTCTTTTTATACACTTAACTCGACCCAGGTGAAGATGGGTACAATCACTATCTTGGGATTAAAAACCCGCGTCAGACTAGCGTTGTGTCCATGCTGCTGGGTCGACAGAAGGACCAGAAAAATTTGCCCGGACTTGGAATTGAACTCGGGTTTCATGCGTGCTAGTCAGACGCTCTACAGACTGAGTTATCTGCCAGTCAGACGCTCTACAGACTGAGTTATCTGCTAGTCAGACGCTCTACAGACTGAGTTACCTGCTAGTCAGACGCTCTGCAGACTGAGTTATCTGCTAGTCAGACGCTCTACAGACTGAGTTATTTGCTAGTCAGACGCTCTACAGACTGAGTTATCTGCTAGTCAGATGCTCTACAGACTGAGTTAGTTACCTGCTAGTCAGACGCTCTACAGACTGAGTTATCTATTAGTCAGATGCTCTACAGACTGAGTTATCTGCTAGTCAGATGCTATACAGACTGAGTTATCTGCTAGTCAGACGCTCTACAGACTGAGTTATCTGCTAGTCAGATGCTCTACAGACTGAGTTATCTGCTAGTCAGACGCTCTACAGACTGAGTTATCTGCTAGTCAGACGCTCCACAGACTGAGCTACCTGCTAGTCAGACGCTCTACAGACTGAGTTACCTGATAGTCAGACGCTCTACAGACTGAGTTATCTGCTAGTCAGACGCTCTACAGACTGAGGTATCTGCTAGTCAGACGCCCTACAAACTGAGTTATCGGCTTTCCATTCTATCAGACATAGAGTTTAGGTCTATAAACTAAAGTAAAAAATCAAATCTTTATTCAAGGGGGTAACGTAAATCAAACGTGTAAAGTATTGGTGCTACATTATATATAAGGAAATCAAACATGTAACAACACACCAACTTTGTCCCTTATCGTTCTACTTCATTCACGTTTAGGTGCATTCCGAATTTTTCGTTTAAAAAGTCAAAGTTCAAGGTTTCATCTTCCTTCATTTTTTTTTTTTGTCAGTAGAGAATCTTATCTTTCCCATAAAGGCATACTATTCTCCTTCCGTTCTCATCTTTTCCATAAAGGCATAATATTGTCCTTCCGGCCACTATGGCTCATAGAACGGGTACCTATCCCAGTTTCTATATTATAAAGAGGAGCAAGTGACAATAATCACCTCCTCGACAGGAAGCTAGTCTTAAATTGGCAAGAATTCGAACTCGAGATCTCGTGAACACCAGCCGGCAGTCTAATCACTCGGGCACCAACGCTACATTTCCATCAATGGAAGTATTTCAACATTGAGTATCGACGATAACTACAACAAACTGATGTTTCCATCAATGGAAGTATTTCAACATTGAGTATCGACGGTAACTACAACAAACTGATGTTTCCATCAATGGAAGTATTTCAACATTGAGTATCGACGGTAAGTACAACAAACTGATGTTTCCATCATTGGAAGTATTTCAACATTGAGTATTGACGGTAACTACAACAAACTGATGTTTCCATCAATGGAAGTATTTCAACATTGAGTATCGACGATAACTACAACAAACTGATGTTTCCATCAATGGAAGTATTTCAACATTCAGTATCGACGGTAAGTACAACAAACTGATGTTTCCATCATTGGAAGTATTTCAACATTGAGTATTGACGGTAACTACAACAAACTGATGTTTCCATCAATGGAAGTATTTCAACATTGAGTATCGACGGTAAGTACAACAAACTGATGTTTCCATCAATGCAAGTATTTCAACATTGAGTATCAAAGGTAAGTACAACAAACTGATGTTTCCATCAATGGAAGTATTTCATCATTGAGTATCGAAGGTAAGTACAACAAACTGATGTTTCCATCAATGGAAGTATTTCAACATTGAGTATCGACGGTAAGTACAGCAAACTGATGTTTCCATCAATGGAAGTATTTCAACATTGAGTATCGACGGTAACTACAACAAACTGATGTTTCCATCAATGGAAGTATTTCAACATTGAGTATCGACGGTAAGTACAACAAACTGATGTTTCCTTCATTGGAAGTATTTCAACATTGAGTATCGACGGTAAGTACAACAAACTGATGTTTCCATCAATGGAAGTATTTCAACATTGAGTATCGACGGTAAGTACAACAAACTGAGGTTTCCATCAATGGAAGTATTTCAACATTGAGTATCGACGGTAAGTACAACAAACTGATGTTTCCATCAATGGAAGTATTTCAACATTGAGTATCGAAGGTAAGTACAACAAACTGATGTTTCCATTAATGGAAGTATTTCAACATTGAGTATCGACAGTAAGTAGAACAAACTGATTTTTCCATCAATGGAAGTATTTCAACATTGAGTATCGAAGGTAAGTACAACAAACTGATGTTTCCATCAATGGAAGTATTTCAACATTGAGTATCGACGGTAAGTACAACAAACTGATGTTTCCATCAATGGAAGACTTCAACATTCAGTATCAACGGTAACTACAACAAACTGATGTTTCCATCAATGGAAGTATTTCAACATTGAGTATCAACGGTAACTACAACAAACTGATGTTTCCATCAATGGAAGTATTTCAACATTGAGTTTTGACGGTAACTACAACAAACTGAGGTTTCCATCAATGGAAGTATTTCAATATTGAGTATCGACGGTAACTACAACAAACTGATGTTTCCATCATTGGAAGTATTTCAACATTCAGTATCGACGGTAAATACAACAAACTGATGTTTCCATCAATGGAAGTATTTCAACATTGAGTATCGACGGTAAGTACAACAAACTGGTGTTTCCATCAATGGAAGTATTTCAACATTGAGTATCGACGGTAACTACAACAAACTGATGTTTCCATCAATGGAAGTATTTCAACATTGAGTATCGACGGTAAGTACAACAAACTAATGTTTCCATCAATGGAAGTATTTCAACATTGAGTATCGACGGTAACTACAACAAACTGATGTTTCCATCATTGGAAGTATTTCAACATTGAGTATCGACGGTAACTACAACAAACTGATGTTTCCATCAATGGAAGTATTTCAACATTGAGTATCAACAGTAAGTACAACAAATTGATGTTTCCATCAATGGAAGTATTTCAACATTGAGTATCGACGGTAAGTACAACAAACTGATGTTTCCATCAATGGAAGTATTTCAACATTGAGTATCGACGGTAAGTACAACAAACTGATGTTTCCATCAATGGAAGTATTTCAACATTGAGTTTTGACGGTAACTACAACAAACTGAGGTTTCCATCAATGGAAGTATTTCAATATTGAGTATTGACGGTAAGTACAACAAAGGGATGTTTCCATTATTGGAAGTATTTCAACATTGAGTATTGACGGTAACTACAACAAACTGATGTTTCCATCAATGGAAGTATTTCAACATTGAGTATTGACGGTAAATATAACAAACTTATGTATCCATCAATGGAAGTATTTCAACATTGAGTATTGACGGTAAATATAACAAACTGCTACCTGAACTGTCATGTCCATCCAACGGTTTCCGGTATTCTTGGCGGAGCCCATACCATGCAGCACGTGGTGTGTCCGTGACGTCATGTCGTGATGAGGAATGATGTCATCAAAACAAACCAAAAATGCACAATGTTCAAGATCCGATAAGCTTTCCCGATTGGTTTCATCTGAAAGGATATGATTTCATGTTGGTACAATTAGTCGGCAGTATCATCATGAATCATCATAAACTTAAGGTATATTATATCATTTCATATCAAAACGAGGCAGATCATGAGAAAGAAAAACTAAGGGACCTTTCATAGTTGAACATAAAACAGCGAGGCAGTACAATTGTATTATGAAGGAATCCTTAAATCTTGGTCGCCATTCTTCTTGTATCGTAGAAGATTGTGACAAAACAGCTCTCCTGACTCTATATACATGTCATACAATACATGTAATACAATACATGTAATACAATACATGTAATACAATACATGTAATACAATACATGTCATACAATACATGTAATACAATACATGTCATACAATACATGTAATACAATACATGTAATACAATACATGTAATACAATACGTTTCAGCTGGTCGTTCTTTGTATGTCGAACGCGCCTTTACCAGGCATCTAAGAGTGGCCATATTGCTTTACGTGTGGTTTCTAAATCGTCTCGCTGGAATCACCGCAATGGTGGCCGAGGTCACTCCCAAGAAAACAAACAAACAAACAAACAAACAAGCAAACAAACAAACAAACAAACAAACAAACAAACAAACAAACAAACAAACAAACAAACAAACAAACAAACAAACAAACAAACAAACAAACAAACAAACAAACAAACAAACAAACAAACAAACAAACAAACAAACAAACAAACAAACAAACAAACAAACAAACAAACAAACACATTTTTAAATATTTTATCAGTAGTGTCGTTTATTTGAGGAAAATTCAATTGTTCCCCATGTTTTCGAATAGAATTTGTATTCATCTGAGCCCCCATTGTCAACGAGTTTCATAATTAAAATATTGGAATAGTACCGTTCCTGCCCAATACTCATTTGCATAATGTTATTTCTGTTGACAGGAATTATGCTTGTAGTGTGTACTATTATGACTTTAAATCAATTATGTTTTTTCTGAAAGTTCTTCTCCAAAATTACATCGTATCCAATAAGCGTATCATATAAATTGTACTGTGATAACATTTTCTGTAAGACACAACTTGAAACAACCAATTAAAACATTGGCTTAATATTTTCAGACTTGTGATTGAATTCAAAAGGCATGGCTCAATTGCCTTCTTATAGCCAAGACATTGATTGCTAGATAACTATTTGAAGCCTGTGTAGAATGCAAAGCCATATGTGCATATCATGGTGGAACCTATGAGCTATTTACGAATCTAATAACGTCATAGAGAATATCGCTTTTACCATGCTTGAATGCAGGTTGCATTTTGAAACTAATGGCCCTTAATATGCTTGGTGCTAGGGCCTCTTGAATGTTTGTCTTTCTCATGATGATTTTCAACATTGGTTGTGGTTTCTTTACCTCTGTTTGGCAATTAATCTCGTGAGTCACAAGATTATCAAAACATTGGTCTGCGGTATAGACACATAGGTTTTTTTTTCTTTAATTCTAAGGGGACTCAAAGTGGAGGTAATGCTATAAGACAATATGAAAACCCCATAGGAACAAAAACGAGACAAATACAGGGAATAGACTGACAAGAAAAAAAAGCCTGGCCATCATGGGGATCGAACTCGCGGCCTCAGCAGTGATCTCTACTGTTACAAAACATCAGTGATCTTTACTGTTACAAAACAGCAGTGATATTTACTGTTACAAAACAACAGTGATCTTTACTGTTACAAAACAACAGTGATCTTTACTGTTACAAAACAACAGTGATATTTACTGTTACAAAACAGCAGTGATCTTTACTGTTACAAAACAGCAGTGATCTTTACTGTTACAACACAGCAGTGATCTTTACTGTTACAAAACAGCAGTGATCTTTGCTGTTACAAAACAGCAGTGATCTTTACTGTTACAAAACAGCAGTGATCTTTACTGTTACAAAACAACAGTGATATTTACTGTTACAAAACAGCAGTGATCTTTACTGTTACAAAACAACAGTGATCTTTACTGTTACAAAACAGCAGTGATATTTACTGTTACAAAACAGCAGTGATCTTTACTGTTACAAAACAGCAGTGATCTTTACTGTTACAAAACAGCAGTGATCTTTACTGTTACAAAACAGCAGTGATCTTTACTGTTACAAAACAGCAGTGATCTTTACTGTTTCATCAGCAACATATATCTTGCCACGATACAGTTATGATATGTATTTATATATTATTTCTAAATGATAAAGCTGATTTTTTTGGTAATTTTGAGTTAATTAAATTCGGGAACCCCAGCACCCACGGAACCATATTTCACATATACGTTTCAAATAGCGTTAATTTAAGGTCTTAGCGAAATAGCTATTCGATCAAAATAGTTCTTGAATTGGAAACAAGATTTTTTGCCTACGGTCAAAGAAACCTTTAATTGTTACTTGATCTAATGTGTGTGCGTGTGTGTGAATGTAAATCATGGTTTTGTTATGTTCAATTGTGTTATATGATGTTACGAGTGAACGATGTTGTGAATGACATACTACGTGTAAACTTATTGCAACAAATGTATTTTGTAACATATGAAATGTAAATAATAATAAAATTGTCTTCTTTGCAAAATAAAGATTAATATGAGAATTATTATTAGTATTATTAATAGATCATTATTGTTATCATAATTATTATTATTATTTTATTATTATTATTATTATTATTATTATTATCATTATTATTAGTATTATTATTATTAGTATTATTATTATTATTATTATTATTAGTAGTAGTAGTAGTAGTAGTAGTAGTAGTAGTAGTAGTAGTAGTAGTAGTAGTAGTAGTAGTAGTAGTAGTAGTAGTAGTAGTAGTAGTAGTAGTAGTAGTAGTAGTAGTAGTAGTAGTGGTTATTAGTATTATTATTATTGTTATCATTATCGTTCTTATTATTATTATTATCATCATTATTATGATTTTTATTATTATTATTATTATTATTATTATTGATTAATTAGTAGGGTTCCAGTGAGTACAATAAATCATCCGCGTAACATCAGTATCGAATACCGATTCGTTTCAATAATCGTACTTGATATCACTCAAACCCGAGTACAGTGGACCCCGAGATTACAGCAGGCAGAGTTCGAAAGAGCCAAGTTCGTAAGAAAGTTTCACACAAGTCCGCCACCTTGTCCAGGTATGCTTTTATCTGATAAAATAAGTTGAGAAACGGAGTCCTATTCCTTCCGTAGACAGACACGAACCCCGCACCTTCCATCAAACGTTGCCTGTGCTGTGCCCAGACATCTCGAGACTGTGTGGTCAGCAAGCCAACCGCCGGTATACTGTCTGAGCAAAGTTGAGCGGTCAGCACAGCATGGGTCATCTGTTGAACCAAGGCATCTTGTGAGGCGATCCGGCCCTCTGACTGAACGTCCAGTCGGTAAAACTGGCAAGAAAAGAATTGATCTTACTTTAAACCCAAATGGTCATAAGAAAACAACGACAGGGACTTTGTCCTCTGTGTGTTCAAATAAAATAAAATTTGAATTAAGGGGTATTAAAACAAATTCAGAAATGCTGCTAAGGATTTCATCAATAGTAATGAATCTATTGAAAGAGAAATGACGTCTTTATACAGGTTATATGATAAGTCTTTCAAGACAAGTTTAAATTACAGGGAAGCTGGTGTTGTGATGAAGTTATGTAACGGAATCTGAAATGACGTTTTAAAGTAATCTTGTCGTTTCATGCTCCTTCTATTTGCCTGTGTCAGTATATATATATATATATATATATATATATATATATATATATATATATATATATATATATATATATATATATATATATATATATATATATATATATATATATATATACCTCAACTCCATCTCTTCTGGTCGAGAAACACAACGGACGTTTATTGCGATTGTAATTACTACTAATCATCAATAAATCGCTTCTTTTAAATACATTCTACATTTAGATAACAAGTACAAGTCTTTAAAGGCATAACCTAAAAAGAGACTTGGGCCTAGACTGACACCTGATTCCTACACCACCACAATGAAGGTGTTTTCCTGCTGACCGGTGTCTGTAGCCACCGAGTCTTTCTCTAGCCCTGGGTACCGACAAGACTTCAACAGTCTGTAATGTTGCTCCATGCACATCGGCCGACCATTCTCTCTTGGGGAACATCTCTCTGTAGGCAACGAGCGTCTGTGGAATAAATGTGCCTTTTTTAGTGTATATGTGTTTTTTGTGTGGGCTGATATGCAGTGAGTGTCTGTAGTCTCTGTATGTATATGTATTTTGACATGAACAATATGAAGAATGACATATATCAGTACTAAATTATTTAAAAAAACTAAATAGAGACGATATTATTCCAAAGGTATTTGACATGAAACTAACACAACAAAAGCTAGGAAGATCTTTCCTTCAGTTCAATACTACAAAGCTGAGAAGGAATATTGTTTACTAGTAGTAGTAGTAGTAGTAGTAGTAGTAGTAGTAGTAGTAGTAGTAGTAGTTGTAGTAGTAGTAGTAGTAGTAGTAGTAGTAGTAGTAGTAGTAGTAGTAGTAGTAGTAGTAGTAGTAGTAGTAGTAGTTGTAGTAGTAGTAGTAGTAGTAGTACTGGTAGTAGTAGTAGTTGTAGTAGCAGTAATAATAGTAGAAGTAGTAGTAGTACCAGTAGTAGTAGTAGTAGTAGTAGTAGTAGTAGTAGTAGTAGTAGTAGTAGCAGCAGTAGTAGTAGTAGCAGTAATAGTAGTAGTAGTAGTAGTAGTAGCAGTAGCAGCAGTAGCAGTAGTGGTTGTGGTAGTTGAAGTACTTGTAGTAGTAGTAGTGGTAGTTGAAGTACTTGTAGTAGTAGTGATAGTTAAAGTACTAGTAGCAGTAGTAGTAGTAGTAGTAGTAGTAGTAGTAGTAGTAGTAGTAGTAGTAGTCGTAGTAATAGTAGTAGTAGTAGTAGTAGTAGTAGTAGTAGTAGTAACAGCAGTAGTAGTAGTAATAGAAGTAGTAGTAGTAGTAGTAGTAGTAGTAGTAATAATAATAATAATAGTAGTAGTAATAGTAATAGCATAGTAATAGTAGTAGTAGTAGTAGTAGTAGTAGTAGTAGTAGTAGTAGTAAATAGTAGTAGTAATAGTAGTAGTAGTAGTAGAAGTAGTAGTACTAGTAGTAGTAGATGTAGTAGTAGTAGTAGTAATAGTAGCAGTAGTAATAGTAGTTGTTGTTGTTGTTGTTGTTGTTGTTGTTGATGTACTAGTGGCAGTAGAAGTAATGGGCTATGAGCAGATAATCTTGCAATCTAGTGTGCACACAATAAAAACGTCTAAATGCCCAGTAGCATACTGGAGTGAATCTGGTTTTTTCTTCACAAGCCTGAATGTTCTCCTTTAATTATATTCTTTCACATTTCAAAGATGTAAACTGTCGGTATGACAGGCTGGATTAAGCGCCTAATCTTACGGAAGATGGATAAAATACTGGGTGATCTTGAGTTGATATGAAGATCTATTGACATAATAATTCGAGTGCCTGGCTTGCCACGATGTAGTATTTATGGCTCAAAACCTGATCGCATGTTTATCGTTGGTGGAGAAATTGCAGTGATTGTAATCTTACCGTGATCACCTCAATGCACTAATCTCAGGCTGACAGGAAAGTGTTTGAATGATCAACTAAAGCGCAATTTCTCATACAGCTTTCAGGTAAAGGATTAAAGCTACGGTGTAATTCATTGAAATGTTTCATCCAATTTAAAGGCGTTGAATTGATTGACAGTATAATCTCGTATGCATTAAAATGTATTTTTGGTGCATTACAATGTCTCTCATGCTGGTCTGAGTTATCTATGAAAAAAAAAACTATTGACAGATGTAAATTATAGCAGTAGGTAATTATGTAGGCAAGGAAAGATGCTTCCAAGATCATAACACTGAAACTCTTCTTCTAGATTGGATACGTCGTTACTCGCTAAGATACAAAAAAAAGAAAAAAAAATCAATTTGAGCTGGGAGGGAAGGAGCGTACTCGCATCAAAATGATCAGGAAGATCAGCACGAATTGTGTTAATGGCCATTTAGATGTCCTGGTCGCGGATGGCTGGTAATTCCATTTTCTTCCTTTTTTGTTTTGGAATATCTGTCTTTTACATTGCTTGTTTTCCTGTTCAGTCGTCAGACTGTCAGATATCATGATAAAGGTGAGCATAGCGCTTCCTCGGAACAAAGAGGCTTGGCAGGTGTTTATTGTCCGTACGCTATTTATTGTACATAGCTGAACATACAATCAAACAAGGGTTTTATTTTCAGTGAGAAATATTGCATCCTTCTCATCCTTATTGTTTAAGATGTAATCGAATATATTTCCCTTTATCTTACGCGAATTTACAATGACGATACGAGAGCCGTGTTTCGACTTTTCATGTTACGATAGCCGTGTTTCGACTTTTCATGTTACGATAGCCGTGTTTAGACTTTTCATGTTACGATAGCCGTGTTTAGACTTTTCATGTTACGATAGCCGTGTTTAGACTTTTCATGTTACGATAGCCGTGTTTAGACTTTTCATGTTACGATAGCCGTCTTTAGACTTTTCATGTTACGATAGCCGTGTTTAGACTTTTCATGTTACGATAGCCGTGTTTAGACTTTTTATGTTACGATAGCCGCGTTTAGACTTTTCATGTTACGATAGCCGTGTTTAGACTTTTCATGTTACGATAGCGCGCTTAGACTTTTTCATGTTACGATTTTAGACTTTTCATGATACGATAGCCGCATTTAGACTTTTTCATGATAGGTAGCCGCGTTTAGACTTTTCATGACAATAGCCGTGTTTAGACTTTTCATGTTACGATAGCCGCGTTTAGACTTTTCATGATACGATAGCCGTGTTTAGATTTTTCATGATACAATAGCCGTGTTTAGACTTTTCATGTTACGATAGCCGCGTTTAGACTTTTCATGTTACGATAGCCGTGTTTAGATTTTTCATGTTACGATAGCCGTGTTTAGACTTTTCTTATGTTAGATAGCCGTGTTTAGACTTTTCATGTTACGATAGCCGTGTTTAGACTTTTCAAGTTACGATAACCGTGTTTAGACTTTTCATGTTATGATAGTTGTGTTTAGACTTTTCATGGTACGATAGCCGTGTTTAGACTTTTCATGTTACGATAGCCGTGTTTAGACTTTTCATGTTACGATAGCCGTGTTTAGACTTTTCATGTTACGATAGCCGTGTTTAGACTTTTCATGTTACGATAGCCGTGTTTAGACTTTTCATGATACGATAGCCTTGTTTAGACTTTTCATGTTACGATAGCCGTGTTTAGACTTTTCATGATACGATAGCCGTGTTTAGACTTTTCATGACACGATAGCCGTGTTTAGACTTTTCATGTTACGATAGCCTTGTTTAGACTTTTCATGGTACGATAGCCGTGTTTATACTTTTCATGATACGATAGCCGTGTTTAGATGACTTTTTATGTTACGATAGCCGTGTTTAGAGTTTTCAAGTGACGATAGCCGTGTTTAGACTTTTCATGATACTATAGCCGTGTTTAGACTTTTCATGTTAAGATAGCCGTGTTTAAACTTTTCATGTTACGATAGCCGTGTTTACACTTTTCATGTTACGATAGCCGTGATTAGACTTTCCATGTTACGATAGCTGTGTTTAGACGACTTTTCATGCTACGATAGCCGTGTTTAGACTTTTCATGTTACGATAGCCGTGTTTAGACTTTTCATGTTACGATAGCCGTGTTTAGACTTTTCATGTTACGATAGCCGTGTTTAGACTTTTCATGGTACGATAGCCGTGTTTAGAGTTTTCATGTTACGATAGCCGTGTTTAGACTTTTCATGTTACCATAGCCGTGTTTAGACGACTTTTCACGTTACGATAGCCGTGTTTCGACTTTTCATGTAACGATAGCCATGTTTAGACTTTTCATGTTACGATAGCCGTGTTTAGACTTTTCATGTTACGACAGCCGTGTTTAGATGACTTTTCATGTTACGATAGCCGTGTTTAGACTTTTCATGTTACGATAGCCGTGTTTAGACTTTTCATGTTACGATAGCCCGTGTTTAGACTTTTCATGTTACGATAGCCGTGTTTAGACTTTTCATGTTACGATAGCCGTGTTTAGACTTTTCATGTTACGATAGCCGTGTTTAGACTTTTCATGTTACGATAGCCGTCTTTAGACTTTTCATGTTACGATAGCCGTGTTTAGACTTTTCATGTTACGACAGCCGTGTTTAGATGACTTTTCATGTTACGATAGCCGTGTTTAGACTTTTCATGTTACGATAGCGTGTTTAGACTTTTCATGTTACCATTGCCGTGTTTAGACTTTTCATGTTACGATAGCCGTGTTTAGATGACTTTTTATGTTACGATAGCCGTGTTTAGAGTTTTCATGTGACGATAGCCGTGTTTAGACGGCTTTTCATGTTACGATAGCCGTGTTTAGATTTGTTATGTTACCATAGCCGTTTTTAGACTTTTCATGTTACGATAGCCGTGTTTAGACTTTTCATGTTACGATAGCCGTGTTTAGACTTTTCATGATACGATAGCCGTGTTTAGACTTTTCATGCTACGATAGCCGTGTTTACAGTTTTCATGTTACGATAGTCGTGTTTAGACTTTTCATGTTACGATAGCCGTGTTTAGACTTTTCATGTTACGATAGCCTTGTTTAGACTTTTTATGTTACGATAGCCTTGTTTAGACTTTTCATGTTACGATAGCCTTGTTTAGACTTTTCATGTTACGATAGCCGTGTTTAGACTTTTCATGATACGATAGCCCTGTTTAGATGACTTTCAATGTTACGATAGCTGTGTTTAGACAGACAGCCAGCCAGACAGATAGATAGACAGACAAAGCTACATACAAGCAGACAGACTGACAGACAGAGACAGATACAGATACAGAGACAAAAGACAGAGACAGACAGAGAGAGAGAGAGGGGGGGGGAGTAGAGAGAGAGAGAGAGAGAGAGAGAGAGAGAGAGAGAGAGAGAGAGAGAGAGAGAGAGAGAGAGAGAGAGAGAGAGAGAGAGAGAGAGAGAGAGAGAGAGAGAGATAGAGAGAGGGAGAGATGGAAAGATAGAGAGAGGGAGAGAGAGAGAGAGAGAGAGAGAGAGAGAGAGAGAGAGAGAGAGAGAGAGAGAGAGAGAGAGAGAGAGAGAGAGAGAGAGAGAAAAGACATATAGACAGACAGACAGGCAGTCAGACAGACAGACAGACAGACAGACAGACAGGCAGGCAGGCAGGCAGACAGCTGGTGCCAAATCCGATCACATGGCGTAGCGAATAAACCAGTACGCCGTTTCCCTGGTTTGCAAAGGACGTGAGCATAAAGAGACGTAGCCTGGACACACACTGGGTAAGCATAGACTGGGCACATGGCACGTGCACCATCATCTCTCCATGCCAGCACGAGCAAGACTCACACAGGCACACGCGTCTCGGACACGTCGTGTCTTTCTAGTGTTTGCACAGCCTTCCTCTCAGACTTTTACTGCCTACCCCTCAGCATCCCTGTTTCACGTGCCTTAATCATTTTCATTACTCCTCCAGAGAAGAGGGAGATTGAAAGGGACTGAGGAGGAAGGGTTTTCAGGCAGGAGGGCGTTGGAGTCTAAGAAAGTGAGAATGCACTTGCAGTTAGTTATAGTAATGTTGTTGTTGTTGTTGCTGTTGTTTTCTCCCTTGTCCAATTAGGACATGTAACTGTTATTCGTATCTTTCTTAACAACTCCTCGTTCTATATCTCTCTCTTCCTTTTCCTCTTCCTCTTCCTCCTCCATTCATGTAAAGGTATAAGGATGAAAAGAATCGTGTAAAACTGTTAATCGACCTTATCAAGTAATTGCCCAGTTGGGGCGAAGCATTATGGGACTGCCAGCCTGCGTCAAGCGCATCTGGCCTCGTTCCCACCGACTGGCGGAAGTGGGCCGTAGGCGGTGGCTGAGACACTAAAAGACCCTCCAAGATGAGAGAGCAGTTTTATCGTCCAGCGGCTTGCTTCGGGGTCAGGGTAAGGGGAAGGAGGCCTGAGGTGCAATAACGGAACAAAACATTAACCATTAAAAGATGGCTCGGTAGAAGTGGGAAAGAAATTGACGAGATCGATTTAATAACACGATAAAACGGAGATGGAAGGGAGAGAAATTTGATTTGCTCTTGCTGGGTTCAATCGGCAGAAAAGATAGATGGTTTCTTTCCTCATTGCTGTTTTCTATGATTTATTAACTTTGGGTTTTCTATATTATTTGATATGTGATGGCCAGGTCCTTTCTGTTCAAAGCTAGTAGTAGTCCTGCCGCTTTCAAAATTCGTGCACTTTTAATTTCCAAATGGAATATTTCACTTCACTTCTTCTTCATGTCTCCGGTTTTTCCAAAACAAGCTGTTCAAGTTTTGTCTGTTTTCTTTTCCCCGACAATCTCCATTGTCTCTCATCGCTACTTTTTTTTCTCCATTATCGCTATTCGGGTGTCATGCTGGCTGCTAGGTTTGTTTGAGGGACGTTTGTTGGTCTGTTTGTTTGCTTTCCTTTCTTTGTTTGTTGCAGTTTATTTACAAATGGAAACTTTTTGTTTTTTTTATAGTATTTAATATTCTACCCAGACAGTTCTCAATAGTACAAGTCAGTTACCATCCCTGAGACTACGGACATGGTGGACAAGGTTTACTTCAAACAAACAAACAAACAAACAAACAACCAAAACAACCAAACAAACAATCAAATTGTTGCTGTTGTAGTCATTTCGTCGTTACACGAATTATTCCTTTCCTTTACGTCCATCTGCACGTTTGTTGTGTGTTTGTAGTTTTTGCACTTAGATTCATAACGCGTTGATTTGTACAATTCTTCCCAATGTATTTTTTCATTGGTTTTTTCCTGTTCCAACACATCTCAAAGTACTTTACGTTGCTCTCTGTCTTCCAGCAATTTCTATTGACACTTGTCATGCAATATGATGTGAACACAGTCTGTTACTTTGACATAAAACTTTATTGGGGTACAAAGCAGAAGTCTCTTTAAAAGAGGAAGCAAGGGTGGAGGCGGCGGTGGTTCTAATGAAGGCAGTTTGACCACACATGGGACAACACTCGTTTATTGCACTACTGGATGGAGCAATTCATTCCCCTGACATTCATACCATAACAAGGCTCAGCATCAATTCTTTCATTTTATACGATTTTTGTTTAGAAACGATACCGGCCTAACCCTCGACACATCAGCTGTACCACAAGCCTGAAATTTTGTCTAAAGTATAACAAATTGATAGTCATTGTAATTACCACAAAGTACGCTATCGGAAAAAATCTACTTTTGACGAATTATGATCAATATTACCTAAGATCGGCCGGATATTACGGGAAACATTCCACGCACTTGTTCTAAGCAGAATGCGTATAAGGGATGTGGAGTAGTTGAAATAGGGTTGACATGAAGTATTTGATAGCCTCTCAGGGTTGTATGATGTTTCAAAGTATTATGTTATTATTTTATAGGTTAATATGCGAAAAAAGCCTTTAAAATAACGGACAAATGTTTTAAAATTCGATCATCTCAAAATGTTACTTTTTGACAGTGACATGCAATCTATTTGTTTTGACTTATTGCCCGATTGCCCCAAATTTGGTCAATAACACCTATAACGCAAAAATAATTTGACTCTGTAGCTTTTTTCAATATCTCTTCATATTTTTGCAAAACACATTTTTTGTGATTAAATTTGCCAAAAAATTGGAAAGATTGCTGTATATACATTTTCAAAAAATTCATAAAATAAAAACCGTTTCATTTATCCAGCAAGCTACTGCGTGAGGCTAGGAAATGAATTCGAATGTGTGCAAAGTTATAGACAAATTTGTTTTAACTAAAACAACCTATTTGAAATGAAGTTGTTATTTTCGCAATGAAAATCAAGATGTCGGCGTTCCCATGGCAACAATATGATAAACAAACAAATATCTTTTTCAGCTAATTGAGACGTGCTGAGTACAATGGTATGTATCAACTATTAATAATGAAACGACATGCCCCCCCCCTTTTAATGATCTCTAAGGATTTTATTTTTGTGATTTGCCATTTAGAGGGTGCACGCATATCTATAGAAATGAAATTGTTCTTTATTACTGACAATTGTTATCATTGGCCAGTTCCGATAACAATGAAATTTTTGCATTGCTCTCGAATGGACTTGAACAAAGGAAACGTCATATCTTTGCCAGCAGGAATGCAATTTCGTTGATAAGGCTCATGTTTTGTTATGGAAACTTGTAACAGCCGTTAGTTTACCAAGGTAGTAGGCAATAACGTGTGGTTGTAGAAACGAGAAGGAATTCGTGATTTTGATATGAAGACGTCGAGCAATATCAAAGGTGAAGAAATTAGCTTATCAATCGACCGACAGAACAGATAGATAGACAGACATATACATATATAGCTAGATAGATAGATGTTAGCAAACATATAGATATATAGATAGATAGATAAATATATATATATATATATATATATATATATATATATATATATATATATATATAGAGAGAGAGAGAGAGAGAGAGAGAGAGAGAGAGAGAGAGAGAGAGAGAGAGAGAGAGAGAGAGAGAGAGAGAGAGAGAGAGAGAGAGAGAGAGAGAGAGAGAGAGAGAGAGAGAGAGAGATAAAGAGATAAATAGAAAGATAGACAGATAGACATATAGACATATAGATAGATCGATAGTTAAGTAGATAGATGGACAGATACATATATAGATAGATAGTGATTTAGATAGATAGATGAATATATAGATAGATAGATACATATATATATATATATATATATATATATATATATATATATATATATATATATATATAAATACTTAGTGTTATAGATGGATAGATAGATAGATATATAGATAGATAAATAGATCGATAGATAGATAAATAAATAAATAGATAGATAGAGATAGATAGATAAATAGATAGATATATATATAAATATATAGTTAGATAGATAGATAGATAGATAGATAGATATATACATATATAGATAAATAGATAGATAGATAGATAGATATATAGATAGATAGATAGATAGATAGATAGATAGATAGATAGATAGATAGATAGATAGATAGATAGATAAATAGATAGATAGATAGATAGATAGATAAATAGATAGATCGATAGAAAATGGGTGCATGCATTAATGCATACAAAATATACAAATACTGCAGGAATGCGAATTAATACAGAAAGTGATTAGACACAGAGAGAGAGAGAGAGAGAGAGAGAGAGAGAGAGAGAGAGAGAGAGAGAGAGAGAGAGAGAGAGAGAGAGGGAGATATATATATATAGAGGGAGATATATATATATATATATATATAGATAGAGATATATATATAGAGAGAGAGAGAAGAGAGAGAGAGAGAGAGAGAGAGAGAGAGAGAGGGAGGGAGAGAGAGAGAGAGAGAGAGAGAGAGGAGAGAGAGAGAGAGAGAGAGAGAGAGAGAGAAACAGAGAGAGAGAGAGAGAGAGAGAGAGAGAGAGAGAGAGAGAGAGAGAGAGAGAGAGTGAGACAGTGTGTGTGTGTGTGTGTGTGTGTGTGTGTGTGTGTGTGTGTGTGTGTGTGTGTCCGAGCACTACAGAAGGTGTACAAATGTTATACGAGGTTGTATAAAAAAAAATGTCCAGGGCCGTGTAGGATTGTAAGGCGAAATAGAAATAAATATTCTAGAACCAAAATAAATAACGTCTGTTTACCTGGTCAATGTTAATTATTTCCCTTGATAGTTTCTAACATTCGATCCCATTATCGGATAATCGACCCCCTCGTCGTAATTAGGCTGGCTCGATTACCTGCTATTCACTACGAACAACTGCGCAAACAAAGGCCGTTGCTTACTCATGGGCGGTATCGTGTCTATTTGTATTCGACTACTGGTATCGGATCCTTGAAGCCATTGAACGTACCCGTGACGCCTCAGACACTGTGGAGAGAGATATTGATCGTATTCAGTACACACAAGAAGGGTCGGCTCCTTATATTGATTGTATTCGAGTTGTCAATGTGTGTGGAACCATCGTAATCAATCTGCGACGTGGAGCATGTGGTTTGGCAAAGTATGGCCAGGCAATGGCCACTTTCAGACATGATAACATCTCTGTTATCTTTGTTGTTATTGCTTTTCTTGCCAAGGGTTTTTTTTTTCCTTTTCTTTTCCTTAGGTTTACTTTGATTCGCTGCTTTGGCGTTGTTAGGATTTTTTCTTTTTTCGTGGTTTTTTTGTTTTGTTTAAGGTTTTGGGTTTTTTCTTTTGTGGGTGTGTCTTGTTCTTTTTGGTATTTTCGTCTTGGGATGAGAGGGGGGGGGGGCGGTGGCTACGAACCAGTTTTGGCATGACGCCCCTTTGGAAGGCATGGGGTGTAGAAGTCTCATTGAACGACGCTGGTGGTTTAAATCGCAGGCGTCAAAATATTTGGAGAAGAGAGAAACGGCAGACAATAAAGGGGAGAAAAGGAAGAAAAAACCCCAGGCATGCAGAGAAGATTTATAATACAATAGAAAGTCTTAGAAAAAAATAGGAGACATCATTGGCGAACAGCATTGCATAAATACAGAGTTTATTTTCTGGTATTTAGTATGAGGCGTTGTAGCTGAACAGTAAAGTTGTCAGCTTGCTGTCACAGTGGTACTTAGCCCCCATAGTAGGCACAGGTTTTTTTCATAAATTGTACTTCACTCGTCTCTCAGGCTCAGGTGTGAAGGAGTACCCAGCTGGGGGAGTGAGGGGGGATACATGATGTACAGCTGGTGAGCCTGCAACACAAATCCATCTTTGATCAAGTTATGATCTAATACATGGCATACTGCTACGTTAAATAGTAGGCATTTTCTTATGAGGCGTTTTCATAACGTTGTACTTCACTCTACTACAAAGGGTCTCTCACTTAGCTCAGGTGTGATATACATGATGTACAGCTCTTTTGAATCCATCTTTGATAAAGTCTATGATCTTACATGTACATTCGTTCTACGTTATAAAAAACAAGATCTTCATTTTCGTAGTACAAAAAACAAAACAAAATCAAGTAAAATCCTGACTTTTTCTTGCATACGTCATGTTGTTCAAAGTCTTTGCTATTTGAGTCCTTAGTTAAATAAACTCTTTTCGTTTCTTTCTTTTTACCTCCATTTGGTTGACGTAATTGGCTAAGGCATCAGAGGGTCTACTGAAGTCTTTTGCACGTTAATGCCAAGTAGATTATGCAAATTAGGCCTCGTTTTCACGGTCACAATCTCCGGAAATTACTCTGCATGTATTTTGGGTTCTTGGATCAAAAACCTCTTTTTTTAAATCGCATTCCCTCTCACCCCCCCCCGCCCCTGCCCAAGCTTAGCAACACTAACGAACGAGGTCATTTTCTAGTTACGTTCACACATCCAACAATTATTCTATGAATTTAGACGCAACATTGCCATTAACAGAACAGAAACAGTTGATTATAAATGTAAACTTGGCTGGTGATTTTGTGTCTATAAACAGAACATTAAAAAAACACCGATAGCATGAGTGCGCAAATTCCGTTCTATATATCTGATTCTGTCTATCTGTCTGTCCTTCACTCTCTGTCTCTGTCTCTGTCTCTGTCTGTCTGTCTGTCTGTCTGTCTGTCTGTCTGTCTGTCTGTCTGTCTCTCTCTCTCTCTCTCTCTCTCTCTCTCTCTCTCTCTCTCTCTCTCTCTCTCTCTCTCTC
>JAXRKP010001470.1:20000-27500 GCA_037039925.1 Doris montereyensis | reverse complement strand
CCAATTATGCCAGATCCAGGCAAAGATTTTGGCCCTCCTGTTGATCCAGCAAACATGGGTAGATTCTAAATTCTTCATTCAGAATCGACCACAGTAAAGGCGGCATGGATAACTAATGACAAACTACCACACGGTGCCGTGTGCCTAGAAAACTCAGAAATCAAATTTTCACTACCCTGCGTTCAAGTTTGAGTTTACGGGGTTCACTTCCCTCGACTCAGGTGAGAATGGGTACCAGCAACTTCTACGAAATACAATATGTGACGGACTAGCGTCCTGTCCAGGAGGTTATTACTACTACCTGTCCCGCTTAATGCTATAGCAATCCTGATAACCTCCAGCTCTATGAGCCGTAAAAGCTTTAAATAAATCAACTACCGACCAGGTATATCATTATGTTAAAATGAAACATGGGTTTCATACCTTGAGAAATGATAACGTCTTCACTACCAGCACCACAACTATAAGTAGAGAAATGATAAAATCTTCACTACCAGCACCACAACTATAAGTAGAGAAATGGTAAAGATTTAACTACCAGCACCACAACTATAAGTAGAGAAATGGTAAAGATTTAACTACCAGCACCACAACTATAAGTAGAGAAATGGTAAAGATTTAACTACCAGCACCACAACTATAAGTAGAGAAATGGTAAAGATTTAAATACCAGCACCACAACTATAAGTAGAGAAATGGTAAAATCGTCACTACCAGCACCACAACTATAAGTAGAGAAATGGTAAAATCTTCAATACCAGAACCACAACTATAAGTAGAGAAATGGTAAAGATTTCACTACCAGTACACAACTATAAGTAGAGAAATGATAAAGATTTCACTACCAGCACCACAACTATAAGTAGAGAAATGGTAAAGATTTAACTACCAGCACCACAACTATAAGTAGAGAAATGGTAAAATCTTTCACTACCAACAACACAACTATAGAGAAATGGTAAAATCTTCAATACCAGCACAACAACTACAAGTAGAAATGGTAAAATCTTCAATATCAACAACACAACTACAAGTAGAGAAATGGTAAAATCTTCACTACCAACAACACAACTACAAGTAGAGAAATGGTAAAATCTTCACTACCAACAACACAACTATAAGTAGAGAAATGGTAAAATCTTCACTACCAACAACACAACTATAAGTAGAGAAATGGTAAAATCTTCACTACCAACAACACAACTATAAGTAGAGAAATGGTAAAATCTTCACTACCAACAACACAACTATAAGTAGAGAAATGGTAAAATCTTCAATATCAACAACACAACTACCAACACAACACAACTATAAGTAGAGAAATGGTAAATCTTCACTACAATATCAACAACACAACTATAAGTAGAGAAATGGTAAAATCTTCACTACCAACAACACAACTATAAGTAGAGAAATGGTAAAATCTTTCACTACCAACAACACAACTATAAGTAGAGAAATGGTAAAATCTTCACTACCAACAACACAACTTACGTAGAGAAATGGTAAAATCTTCACTACCAACAACACAACTATAAGTAGAGAAATGGTAAAATCTTCACTACCAACAACACAACTATAAGTAGAGAAATGGTAAAATCTTTCACTACCAACAACACAACTATAAGTAGAGAAATGAAAATAAAGATTTTACTACCAACAACACAACTATAAGTAGAGAAATGATAAAGATTTAACTACCAGCACCGCAACTATAAGTAGAGAAATGATAAAGATTTTACTATCAACAACACAACTATAAGTAGAGAAATGATAAAGATTTTACTATCAACAACACAACTATAAGTAGAGAAATGATAAAGATTTTACTATCAACAACACAACTATAAGTAGAGAAATGATAACGATTTTACTATCAACAACACAACTATAAGTAGAGAAATGATAAAGATTTTACTATCAACAACACAACTATAAGTAGAGAAATGGTAAAATCTTCACTGCCAGCACCACAACTATAAGTAGAGAAATGGTAAAATCTTCAATACCAACAACACAACTATAAGTAGAGAAATGGTAAAAATTTCACTACCAGCACCACAACTCCCTCCCTGTAATAACTTCACTCACCGAATCTGATCTTCCGTAGACAGGAAATTTTGTAGTCGAAAACGAAAGCAGGGTTGACATTCACCAACAGGGGAAGGCGTATGTTCAGGTACATGTCATCTAGCCACAAGTCGTTTACCTGTTAGGTCAGTAAGAACATGATGAACAAGAATAAAAATGAAATTCAATGTCATGGCTGAGGGGGCTATGTAGTCTAGAGGAAAGGTCACTGTTTCTCAGCCAGAAGATGGTAAGTTCAAACCTAAGACGATTTTTTTGGAGTAAACCCTATCGCCCCCCCCTCATTGGTCCAAATACGGAAATCGGACTCCTAATCCCATCGTAGATGGACGATTGAAAGGAGGCCACGTGTGCAAATCACATTACTCTGTGTTCTTTAAAGATCCCTTGGCTATTTAGAAGGCAGTCCAGACAGATCTTACCGAAGCTCCCGAGATCACCTTGGTAGTGAACGTGGGTGCCATTAAATCAAAATCAAAATCAAGTCACAGGTTACCAGACATGAACCACACAAAAGATTTGAAATCAGCACACCAACACCAACAACAGCACCAACAACAGCAGCTGCAACAACAGCATCACAAAGGATAACAACAGCGAACAATAAAATAATCTTAAAAGGAAGCAAAGCTGAAGAGGAAAACCTAAAAATCAACAACGAAAATCTAAAAAAACAAACCAGACAAACACTATAACGGAACAAATCGAAATAAGGAGAAGAGAGACAGACAAACAAAGACAGACAGAGATAGTGAAAGAAACAGAGACAGGAAGACACACAAACACTCGGATACAGAAACCAGTGGGCGAGATGGAGAACCCACCCCACCCATGTATTCTGCTTGACCTGTCAACATAAAGAGGTAGAGATGGAGAACCCACCCATGCATTATGCTTGACCTGTCAACATAAAGAGGTAGAGATGGAGAACACCACCCATGTATTCTGCTTGACCTGTCATCATAAAGAGGTAGAGATGGAGAACCCACCCATGTATTATGTTTGACCTGTCAACATAAAGAGGTAGAGATGGAGAACACACACCCACCCATGTATTCTGCTTGACCTGTCAACATAAAGAGGTCATAATTATGTTTGACCTGTCAACATAAAGAGGTAGAGATGGAGAACCCACCCTACCCATGTAACCCACCCATGTATCATGCTTGACCTGTCATCATAATGAGGTAGAGATGGAGAACCCACCCATGTATTATATTTGACCTGTTAACATAAAGAGGTAGAGATGGAGAACCCACCCATGTATTCTGCTTGACCTGTCATCATAAAGAGGTAGAGATGGAGAACCCACCCATGTATCATGAGACCTGTCAACCCCACCCATTATGTTTGACCTGTTAACATAAAAGAGGTAGAGAGGGAGAACCCACCCATGTGTTCTGCTTGACCTGTCAAAACAAAGAGGTAGAGACGGTCAACCCAGAGTCAACATTAAGAGGTAGAGATGGACAACCCACCCATATCTGTCAACATAAAGAGGTAGAGATAAACAACCCACTCATACCTGTCAAACATAAAGAGGTAGAGATGGACAACCCACTCATACCTGTCAACATAAAGAGGTAGAGATGGACAACCAACCCATACATGTCAACATAAAGAGGTAGAGATGGACAACCCACACATACATGTCAACATAAAGAGGTAGAGATGGACAACCCACCCATACATGTCAACATAAAGAAGTAGAGATGGACAACCAACACATACCTGTCAACATAAAGAGGTAGAGATGGACAACCCACCCATACATGTCAACATAAAGAGGTAGAGATGGACAACCCACCCATACCTGTCAACATAAAGAGGTAGAGATGGACAACCCACCCATACCTGTCAACATAAAGAGGTAGAGATGGACAACCCACCCATACATGTCAACATAAAGAGGTAGAGCTACTAGCAAAACCCCGGCCTTGTTTATTGTCATGAAATTGGATTTGTATTTGTTTAATATATCATTGTTATTTTTACTCTATTCTACAGCTGCTTGATAATCTTGTTATAGTTTCTGTTGTATTCTAAAGCTGCCACATAATCATGTTGTAGTTTGTTGGGTTTCTTGGCTGTATTCTACAGCTGCCTGATAACCTTGTTGTAGTTTATGTTGTTGTATTCTACAGCTGCCTGATAACCTTGTTGTAGTTTATGTTGTTGTATTCTACAGCTGCCTGATAATCTTGTTGTAGTTTATGTTGTTGTATTCTACAGCTGCCTGATAATCTTGTTGTAGTTTATGTTGTTGTATTCTACAGCTGCCTGATAATCTTGTTGTAGTTTATGTTGTTGTATTCTACAGCTGCCTGATAATCTTGTTGTAGTTTATGTTGTTGTATTCTACAGCTGCCTGATAATCTTGTTGTAGTTTATGTTGTATTCTACAGCTGCCTGATAATCTTGTTGTAGCTTATGTTGTTGTATTCTACAGCTGCCTGATAATCTTGTTGTAGTTTTTGTTGTTGTATTCTATGGCTGCCTGATAATCTTGTTGTAGTTTTTGTTGTTGTTGTATTCTACAGCTGCCTGATAATCTTGTTGTAGTTTTTGTTGTTGTATTGTACATCATCATTACCATATCATCATACTCATTATCATATCATCATCATCATTATCAGCATGATTTTTATCAGCATCATCATCATTAATATCATAGCAAACTATGATCATTATTTTCATTATTTATATCATCATTATCATTACAGTCAACAGTTTCGTCGTCGTCACTGTCATCCTCTATCTCATCCTCTTCCTTATCCCCATCTTTTAAACCTTCCTCGTCATCATTATCTGTATCATCACTTTCACTTCAAATCTTCTAAATGTTGAAATTGACCTCTATTTCTCCATCTAGTGTAAAGTTGACAACTTTTTGTTCGTTAATCAAACAACTTTTTGTTCATTTATTTGACAACTCCCACTGATTTCGCAAGCGTAGACCTTCAATTTACCCAATTATCCATGCTCTGTTGCCGTGCCAACAGAAAGTCTTGGTAGTTTTGACCCTTCCCCAGCGTCTCTGCAGAAGTCTTCCACCAATCGTTTGGTCTGGGCATATTGACAGTGACGTCACCGTCTTGAGCAGGGTCAGGATTGTATGGTCTGCTGGAGATCTGGTACTGGCAGTTTGGGAAGAGGTTGCTGAAGATAAACGAGAGAAGATAGTTTCAGCAAAATGGGTGATACGGAAAAAAGATACATTGACAAAAGCAATTATACGGGGGACATCATCTTGACATTTAAAGTGGTTTCGTAGCGACCAAAAAGAAACTGCCAGTGTCAATTTAATTGCCTCGCAGGCTGGAAGAGGCAGTTGTGTCTGGCTTGGGCGCGAGTTAAAACGTGACGGTGAACTTTTCAAGGGTTCTCCTATAAGAACTCAAACTTTCCGTGGCAATTATGGGACGTGGCAATTATGGGACACCACTCTACAATGTCATGCTAGGTAGAGTTATTACGAATTGTCAAAGAAATGTCGATTCTGAAGAGAATGAACAAATTTGTCTGTTATTTAAAATTGTTGTAGCTAAATAAGGTATCCGCAATTTGTCTATTATTTAACATTGTTGTAGCTAAATAAGGTATCCGCAATGTGTCTGTTATTTAACATTGTTGTAGCTAAATAAGGTATCCGCAATGTGTCTGTTATTTAACATTGTTGTAGCTAAATAAGGTATCCGCAATGTGTCTGTTATTTAACATTGTTGTAGCTAAATAAGGTATCCGCAATGTGTCTGTTATTTAAAATTGTTGTAGCTAAATAAGGTATTCGTTGGTATCCGCAATTTTAAGATGGTTTTGCTTTATCAGTATAAATTGTTGAGTTATGATGTCAGTCTTGATCCTTCATGATTAATATGTTGAAGATCACAATAACAACAGCAAAACCAAGGTAGGTTCCATGTACCCATTGCATTGTAAATGAAAGGTGAAGGTTTGATGGAAAAAGAAAACATCCCTTGAAGGTGTTGGGAGTATATTGAAGTGCACCATGTTATAGAAAGGATAAGCTATTACATCTTCTCAGTTTTGCACAGTTTGTGCTGACACATGTATTAGATTTTACAATTAATAATCCTTTTTCTTAAGACCTTGATCCCTTTTGTCAAGACCATAATCCCTTTTGTCAAGACCTAATGACAGGTGACCATACAATACAATCGTAGTACTGAACACATCCCACAGACATGTTTTTCTTTTCTAGGTAACGACTGACTTTCTTTTAACATGCTAATTAAGGAAAAATAAGATACAATTTCTATAAAATATAATTTCTATCACATACAATTTCTATAAAATATAATTTCCATAAAATACAATTTCTAGACAATACAATTTCTATAAAATACAATTTCGATTAAATACAATTTCTATCAAATACAATTTCTATAAAATACAATTTCTATCAAATACAATTTCTATCAAATACAATTTCTATCAAATACAATTTCTATAAAATACAATTTTCTATAAAATACAATTTCTATCATATACAATTTCATAAAATACATTTCTATCAAATACTATTTCTTTTAAAATACAATTTCTATAAAATACAATTTCTATAAAATACAATTGTTATAAAATACAATTTCTGACCAAAATGTGTCCACTCCCCATGACGAGAAGATGACAATGTCTAGAACAACAGTGATCAGTCAATGGAATATGATGATGGTAAAGATGATGCGTTGATAACGACACACGATGGTGTGGTCACAGAGGGATATGATGATGGTAAAGATGACGAGTTGATAACGACACACGATGGTGTGGTCACAGAGGGATATGATGATGGTAAAGATGATGCGTTGATAACAACACGGTGGTGTGGTCACAGAGGGATGTGATGATGGTAAAGATGATGCGTTGATAACGACACACGGTGGTGTGGTCACAGAGGGATGTGATGATGGTAAAGATGATGCAAGTTGATAACAACACACGGTGGTGTGGTCACAGAGGATGTGATGATGGTAAAGATGACGAGTTGATAACGACACACGATGGTGTGGTCACAGAGGGATATGATGATGGTAAAGATGACCAGTTAATAATGACACACGATGGTGTGGTCACAGAGGGATATGATGATGGTAAAGATGACCAGTTGATAACAACACACCGTGGTGTGGTCACAGAGGATATGATGATGGTAAAGATGATGTGTTGATAACGACACACGGTGGTGGTCACAGAGGGATATGATGATGGTAAAGATGACCAGTTGATAATGACACACGATGGTGTGGTCACAGAGGGATATGATGATGGTAAAGATGACCAGTTGATAACAACACACGATGGTGTGGTCACAGAGGGATATGATGATGGTAAAGATGACGAGTTGATAACAACACACGGTGGTATGGTCACAGAGGGATATGATGA
>JAXRKP010001470.1:7500-12500 GCA_037039925.1 Doris montereyensis | reverse complement strand
ACTAGTCATGTTTTCGTCAAAAAGATGTTGTTTCATTGTTTTACTAGTCATGTTTTCGTCAAAGAGTCGATGTTCTATTGTTTTACTAGTCATGTTTTCTACAAAGAGTCGATGTTCTATTGTTTTACTAATTCATGTTTTCGTCAAAGAGTCGATCTTCTATTGTTTTACTAGTCATGTTTTCGTCAAAGAGATGTTGTTCTATCGTTTTACTAGTCATGTTTTTGTCAAAGAGATATTGTTCTATCGTTTTACTAATCATGTTTTCGTCAAAGAGACGTTGTTCTATCGTTTTACTAGTCATGTTTTCGTCAAAGAGATGTTGTTCTATTGTTTTACTAATCATGTTTTCGTCAAAGAGATATTGTTCTATTGTTTTACCAGTCATGTTTTCGTCAAAGAGACATTTTTCCACGGAGACCAATACCAACATTTACGTTCTTATAACGAAATGGAAAAAAAAGAATTTCAATTATTTTAACCAATTAAGCATTTGCATGTGAAATACAAAGGATAGAAATAGTCATTTGACAGAGATTTGTTCAGGCCTGGGACAGTTCTTAGAAACACGTAATGGGTTTCCTATTGTGCAGACAATTGCTACTCCCTGTGAAGCAACAACGACATTTAATGTTACATGTTTGAATTGCAGTGCTTTCCCTGTTCTGTGCGTCTCCTGAATATACCATCATGTCGTTTGTCTGAATATAACATCAAGTCGTTTGTCTGAATATAACATCAAGTCGTTTGTCTTATACCCTCAAGTCGTTTGTCTGAATATAACATCAAGTCGTTTGTCTGAATATAACATCAAGTCGTTTGTCTGAATATACCATCAAGTCGTTTGTCTGAATATAACATCAAGTCGTTTGTCTGAATATAACATCAAGTCGTTTGTCTAGCCGTGTCAAAGAGGAGAACCTCGTAAGACAAATAATAGCAAAAGTAAGAAAGAAAAGGTGATGTATGTGCTTCCTCTTCAAAGACATTGTTTCAGGGACGCAAAAAAAAAAAACTGCGTATCAAACAGCTAATTTTAGAAATGGAAGGTTTCTTTAAAAGGATGCAAAATGTATGTACTCCAGAGGGGGAAAAAAACGTTGTTTTAAAACACCGAAGCAAAAAGAATGAAAGAAAGAAAGGAATACACAAACAAAGAGCGAACAAAATGAATGGAAGAGAGGAATGTTTTCACGAAATGAATGAGCGTGTTCAAGTGTTCATAAAAATATTCACTAAGGCTAGATGGTGACAGCCACAGCAACGAACTTGGCGCGCGTTGTGGCCCTATTCACCCCCCACCCCCCTCCCCGAGGCCCCACCTCTTCGACCCAGCTCACAACCCTCCATTGCCTTCTTTCTTCATGTCAAAACAAAGCACGTGCAAGGAAATGGAAGCGCAGAGATGTGCGTGAGTGAGCAAGATAGATATTATTGAGTTCCAGTCTACACGAAGACAGTTACTGCCTTTCAGATAGGCACTCTTTTCTATTTCCGGTTTTCCCAAGCTTTCATCTCACGCCGCACGTAGGATGTGGAAGGAAACAAGGCAAGCATTTTGTGTTTGAACTGATTTCAGACACTTAGTGATGAGTTGCGTGTGTGCCTGTATTCGTGTGTGTATGTGTGTGTGCCATGTGTTTATGTTTGTGTTTGTGTGTATGCATGTGTTTGTGTATGCATGTGTTTGTGTGCATGCATGTGTGTGTGTGTATGACGATGGGGAACGGGAGGGAAAAGGGTGGATTGGGATTGTGGCAAATCAAGAGTTTTGCGGTCAATTTTAGTTTTGCGGTCAATTTTAGTTTTGCAATAATTTATTATGGTCAATTTTAGTCGTTGTGGATTAGACACTGCAGAGTGTGCAGTAGTAGATTTATATCACACAACAGCAGCCCCCCCCCCTCACCGGCGTCCCAAACTCTATCTAACAATACTGATCTTAAAAAGTGAAGGCTCCTTAAAGTATTTACTTTCTATCAGTCGTAAAACCATATACATTTCTAATAACTGTATTTATTTTTTTGGTTATTTACTTAGTTATTTATTTATCTTTTTATTTAGCTATTCATTTACCTTCTCATTTAGTTACGTAGTTGGGGATTTTTGTGATAGTCTTTTTTAGGTTGACTTTTTCTTTTCTTTTTTTTCGGCCGTGGTATGAATTCTCAAAGGCCCATATTTTGACACAGGAAACATACCGATACAGATAAAAACTGAATTTGAACACGTTATACGATTGCTATAGGAATTAATTAATTTAATTTGAACACTAGATGCAATTGCTATAAGAATGAAACTAGTTGAATTTGAACACTAGATGTGATTGCTATAAGAATGACACTAATTAAATTTGAACACTAGATGTGATTGCTATAAGAATGAAACTAGTTAAATTTGAACAATAGATGTGATTGCTATAAGAATGAAACTAGTTAAATTTGAACACTAGATGTGATTGCTATAAGAATGAAACTAGTTAAATTTGAACTCAGTATGCGATTGCTATAAGAATGAAACTAGTTGAATTTGAACTCAGTATGCGATTGATTGCTATAAGAATGAAACTAGTTGAATTTGAACTCAGTATGATTGCTATAAGAATGAAACTAGTTGAATTTGAACACTAGATGTGATTGCTATAAGAATGAAACTAGTTAAATTTGAACACTAGATGTGATTGCTATAAGAATGAAACTAGTTGAATTTGAACACTAGATGATTGCTATAAGAATGAAACTAGTTGAATTTGAACGCTAGATGCGATTGCTATAAGAACGAAACTAGTTGAATTTGAACACAGATGTGATTGCTATAAGAATGAAACTAGTTGAATTTGAACATCAGATGTGATTGCTATAAGAATGAAACTAGTTGAATTTGAACGCTAGATGCGATTGCTATAAGAACGAAACTAGTTGAATTTGAACACTAGATGTGATTGCTATAAGAATGAAACTAGTTGAATTTGAACACTAGATGTGATTGCTATAAGAATGAAACTAGTTAAATTTGAACACTAGATGTGATTGCTATAAGAATGAAAACTAGTTAAATTTGAACACTAGATGTGATTGCTATAAGAATGAAACTAGTTGAATTTGAACTCTAGATGATTGCTATAAGAATGAAACTAGTTGAATTTGAACACTAGATGTGATTGTTATAAGAATGAAACTAGTTAAATTTGAACTCTAGATGTGATTGCTATAAGAATGAAACTAGTTAAATTTGAACACTAGATGTGATTGCTATAAGAATGAAACTAGTTAAATTTGAACACTAGATGTGATTGTTATAAGAATGAAACTAGTTAAATTTGAACACTAGATGCGATTGCTATAAGAATGAAACTAGTTAAATTTGAACACTAGATGTGATTGTTATAAGAATGAAACTAGTTAAATTTGAACACTAGATGCGATTGCTATAAGAATGAAACTAGTTAAATTTGAACACTAGATGTGATTGCTATAAGAATGAAACTAGTTAAATTTGAACACTAGATGCGATTGCTATAAGAATGAAACTAGTTAAATTTGAACACTAGATGTGATTGCTATAAGAATGAAACTAGTTAAATTTGAACACTAGATGTGATTGCTATAAGAATTAAACTAGTTGAATTTGAACACTAGATGTGATTGCTATAAGAATGAAACTAGTTAAATTTGAACACTAGATGTGATTGCTATAAGAATGAAACTAGTTAAATTTGAACACTAGATGTGATTGCTATAAGAATGAAACTAGTTAAATTTGAACACTAGATGTGATTGTTATAAGAATGAAACTAGTTAAATTTGAACACTAGATGTGATTGCTATAAGAATTAAACTAGCAAGAAAGTGACTTGTTTTTGTTTGGATTTCCAAAGAAACTACTAAAAAAGTGGATGCGAACGTTGTGAATAAATATAATTTAGTCATCCTATATTGCAGCCGTTACATTGCACACATGTTGTTTCATTTCAAACTGGAAACTTAACATCACCAGACATGTATTGTGTCATTTAAAACTGGAAACTTTAACATCACCAGACATGTATTTTGTCATTTAAAACTGGGAAACTTAACATCACCAGACATGTATTGTGTCATTTCAAACTGGAAACTTAACATCACCAGACATGCATTGTGTCCTTTTAAACTGAAAATTTAACATCACCAGACATGTATTGTGTCATTTCAAATGGGAAAATTAAAATATACCAGACATGAATTGTGTCCTTTCAAAACTGGGAAACTTAACATCATCAGACATGTATTGTGTGTCATTTCAAACTGGGAAACTAATATCATCAGACATGTATTGTCATTTCAAACTGGAAACTTAACATCAACAGACATGTATTGTGTCATTTCAAACTGGGAAACTTAACATCATCAGACATGTATTGTGTCATTTTAAAACTGGGAAACTTAACATCATCAGACATATGTGTTGTAATTTCAAACTCGGGAAACTTAACATAACCAGACATGTATTGTGTCATTTCAAACTGGGAAACTTAACATCAACAGACATGTATTGTCATTTCAAACTGGGAAACTTAACATCATCAGACATGTATTGTGTCATTTCAACTGGAAACTTAACATCATCAGACATGTATTGTGTCATTTCAAACTGGGAAACTTAACATCAACAGACATGTATTGTGTCATTTCAAACTGGGAAACTTAACATCATCAGACATGTATTGTGTCATTTCAAACTGGGAAACTTAACATCATCAGACATGTATTGTGTCATTTCAAACTGGGAAACTTAACATAACCAGACATGTATTGTGTCATTTCAAACTGGAAACTTAACATCACCAGACATGTATTGTGTCATTTCAAACTGGAAACTTAACATCACCAAGCACAACTCGAATCCACATACTACTATGACACTGTATGTTGTTGGCAGGGTCCCAGGTTAATGACGTTGGCACGTGCCTGCCTGCTCGTAGGGAGGCAAGTCTCCACGTATGTGCCTACAGCGTGAAGGGT
>JAXRKP010000147.1:472500-481561 GCA_037039925.1 Doris montereyensis | reverse complement strand
TGAGATCTGGCTTGCTAATGTAATAGCCCATCCGTGACCATCTGAGATCTGGCTTGCTGATGTAATAGCCCATCCGTGACCATCTGAGATCTGGCTTGCTAATGTAATAGCCCATCCGTGACCATCTGAGATCTGACTTGCTAATGTAATAGCCCATCCGTAACCATCTGAAATCTGGCTTGCTGATGTAATAGCCCCATCTGTGGACATCTGAGATTTGGCTCGCTAAGGTAATGGCCCATCCATGGTCATCTGAGGTCTGGCTCGCTAAGGTAATGGCCCATCCATGGTCATCTGAGGTCTGGCTTGCTAATGTAATAGCCCATCCGTGGACATCTGAGATTTGGCTCGCTAAGGTAATGGCCATCCATGGTCATCTGAGGTCTGGCTCGCTAAGGTAATGGCCCATCCATGGTCATCTGAGGTCTGGCTCGCTAAGGTAATGGCCCATCCATGGTCATCTGAGGTCTGGCTCGCTAAGGTAATGGCCCATCCATGGTCATCTGAGGTCTGGCTCGTTAAGGTAAAGACCCATCCGAGGCCATCTGAGATCTGGATCGCTAAGGTAGTGACTCGTCCATGGCCATCTCAGGTCTGACTCGCTAATTTAATGTCCAATCCGTGGCCATCTGAGATCTGCCTCTCTAAGATAATGGCCCATCTGTGGCTCGCTAAGGTCAAGGCCAATCTGTAAATATCGAAGGTCTGGCTCGCTAGGTAATGGCCCATCCGTGGCCATCTGAGGTCTGGCTCGCTAAGGTAATAGCCCATCCGTGGCCATCTAAAGTCTGGCTCGCTAAGGTAATGGCTCATCCGTGTTCATCTGAGGTCTGGCTCACTAAGGTAATGGCTCATCCGTGGTCATCTGAGGTCTGGCTCACTAAGGTAATGACCCATCCGTGGCCATCTGATGTCTTGCTCGCTAAGATACTATCCGTGGACATCTAAGGTTGGGCTCGCTAAGGTAATGGCCAATCCGTCGACATCTAATGTCTGGCTCACTAAGGTAATGGCTCCTTCGTGGCCATCTGAGATATGGCTCGCTTAAGTCATGGCCAATCCGTAGACATCTAAGGTCTGGCTCGCTAAGATTATGGCCAATACGTAAATGTCTAAGGTCTGGCTCGCCGTAGAAGTCATGGCGTCAATCCGTAGACATCTAGACGTCTGGCTCGCTAAGGTTATGGCCAATACGTAGACGTCTAAGGTCTGGCTCGCTAAAGTCATGGCCAATCCGTAGACATCTAAGGTCTGGCTCGCTAAGGTTATGGTAATCTGGGTCTGACTCGCTAAGGTAATAATACGTAGACGTCTAAGGTCTGGCTCGCTAAGGTTATGGCCAATACGTAGACGTCTAAGGTCTGGCTCACTAAGGTAATGGCCAATACGTAGACGTCTAAGGTCTGGCTCGCTAAGGTCTGGGTCTGGCTCGCATCCCATCCGTGGCTATCTGATGTCTTGCTCGCAAAAGGTACTATCCGTGGACATCAAAGGTCTGGCTCGCTAAAGTCATGGCCAATCCGTAGACATCTAATGTCTGGCTCGCTAAGGTAATGGCCAATCCGTAGACATCTAATGTCTGGCTCGCTAAGGTTAATCCGGCCAATCCGTAATGACATCTAATGTCTGGCTCGCTAAGGTTATGGCCAATCCGTAGACATCTAATGTCTGGCTCGCTAAGGTAATGGCCAATCCGTAGACATCTAATGTCTGACTCGCTAAGGTAATGGCCAATCCGTAGACATCTAAGGTCTGACTCGCTAAGGTAATGGCCAATACGTAGATGTCTAAGGTCTGACTCGCTAAGGTAATGGCCAATACGTAGACGTCTAATGTCTGGCTCGCTAAGGTAATGGCCAATCCGTGAACATCTAATGTCTGACTCGCTAAGAATGGCATCTAGACATCTAGGTCTGGCTCGCTAAGGTAATATCCAATACGTAGACGTCTAAGGTCTGGCTCGCTAAGGGTAATGTCCAATACGTAGACGTCTAAGGTCTGGCTCGCTAAGGTAATGGCCAATACGTAGACATATAAGGTCTGGCTCGCTAAGGTAATGGCCCATCCGTGGCTATCTGAGAATTGGCTTGCTAAGGTAATGGGCCATCCTTGGCCATCTGATATCTGGTTCGCTAAGATAATGGGCCATCTGTGGACATGTAAATCTTGCTTGCTAATGTAATGGCCCATCTGTGGCCATCCGAGATCTAGCTCGCTAAAGTAATGGGCCATCTGTGGCCATCCGAGATCTAGCTCGCTAAAGTAATGGGCCATCTGTGGCCATCCGAGATCTAGCTCGCTAAAGTAATGGGCCATCTGTGGCCATCCGAGATCTAGCTCGCTAAAGTAATGGGCTATCTGTGACCATCCGAGATCTAGCTCGCTAAATTAATGGGCTATCTGTGGCCATCCGAGATCTAGCTCGCTAAAGTAATGGGCTATCTGTGGCCATCCGAGATCTAGCTCGCTAAGGTAATAGCCCATCTGTGGCCATCCGAGATCTGGCTCGCTAAAGTAATGGGCCATCCGTGGCCAGCTGAAATCTGGCTCGCTAAGGTAATGGCCTCAGAACTAAAAGGACCATCAATGCCTATAATAGGGCAAGTCAAAACAGTTACATAAGAGCGTGTCAAATAAGTTCCCACCCTGATATCACCGCATTACTGGTAGACCGGTAAGTGTAAATGAAAGTAGAAACCAAATATGTCTTATTTTACATTTTTTTAGATATTGAGCAAATCTCTTTGCTTAATCAAGATGTCTGGTATCATTTTGAAAAATAATAATATGACAGGATGTTAAAAGAATAAAACAAATAGCAACTGTGATGTGTATGTTCCATTGAGTTTCATAATGCCTCACATTCATTAATCTGGACAAAACCATTCACTTTAATTTTAACGAATATGTTGTAGAATTGGAATAATTGATCTTTTTCGTCAAAGGATTAATCAATTTTTTTTCAACTGATTTTTTTTTTGGGGGGAGTTCTTTTTTCGCTCCCGTATTAGTTGCTTTCAGTTTTTTCTTGTACGTCAGTAAAATAAATTTTATTTAATTTTTTAGATTTTCCGTCAATAAAGAGATGTCGATAGAGATACTAGTCCTTATATCATTTGACAACTTACACAACCTTTTTGTCTCCTTTTTGTACCCGCATTTCAACAGGATCCGATCTGCAATGAAATGCTTAAACTGTTACAATAATTTAAAGGAATAATAATAATATCCATTCTTTGTCTCCCAACTGACAGGTGGTCAAAATGATGATAGCCGTGGTGGTCATCTTCGCCGTGTGTTGGCTGCCCACGCACGTCTACTTCATTCTGTCCAGCATGTACAGGAGGTCACTCACTGGACATATATTCATCCCGTCTACCTCTTCATCTACTGGCTGGCCATGTCCAACTCGATGTACAATCCCATCATTTATTGCTTTATGAACGCCAGGTGATTTTTTTAACCTTCTTTTAGTTACCAACGACCATCCCTGTGTTGTCTGTCTAGTTATTCGTGTGATCTGAATCAGTTATATGTCTTCATGCTTTACCATCACAACCCAAACTTTTTTTATATATAAAATGTGCATTGGGGTTGTTCCATTTGTAGATATCCATTAATGTTTCTCTTATTTTGAGACTCCATATTATACCTCCTACTACTGTGAGGGGGAACTCGGTGGTCCAGAGGCAAGGTGTCGGCCTTCAACCAAAAGATAGTGGGTTCGAGCCCCGCCAACGGTTGAAAAATGTTCTCGAGGTTTTTCGAGTAAAATCTACACCCCCCCCCGGTCCATTTCTCGAGTTGTTTTTTTATAGTAAAAACTACCCCTCGGATCCAGGTAGGTGGATCGACACTTAATCCCATCGAATACAGGCGATAAAAAGGAGGTCCCGTGTGCGGATCACAACACTCTACACACGTTAATGATTCTTTGACTGTTTACAGGATAGTCCGGGCAAAATTAAAAAGTCTTATCCAAACCCCAAGCTCACTTTAATTGTGGATGTGGGTGAATCAGATCAAATCAAATCAAATCAAATGAAATCAAATCATAAACTGTATGAGGATGGTGGGTGAATCAAATCAAATCAAATCAAATCAAATCAAATCTAATCAAATCAAATCAAATCATAAACTGTATGAGGATGGTGGGTGAATCAAATCAAATCAAATCAAATCAAATCAAATCAAATCAAATCAAAATCAAATCAAACAAATCAAATCAAATCAAATCAAATGGTGGGTGAAATCAAATCATATCAAATCAAACCAAATCAAATCAAATCAAATCAAACACTCAAATATGAAAACTGTATGGTGGGTGAAATCAAATCAAATCAAATCAAATCAAATCAAACAAATCAAATCAAATCATAAACTGTATGAGGATGGTGGGTGAATCAAATCAAATCAAATCAAATCAAATCAAATCAAATAAATCAAGATCAAATCAAATCAAATCAAATCAAATCAAATCGAAAACTTGAGGATTGGTGAATCAAATCAAATCAAATTCAAATCAAATCAAATCAAAAACTGTATGAGGATTGGTGGGTGAATCAAATCAAATCAAATCAAATCAAATCAAATCAAATCAAATGAGGATGGTGGGTGAATCAAATCAAATCAAATCAAATCAAATCAAATCAATGAAGATGAAACAAATCAAATCAAACAATATGAGGATGGTGGGTGAATCAAATCAAATCAAATAAAAAAGTGTATGAGATTGGTTGGTGAATCAAATCAAATCTAATCAAATCAAACCGAATCAAAAACTGTATAAGGATCGTTGGTGAATTAAATCAAATCAAATCAAATCCCATCAAATCACAAATCAAAAACTGTATTAGGATGGTTGGCGAATCAAATCAAATCAAATCAAATCAAATCAAAAAGTGTATGAAGATGGTGGGCGAAACAAATCAAATCAAATCAAATCAAATCAAATCAAATCGACAACTGTATGAGGGTGGTGGGCGAATCAAATCAAATCAAATCACATCAACTCAAATCAAATCAAAAACTGTATGAGGATAGTGGGCGAATCAAATCAAATCAAATTACATCAAATCAAATCAAATCAAAAACTGTATGAGGATAGTGGGCGAATCAAATCAAATCAAATTACATCAAATCAAATCAAATCAAAAAGTGTATGAAGATGGTGGGCGAATCAAATCAAATCAAATCACATCAAATCAATCCAATCAAAACTGTATGAGGATGGTGAGTGATGACTGCTGATAAGGCGTAGCTCCTACCTTTCAATCGTTTACACATGTCCGTTAACTCGCTCTTTCCTCTTGATTCACCCTGAAACTACCGCATATGGTGGAGATGGTAAATTCCTTTGGAACAACCTTTTACCCTTTCGCCCGATATTGTTGGTTGTTTTTTTTAATCGTAAACCAACTCTTATCAAAAACTCCTGACTCGTGTTGACGCCATTTTGACACCCAAGTACAGTAACGTCATTGGTATTACCCTCTTTGAGCTAATGAATGACCTGCTTTCTTTGTTGACCGTGTCGGGGTACTCGATAGTCAGAGCCAAGGTGTCGGTCTCACAACCAAAAGGTCATGGGTTCAAACCCCGGCAGGTGGAAATTCTTTCTCGCCCCCTCCTTCCCCATTGTCCAGGTAGGTGGATCAAAACCTAGTCCCATTGGCGACAGACGATACAAGGAGGTCCCGTGTGCATATCACAAACAACACTCTATGCACGTCGTTAACGATCCCTTGGCTTTTTAAAAACCAGTCTGGGCAAAATTAAAAATCCTACCAAAACTCGTGAACTCACTTTAGTTGTGGACGGAGATAAGACTCACATTGTGAGATTTGTATGATAAATTCACGCCAAAACAGCTTGGTTATAAGATAAAACTTGAAACTTTATTGAGGAAAGATATATAATAGTAATAATGTAGAGTCCAAGCAAAGATGGGACGAAGACTGACTCCAGATAACGAACACAAACTCTTACCTAATCTAATACCATTGCACCACCACCCATATCACCAGGAACCATCAAAGGACGGTTTTCCGGTCATCAGTCCTATAACTCACACACATCAAAGGACGGTTTTTTCGGGTTTTTCGGTCATCAATCCTATAACTCACACACATCCAAGGGTGGTTTTTCCGGTCATCAATCCTATAACACACACATCAAAGGGCGTTTTTTCCGGTCATCAATCCTATATCTCACATACATCCAAGAGCGGTTTTTTTCCGGTCATCAATCCTATAACTCACATACATCCAAGGGCGGTTTTTCCGGTCATCAATCCTATATAACACACATCAAAGGACGAGGTTTTTTTCCGATCATCAATCCCATAACTCACACATATCAAAAGACGGTTTTTTTTTCCGGTCATCAATCCTACAACTCACACACACATCCAAGCAAAAAGCAATGAAAAAGGTTGCTTTATATCATAATATTATTATATCTGGCAGTAACATATTTCGGGACTTAAGAAAATCGTTTTTCTCAGTTCATGGATATCTGATTGTGGTGGGTTTATCTTAACCTTGGTTTTATTTCTCATGTGCGATGGTTTAAAGGAAGCGAGGAATGGTAAATCGATCAACACGCTGGCTACAATATTTGTACTCTTGATTGATGAGTTTCATCACGTATTCAATCCGGCATAACTTCAGTATCGAGTGCTACGTAAAACTCCGCCTATCTTCAGTGTATCGAGTACTAATTTGATCTAGTAATAATTGTGCTTGAAATCACCCGTAACCGATACAGTGGTTTCTGAGTTAACCGCACTCAAAGTTTATAATAAAGAGAAATCATAATCCAACATCCTTTACGGATGACTTTCTCTAACTTATTCTTAGCGAAGCAACTATGGAACAAATCAGCTGTTGAATTGATTGGCAAAAGATTGTTTGCCTGCGATCGTGGAAACTTGTAAATTGTTACTGTTACATTTACGTCAACGTTGTCCGGTCATTACAATAAAAAAAAATCACGCGTAACCTCAGTATCGAATACCAATTCGATCTAATAATCGTACTTGATATTACCCATGAAAATGGTTTCTGAGTATACCGCAGTCAAGTTCAAGAGACCAACTTTATTATAAAGAGGAATTATAACCCTATGTGGTCTCCGAGCATACTCGTGTTTCATGTAACTCCTCTCTGATTTCAGCCTTTATGTAATAGTCATGTATGCATTCATGTTTTTAAAGTTACCTCTATTGCTGATGTACAGAAAAATTTTAATAGAACATTTGATGTGTACACGCAAGGTACATTGAATTACTTCAAGGATTTGGTATAGAGGGAGTGAGATTTAGAGTAAGAGAGCGATTTAATGTAAGAGAGAGATTTAATGTAAGAGAGATTTAATGCAAGAGGGCGATTTAATGTAAGAGAGCGATTTAATGTAAGAGAGAGATTTAATGTAAGAGAGAGATTTAATGCAAGAGGGCGATTTAATGTAAGAGAAAGTGTAGCAAAAAGATTTAGTGTGAGAGAAAGCTGTAACGAAAGAGAAAGGTGTAGTTTAAAACAAAATTATAGATTAAGAGATAAAATTAGCGTAAGAGAAAGATATATCGTCTGAAAACGATTGCGTAGAAAAGAAGGACGAAGTTTAAGAGAAGGAGTTAATGTGAGAAAAAATTAATACAAGAGAAAGATGAAGTGTAAGAGAAAGATGTAATGTAATAGAAAGAGTGAGTGTAAGAGAAATATTTGGTATAAGAGTAAGAATAAGTTAAAACAGAAATATTCAATGTGAGTAAAAGATTTAGTTCATGAGAGAGAGTTTGTGTGAGCAAGGGATAAGAGAAAGATTTAATGTAAGAGAAATATCTAAAGTAAGGGAAAGATGTAATGTGAGAGAAAGATCTAGTTTAAGAGAAAGATTTAGTGTTTGAGAAAGATTAAGCGTGAGAGAAATATTAAGTGTACGAATGATATTTAGTGTAAGAGAAAGATTAAGTTAAAGAGAAAATTTAGTTTCAAAGAAAGATTCTGTGTAAAAAAAGATTAAGTGTAAGAGAAAGATGTAGTGTGAGAGCAAGATTTAGTTTAAGGGGAAGAAGATTCAGTGTAATTAAAAGATTTAGTACAAGAGAAAGATTTATAGAGTAAGAGAAAGATTAAGTGTAAAGAAAAATCTAGTGGAACTGAAAGATTTACTGTATAAGAAAAGGGTTAGTGTAGGCGAAAGGAAACGTGACGTTAGTTCATAACACGCCAGAATGCATACAGACGTGACACCCACGCCCGACGGGTCATCCTTGCGCTTGGACGGTCTGAGGGCGGGGGGAGGGGAGAGGGAGGGGGTGGTCATGGTTCATGGCGTAACACTAATGCTGGGAAGTAACTGGGTATCGCTAAATGGCAAACTAGTTCGCCCCGGTCAGACCGCTGCCTCGGGGAAAGAGCCCGCCGCGGATTTCCAAGGACATATCTATAAGTTGAATTCTTCATACTGTGCTTCCTGCCCTTTTCTCCTCCGCTGTCTCGCCACAACCGTGCCTAAGCTAATAAGAGCCCAGCTCAACAATTGCTGGGATCTTTCATTGGCGTTCCGCTGCACACCGTCCTGCCCTCGAGATGGGGCTAATCCGACTTTGGCATTGAAAAGGGGGGAGGAGGATGGGGCTTCTTTGTGTCCAATGTACCTATGTAGCTGTGGCATTGAAAAGGGGAGGAGGAGGATGGGGGCTTCTTTGTGTCAATGTACCTATGTAGCTGTGGCATTGAAAAGGGGGGAGGAGGATGGGGGCTTCTTTGTGTCCAATGTACCTGTATGTAGCTGTGGCATTGAAAAGGGGGGAGGAGGATGGGGGCTTCTTTGTGTCCAATGTACCTATGTAGCTGTGGCATTGAAAGGGGGGGAGGAGGATGGGGGCTTCTTTGTGTCCAATGTATGTATGTAGCTGTGGCGTCGGTGGCAGAGTGGTTCGGCTGCTGGACTTGGGATCATGAAGTCCAGGTTCGAATCCCTAGTAAAGCTAGGTCTGACGCTGTGTGTTCCTTGGGAAAAACACTTAACACGCACGCACCCCCCCCCCTCCTCC
>JAXRKP010000147.1:420000-470000 GCA_037039925.1 Doris montereyensis | reverse complement strand
TTTCCCCCCTTTATTTCACTCTTTAACGTATCTGTCATCTTGCTGTTTCATCTTATTCGTTTTGAGATGATAGAGATATTTCATCTCATGTGCCGTGATTTTTTTTCTTTCATGCGTTTTACCAACCAAGAGTCCAGTCCGGCATGATAACAAAGGGTTGAAATAAACATTGAGCTAATTCGTTGTCTTTGTTTTGTATCTATTGTGCTGTTTGAATAGGATGGCAGAGGTGCCAGTTGGTAGGTAACAACAGCATTGACTTTCTGTGTCCTAATTTCTATCTCAAATCTATGGACAAATCTTCTGTAAATTGTATTCTAGATATGTACATCTTGGACCTGTTTCAGTTGTTTGCTGTGATTTAGACTGATACTCATAATCTCTCATGTCATACTTCTTACAGCTATTGTTAAGTCTAGTGGTGTAGTTTTGGGGGCTTTGTTGGTCTGGATCAATACATAAAAAGGATTTATTAGCAAGCATTATTTCATTGACGTCTTCTGGACTTTGATTTGGTTCATTTGTTATTTTTGTTGACGTTTCTGTTATTGAAATCTCCCCAGAGAGATTCGGTAGCCAAGAGGCAAAGTGTCGGCCTCTCAACCGAAAGGTTGTGGGTTCAGGCCTCGGTAGGTTGAAAAGTTTTTGCGAAGTTTTTTTCGAGTAAAACCACCCCCCCCCCCCCATGCCTGATCCAAGCAGATCTAGGTCGATCAACACCCTATTCCCATCGGAAATAGACGATAAAAGGAGATCTCTAGTGTGCAGATCTCAACAGTATGTGCACGTTAAAGATCCTTTGACTGCTTACAGGGAACTTCAGGCAAAATTTTAAACATCCCACCAAAAACCCCGAGATGACATGACATTAGTTGTGATTGGGTATACAATCAAGTCAAATCAAAATCACCTACATAGTGCATGTTTATTTCACCATAATGATTCCTTTTTTTTTCCTTTTCCATTTTCTATCCGTTTAATCCTATATTAAATGGCGTTGTTTTTGTATAGGCACTGGGACCAGGGCTTTCATCTGAAATACAATTAGCTGATCCATTCTTGGGTAGGTCTAACTTATTTCCTTTCGCTTTTAATCTTTTTGTTCATCTTGCTAGCTGTTTCCTTTTAATTCACCCAGAGCACTGCATATGGTGGACAGGGTAAATTCCAATGAAAAAATAGACTACTGTTTCTATTTGGGTTGGGATGAGTTGATGGGAGAGGGTTTCAAAGAAAAATCATTAGTGTTTTCTCATTACACAGGTAATAGTGCACCTCCTCACATAGGGGGACGGGGGGGGGGCATGCTGAAATCATTTTAGTTTCAATGAAACAAAATACTGAGTCGTTTTGTGGGTAAACCCTCACATGAATGATGGAATGGTTTAAGTTTCAATGAAACAAAATACTGAGTCGTTTTGTGGGTAAACCTCACATAGGGGAAGTGGCATGTGAATGATGGAAGTGGCATTGAATGATGGAATGGTTTAAGTTTCAATGAAACAAAATACTGAGTCGTTTTGTGGGTAAACCCTCACATAGGGGGGACATGCCACAGAAGTGGCATGTGAATGATGGAATGGTTTAAGTTTCAATGAAACAAAATACTGAGTCGTTTTGTGGGTGCCACAGAAGTGGCATGTGAATGATGGAATGGTTTAAGTTTCAACAAAATACTGTCGTTTCATTTTCATTTTCTATCGTCTATTCATCGTCCTTGTAAAAGGACACCACATCTCTTCACAACTATCTCAGCTTAGTTCTTCACTATCAAGAAATATTACCCGTTTCATGTTTGTATTTTGTAAGTCCTTGCTATCTTCCGCATCAATTTCATATGTTTTTATCATATTTTTCGTTTGGTTTTAGGAAAGGAAGTGATACACCTCCTGTACACTGGTGCTGAGGAGAGTTGGCGGACTTTTTGATACGTCCTTCCTACGTCTTTCCTTTCATTCTTGGTACATGCTTTTCATCTTGCTGTCTCTTCTCAACTCATCCTAAGATCACCGCATGTGGTAGACAGGGTACATTTTACTACAGAAAATACCTGAGTGAATCAAGTGGTGTGGAGAAGGTTATCTATTCGATTTTCTATCAGATCTATGTCTGTCTTTAGGAGCACTAGTAGTTTGTTATGGATTTTTGTTTCGAGAGAAAAGTGTAAGATGACGCTCTTTGTTCCTCGCAAACAGAAGCCATACACTCTCGCCCTTTATCCCCGGCAACGACTTTGGGTGATGACTTTTGATTTTATTAAGCGATTATGAACAAGGGTTCACATTTTAGGGAACAAGAGTGCCATAAGGCAAGTTCTTCTCACAATTTTCGGCAGAGTTGAACGATCAAATTGGCTCCAGAATAGCCATCTGTAAGAGATGATATAATCGGGAAAACCTTCGTATGTTCGTTACAATTCTTGTGTGCAAAAAAAGTCTCAAGAAAGAATAATAAATGATTATTTGCGTGTGTATGGTATGTATACACCATGTATGTAATATAAACACACACATGAAAGAATATGTAATTTGTGTGTAAACGAATTTGTTGTCTCCTGACGTGAATTGCAAATGGTATGGATAACAAATTCAGTTCTCTTTTCGGATACTAATAAATTGAATAGGAAATCATCGTGACTGACGTTCATCTAATGTACACACGTTGCATTCAAAGATTGAATGTACAAAGCAGAAAGTCACAGTATCGTTGAATTTCAATAATGTTATTGCCTTGTAGCTCAGCGTAAGTGACCAATTTCACATAACTTCCCGAGTGGCTTGCTCGTTAATTGGCCAAATACATGATAAAAAGCAATTTGAAGGGGGTAGGGGTCAGCTATGATGATTTTAATTACCTTTCTAAAGTTGTAAGGAGCTGTATGACGTCCAGAATAACTCAAAATTCTACGTCGATCATCCATTTCCGTTTGCCAAAGGCCAAGCCCTGCATACAAGGATTGGTTTGGACAAGGCCACGGGAAAGAGTGTTTAGGCATGCAACCCTGGTTTCATTATGTACGGCTTGAACTTACAGACATTCATTGACAGATGTCTACGAAACAACCCTGGAACCCACTGGCCAGAAATAATCTCGAATGATGAACTGTCGCAAAGAACGAAACAGAAGCCAATTGAAGACGAACTCAGAAATGCTGATGGCGGAGACATAACTTGAGGAGGCCACCAACAAATTATATCACGCGACAAGCGCTAACATGGAACCCACAGCGCCACAGAAAGCGGGGAAGACCAAGGAACAGAATATGGCGGAAAGAACTGGAGAGGAGACCTGGAAGACATGGGAAGAACTTGAAGGGAGGTCGAAAAGATGGCACGACGACAGGGATTGCAGAAGTGCTCTTTTGTAGATGGCCTATGCCCCACGAGGGGTGACAGGGCGTGATGATGATAATATGATTATGGATGGCTTGAAACTCATCACTGTATCGCAGGTTCCTCCCTATTTAATATAATAATATTCCCATCAATGTCGAACAGATAGCTTTCTTAGAGTGATACATTCTTCCTTTTTAGACAAGAGAGGGTATCTGAAATATAGTATGTTAAGTCTGTACTACATCGGTTTAATATGATGCTTTAAATCGTGTTATATTTAAGAATTATGTCGACACTTTCAAAAAACATTTACAACTTTACTGGTGATAAGTGTTTATTGCTGCAGTATTACTTACAGTATTGGGCCTAGGTCGGAGCCTTTGAATCTACATTCTAAAACGTTGTAATGTGACATGCCAGTCAGAATGAAACAATGCGGGTGGTGAAACGTTGATGAATGACAAACAATTCTTACTTTGAAGGTTCACTTCTAAGACGGTCCAGCGAGATGGGGGTGGGGCGGGGTGGTGAAATGACACAATTAAATTCCCCGTTGATGAATGACACAATTAATTCTTATGATAATCTAAGGTTCACTTCTAAGGCGGTCAAGCGAGATGGGGTGGGGCGGGGTGGTGAAACGTTGATGAATGACACAATTAATTCTTACTAGGTTCACTTCTAAGGCGGTCAAAGCAAGATGGGGTCTGGTGAAACGTTGATGATTGACACTTCTTACTTATGATAATCTGCAGTTCCAAGGCGGTCCAGCGAGATGGAGGGGGGTACGTGGGGTGGTCAACTGACGTTCCTATATTTGAAAACGACATCTGGATATCGGAAGGTAAGTTGACCTTGGTGATAAAGTCGTAGGCGTTACGTGACATTTAAAAAAAAAACCCGTTCAACTCCCCTGAGTCTTCTGTAAACTGTTACGTTTGTGCGGGCGGTTGGCTGGTGGTGGTGGTAGGTCTTACTTCTTTCCTTTGACTATTTTAGTTCTCTTTTATCTTGCTATTTCCTCTTAATTCACCTTAAGATCACCACAATGGTGGATGGGGTAAATTGCAGTTAAATAATCTTCTGCTTATTGTTTTCTTTCTTTTTTGCTGATTTTTTTTTTTTAAATGCATTATTCTTGTATGTCATAAATTCTTTTGTATTTTCTAATGTTTTGTAAAGTTGCCTTTTCATTACAATGTGATGGCTTAAAACATTGTGGTTGTTACATACAAATACAATTGCAATTGAATTAAATTTCTAATTTGTTTTGGGGTGTTGTTTTTTTTAGGGGGGGTGATTAAATGGCTCATCATTATAAGCAAAGACATAAAATCAAAAACGACAATTTAATCCAGACATTTAAAACAGCTGGGTGTTTGGTTTGAATTGTTTTATGGATGGGGATTGGGTTCTATGGGGTTTTGGTTTGAATTGTTTTATGGATGGGGATTGGGTTCTATGGGGTTTTGGTTTGAATTGATTTATGGATGGGGATTGGGTTCTATGGAGTTTTGGTTTGAATTGTTTTATGGATGGGGATTGGGTTCTATTGGGTTTTTGGTATAAATTGTTTTATGGATGGGGATTGGGTTCTATGGGTTTTTTGGTTTGAATTGTTTTATGGATGGGGATTGGGTTCTATGAGGTTTTTGGTTTGAATTGTTTTATGGATGGGAATTGGGTTCTATGGGTTTTTTTGGTTTGAATTGTTTATGGATGGGCATTGGGTTCTATGGGGTATTTGGTTTGAATTGTTTTATGGATGAGAATTGGGTTTTATGGGGATTTTGGTTTGAATTGTTTTATTGATGGGGATTGGGTTCTATGGGTTTTTTGGTTTAGTTTTGTTTTGTTTTGTTTGGGGGGTTGTTTTGTTTGTTTTGGGTTGTTGTTGGGGATTTTTGGGGTATGTCTTTGTCTGGGTTAAGCTGAAATTCATTCCAGGACTGTGTTCACAAACGACACCAGAACACAAACTCCAACGATGTGAAAATTTCTGAAAACACGAAATTAGCACTACATGAACCCATGACAATCACATGAACATTTCTGAAAACACGAAATTAGCACTGCATGAAACCATGACAATCACATGAACATTTTTGAAAACACGAAATTAGCACTACATGAACCCATGACAATCACATGAACATTTCTGAAAAACACGAAATTAGCACGACATGAACCCATGACAATCACATGAATATTTCTGAAAATACGAAATTATCACTACATGAACCCATGACAATCACATGAACATTTCTGAAAACACGAAATTAGCACGACATGAACCCATGACAATCACATGAACATTTCTGAAAAGACAAAATTAACACTACTTGAGCCCATGACCACCACATGAACATTTCTGAAAACACGAAATTAGCACTACATGAACCCATGACAATCACATGAACATTTCTGAAAACACGAAATTAGCTCTACATGAACCCATGACAATCACATGAACATTCCTGAAAACACGAAATTAGCACTACATGAACCCATGACAACAACATGAACGTTTCTGAAAACACGAAATTAGCACTACATGAACCCATGACAACAACATGAACATTTTATTTCCATACAGTTGCAACGGATTTTGATAATAATAGAATCATGAGATGGACCTTTTTATTTCGTTTCTTTGTCGGTTCATGTATATGAATTTTATTTTCTGCTTGTTTTCTTACTTCTCCTTTTTGTTTTCCTCCTCCTACTCTTGTACTGATTTCTGTTTTATTCTTAATCTTCTTTTGCTATATTTTTTACATCTCATTCGCCCTCTTCATCATACGCCGAGACGACTCCAAAACATATTCATTCTTTTCTTAACCGCTATCCCAATAACATCACTCACTGTCCGCCTCAATGTCAATAATGTTTTAAATACACCTTGCTGTCTAGCACCTGCAATGGATCAAAGCGACAACGACATATGTGATCCTGATCCTCTACTTGCAGGTTCCGAGCTGGTTACCTGCGATTTTTTCAGCTCTGTTTCAAATGTACAACTTGTCGCCCTGATAACAATCTGCTAAAGGCTAGTGATTATGTCAGGTCTTGACAACGACTCATGTGGTCAAGATTTTATCACGTGGTGAGCTCCGGTTCTTCAAATCCTTTGGAAGTTGCCTTCCATCTTTGAGAGTGGACATTGAGAGGTGGGATTTTCGCGTTTCGAACGTCAGTGTGCTTGCATATTATTAGTTTAACAGATCTTTCACCCCCCCCCTTGGAATTTTGCTTACGTTTTCTACCGCCAGGCCTCTTATATGTGTATAGATTTATTGTCTTTTGGTATTCTAACAAGCGCCATGTTGTTGTTGCTTTGGTGTCGTTTAGATCCCCGATGCAGAGATTCTGATTTGCAGATCGATTTCAAAAAACAAACAAATAAACAAACAAGCCCTTTTTTTTAAAAAAGCATGAATGTATCAAATGCATGACAATAAAAGGTAACATAGCTGTTTTTTTAGCTTTTGTTCGTAAGTCCTCGATAGTCTTTGATTGTTTACGAATGCGAAATAGATGTGTAGGTACAGCCACTCATGTTGTCTTCGTACCGAAGTAATCAAGTTGTTTTAGAAGTTGCCATGTAATCTTGGGATGTATGTATTAAGGTAGTCTTAGTATTCACATACTCATTTTAACGTAGAATGCTCTTTACATAATATACGAATTCAGCTAGACTGAAAATGTATTTTGTTAATCTTTAAATGAATGGTATCAGAAATGCTTCTTTTTCTTCCTCGTGGATATCTCTGCAAGCGCGTCACATCAGGAGGCGGGCCGTTTCCATGAGTCCAATGGTCTTTAGCAAGGCCGCCATCTTTTTCAGTGGTGGCAGGGGTATATTATGTTTGGTTTATTTCAAGTTCTCAAATCTTTAAAATGTTATAGAAACTTCGATCTCCCTGCTTCGATACTCCACAGGGCCGTGGAACTTTTCTTTTTAAGAGGTAGTATTTCACTTGGCCATATCTCTCTCTCTATGAGTATCTCTGAATCAATATAGTATCAGAAACCCTAATTGCTTTGCCCAAGCCATTTTATAATTTACTTACCACATATATTATGTGACTGGAAAGTTAGGAGCTGTAGTCCTTCCATCCTTTTAGATTTGCTTGTCATCTTGCCACTTCTTTCTAACTCACTCTGAGATCAACACATTTGTTGGATTGAATTGATTCCAATTTCTTGACCAATCAATTAAACGTATCCAGCAAAACGTTGTGCCTAAATTTAACTACCACTGGCGATAGTAAAAGGATAAATTGAGTGACCTTATTGTCTTCTGATCATGAATAACTTGAACGATTTGTGTTTAAAAATATAGTTTTGGCTTTGGACTCCTACAGTTTATATTGTTTATATTACATATATATATATATATATATATATATATATATATATATATATATATATATAACTGTTACACCAAATTTGTTTCTTGTGAACAGTAGAATAGATTTGGATTTTATCTCATATTATCGTCTCTTAGATTTCAAATGAATTCCATTTACTGTCAGTGAGCTACCATTCTAATTATCTTTATAAATTGTCTTTCTCATTGTTGCTGTCGATTGAGAGAGAATATTACTCACACTGCGTTGTATGACATCACTTCTATGAGCCCTAATGCTCGTTGTATGACATCACGTCCATGAGCCCCAATGCTGTTGTATGACAACACTTGAGCCCTAATGATGACATCAGGTCCATGAGCCCCAATGCTCGTTGTAGACATCACGTCCATGAGCCCCAATGCTCGTTGTATGACAACACGTCCATGAGCCCCAATGCTATGACAACACGTCCATGAGCCCCAATGCTCGTTAGACAACACGTCCATAGCCAATGCTCGTTGTAATGCTCGTTGTATGACATCCCATGAGCCCCAATGCTCGTTGTATGACATCACGTCCATGAGCCCCAATGCTCGTTGTATGACATCACATGAGCCACAATGCTCGCTATTGAAGATTAGTAAAACCATCCCCTTTTGCTTTTCTCAACTTTTCCTGTGTGAGGTTAGCCTTCTTCTTTCCTTTTCATTCTTTGTCTTTCTTTCATCTTGTTATATACTTGATTTATCCTGAGATCATGGCATATGATGGACCGGGAATATTTCAATGAAATAAACTAATCGATAAAAATGTCCTCTTCTATAATATTGTATTTAAATCCACTGGTAATCGCGATCGAGTTGTTGGCGATTGCTATGAAGCCCTACTTCTTCGTTCTTGCACTATCTTTCACTTTTATCTTGCTGTTTCCATGAGAGCACCGCAAATGATGGACGGGGTAAATTCGATATTAACAGTAATCGTAATTAATGACCATATTCCAACACAGACATACGTTTTGGCAGGCTTACACTTTCAAAGTTCAAAGTGTCTTTCCCAGTCAATGTCTTTTCGATTCAAGATTGGAGCCATCAGGTCTCATAGAAAAGACCCAATATCCACTTGTAGTGGAAAGAATAGTAAATCATCATTATTATTATTACATAAAATTTATGCCAACTTTTATTTTTCAATCAAGAAATGAAAAAAGAATTACAAAAAGAAGAAAGTTTAACTCCTGAATGCGAAATCGTTCTTTAATATCGGCAATGCAGAATGCACGATATGATAACAATGGACATGATCAGGACCCAAATTCTTTCTTTCTTTTCTTCTAATGCTCGTTGTATGGTTTAGATGTCTGAAATGATCTTTCTCCAGGCTACTTGTTCTGGTATTTTCTGTTTTCCTTCAATGACAGTTGAATTTCTTTGCTGTAGTGCCTCTTTATGTCTTCTTCCCACTTCCTAGATCTGCTTTTTTTACTTTTTACCATGGGTCTTAGCATTGTATAATTATTTAGCTATTCTCTTGTTATTTGTTTTGTTTAAATGCCCAAACCATCTCAATTGATTTATTTCTCGATTTATGTGACCTGTAACTGATGATATCAAGGCCATTTGTCACATTCATTTTGTTTAAATGCCCAAACCATCTCAGTTGATTTATTTCTATCGAATTCTGTGACCTGTAACTGGTGATATCCAAGGCCTTCATTTGTCACATTCATTTTGTTTAAATGCCAAACCATCTCATTGCTCGATTTATGTATGAACATCCAAGGCGTTCATTTGTCACTGAGCAAGAACCTGTCGACATGGTTGAGCCAACATCCTTTTATTCAATCAGTTCTACAAATTATGAACTGACAAAGTCTCATTTATGATTCAAAATTACACGTCTTTTTCTTCTTTTTAAAATGAAATAAAAATAACCTCTTTATATTTTGCTTTTAGTTGAAGTTAGTGGTAGTGGTAGTGGTAGTGGTTGTGGTTGTGGTTGCGGTATTGGCAGCGGTAGTGGTAGTGCTAGTGGTAGTAAGTGGTTGTGTAACCATCCCCTTTAATAGCTTTGTCTCAACTTTTCCTAACAGTGCAGTACCAGCAGTTAGCAGCTGTGTATGTCCTTCTAGTAGCAGTTAGTAGTATTAGTAGTAATCATTCTTTGTAGTAGCAGTTCTAGTTTCTTTCATCTAGGAGTAGTAGTAGTAGTAGCATAGCAGCAGCAGCAGTAGTATTAGTAGCAGCAGCAATAGCTCTTGTTTAGTTTATAGTAGTAGTATTAGTAGTAGTAGTAGTAGTAGTAGTATTTGTAGTGGCAGATCATGGCATATGGTGGACCGGGAATATTTCAGCAGCAGAAATAAACTAATCAGATAAAGTAGTAGTTGTCCTCTTCTATAAGTATTGTATTTAAATCCACTGGTAATCTGTCGTTAAAACGCAACAGCAGCAGTTGCAGCAGCAGCGATTGCTACTGTTAAATTGTAGTGGTTCTTCCCTAGCATTCAGTTGCAGCAGCAGCATCTTTCAGCAGTCTTTTATCTTGCTGTTTCCTCTTTAATTCACCCCTGTTGTTGCTGTTGCTGTAATGATGGACTGCTGTTGCGGTAAATTCGATATTAACAGTAATCGTAATTAATGACCATATTCCAACACAGCAGCAGCAGTAGATACAGCAGCAGCACGTTTGGTAGTGAGCACACTTTCAAAGTTCAAGTGTCTTTCCCAGTCAGCACCAGTCTTTTCGATTCATGAGGATTGGAGCCAGCAGTGGTGGTAGTGGCAAAAAGTACCAGTATCTCGATAGAGCAAGTAGTAGTAGAAGGCGGTGCAATATCCACTTGTAGTGGAAAGAAAATAGTAAATCATCATTATTATTATTACCGAATGGTAACGGCATTTATGCCAGCTTTGGCGGCAGGTGCAGCAGTAGTTTAGTAGTGGTAATCAAGAAATGTATAAGCAGCAGCAGAAGCAGTAGCAAAGCAAGCAGCAGTAGTAGTAGTAGCAGTAGTGAGCAGCAGCAAATCGTTCTTTGTACATTATGTACGAATGCATTATCATGTAATCAACTGCCTAGTTGATTCAAAAATTGATATGATAACAAATGGAAATGATTGGGGATAGAACTACAAAATTAAGGAAAGAGACGATTCTGTTTTTTCATTATCAAATGACATAACGTTTCCAATTCTACAAATGACATAAGGAACGTTTTATAACAGATTGTATTTCGTATAACATTATCAAATGACATAAGGAACTATTCCATATAGAGCAGACTATATTTCGTTAACATCAAATGACATAAGTATTCAATATAGCTGTTTCCCTTAACATTATCAAATGACATAAAGAACGTATTCAATATAGCAGATTGTCTTTGCATTATAAATGACAAAAGGAACGTATTCCATATTTATGTCTTCTTCCCACATTATCAAATGACATAAGGAACGTCTATAGCTGTATTTCGTATAACATTATCAAATGACATAAGGAACGTATTCCATATAGAGCATTGTATACCATTATCAAATGACATAAGGAACTATTCTCTTGTTATTTGTATAACATTATCAAATTAAAGAACTTATTCCAAATAGCAGACTGTATTTCTCAATTGACAGAACGTTTAATAAAGCAGACTCTATCGATTTATGTGACATAAAGCAGACTGTATAACTTATCAAATGACATAAGGAACGTATTCCAAGGAAAACTTTTGTTAACATTTGTCTTCATTTGAATGGAATTACAATGGTGTGAAAATGTTTGGTGTGAAAATGGAATTACCAAACCAGTGTCCGCCTAACATCCCACCGTTTTGAAAAAGTGAGATTATTTCTATCGAATTCCGTTGTGACCTGTAACTTTTTCGCACCTTGAGAACTGACATCTCCTATCTATTGGACTCTACCAAGGTTTACTGATGACGCGAAAATAACATTAGTGTTCTCAAATATGATTGGCCAACCAATCAGAAAACTAGTTTTCAACTGTATTTGAGCCAACGAATGGAAAAACCAATGCAACTACATAAAGACACATCCATCCACACAGAGCAAGTTGGCCTTCACGCCATAAGGTTGTCAGGATGACTAGGCTTTTTTCTAGAGTGCTTGTCAGGGTAGGACATAAGTAGACGGCCATCCCACCACAGGCAATTAACAACTCGTTAATTATGCACGTGTGGTTGTATTGATATCCTAGTGGGTTTATGAATTAGATGGATGGCTGGCATTGATAGTCATTAAAACAATTATTAGCACGGCCGTTAATTATGCACGTGTGGCTGTATTGATATCTAGTCGAGTTTATGAATGAGATGGTGGATGGCACAACATATTGATAGTCATTAAAACAATTATTAGCACGGCGACGACTCGAATAGTGAGAAAATTAATGTCTGGTGTCTTCCCAAAAGTGAGACATTAGCCATATAGGGTGGGATGTTGGCGGGAGGGGGGGTCTATTTGTATTAACAAAAATTCGTTTCTGAGTAAGTGGGATCTTAGCCGGATCGATATTATATTAGGCGGCTACTACTGTAATAGAATGTCACAGTCGACAGCGTTAGTGGATTGCTACACAATGTCACAGTCGACATCCTTAGTGGATTGCTACACAATGTCACAGTCGACATCCTTAGTGGATTGCTACACAATGTCACAGTCGACATCCTTAGTGGATTGCTACACAATGTCACAGTCGACAGCCTCAGTGGATTGCTACACAAATTCTGGCAAATTGTAAACGCGGGGACGGAGGGGGGGAGATCATCTCTATGCTATGGAGAACAGCCGCTTTTGCTTCTTCTTTTTTTTTTGGTCCTCTTCCTTTTTTTTCCTCTCTCTCTCTCTCTCTCTCTCTCTCTCTCTCTCTCTCTCTCTCTCTCTCTCTCTCTCTCTCTCTCTCTCTCTCTCTCTCTCTCTCTCTCTCTCTCTCTCTCTCTCTCTCTCTCTCTCTCTCTCTCTCTCTCTCTCTCTCTCTCTCTCTCTCTCTCCCTCTCTCTCTATCTCCCCTCCCTCCCTCCCTCCCTCGCTCCCTCCCACTCTCCTCTCTCTCTCTCTCTCTCTCTCTCTCTCTCTCTCTCTCTCTCTCTCTCTCTCTCTCTCTCTCTCTCTCTCTCTCTCTCTCTCTCTCTCTCTCTCTCTCTCTCTCTCTCTCTCTTCTTTCCTAGTTTCCCATTTTTTGTCAGTATATGAGTGACATTACAAATAGCAGGCGTTCATGATTATATCTGTGGCTCAGGTTTCAAATGGCCTACAGGACAAGTTTCAGATCCCGTCTTTCCACGAATAGGTATCGAATTAACAGTAGACGCTTTCAGATTTTTCTCCTGCCTATATCAAATTGTCATTATCTTAGAACCAATTTGTTCTTTTCGATCGTTACTTTATCCGCCGTGAGTTATAACAAGAGTCATTTAACTCGCTCGTGGGGTGAATATCTTTTGATTTGATTTGATGTCATTTGATTTGATTTGATTTGATTTGATTTGATTTACTGGCATCCACAACTAAGGTGATCTCAAGTTTTTGGTAGGATTTTTGATTTTGCGGACTGCCAAAGGATCTTTAACGTGCACAGAGTGTTGTGATCTGCACGCTGGATTGTCTTTTTATCGTCCGTCTCCGATGGAACAAGGTATCGATCTATCTACCTGGACAGAGGGGGAGTGGCGAGGGTAGATTCGTACTCAAAAAACCTCAAGAAAATTTTCAACCGTCGGTGGGGTGAACTCATAACCTTTGGTTGAGAGATCCGACACCTTAACTCTGCACTACCGAGTACCCCACTGTGTCTCAGTGTTACTGACGCTTACTTCACGCGCGTTCGAGTTTCATACTTTGACCGAGCTCCAGCGTCTCCTTGGCATGCAATGTACTGACGGGGGGGGGGGGGGGGTCTCTTATCGTCAATGTGATCAGGAAGCTCTGCAGGCACCGATAGTTGGTGCTGAATAGGTGACATTATGAGGGTGTGCTTTCAGGCTTAGTGCTTTCCGATCAAGAAAATACCCAGAAGCCCATGAGGAGGAAAAGGACTTTGATCTTACGACGAACATGCACGGGGACGGTTTGTACACAAGAGAGGACCATGATGGTGTTTCTCTCCAGTCAAACCAATCTCCATTTGCCTAGTTATAGTGAAGATATATCGTATTCATTTCGGCTAACGAAAGTAGGCATCCTTGTACACGATGTGCACTTAAGTACACGTCAGAGATTCTCAAAACAGTGGAGCAGCTCTCGATTCACGAGACTTCAGTGCTTGGAATGCCAGACACATTTTCCTTATCTTATTCCTCTGGTGATTCAATTTTTGTTTTCGTTGCAGTCGCTTGGGGCAGTCGATGTGGGCTGTTGGTAGGTCTTACCTCTTTCCTTTATTCCTTTCCTTATCTTTCATCTTGCTGTCCCCCCCCCCCCCCCCCCCCCCATTTCACTCTGAGATACACTGTGTGCAAGATCACACAGAACATAACACTAGTCTGTCTTGGGTATTACCTCCTTGCTATCACAATACTTGAGTTGAAGGAAGAATAGCGTGTATGAAGTTCGCTTGACCTCAGTCTCTCAAACCAACTGCCCAGTGTTAGACTACAAACTTTACACACCAAAAAAGTTTTATGGACCAGTGTCTCTTTGACCTCAAAACCAACTGCCCAGTGTTAGACTACCGATACTACACGTAAGTTTACATAGACCAGATGACTGTTTGACCTCAAAACCAACTGCCCAGTGTTAGACTACCGACACTACACATAAGTTTACATAGACCACATGACTCTTTGACCTCAAAACCAACTGCCCAGTGTTAGACTACAGGGTATTTCTCTTTCTCAAAACAAATCTTGGTATAAGTTTTTGCCCACATTATCAACACAGTTGCTGGATGTCAGCCATCTTGATTTGTCCCAATCATAGTAAACTGTTTAGGGGTTGTGGATTTTTTTGTATCTGTAAATCATGACTAGATTCGAGTGTACCGAAAATATATATGTGTGTGCACTGTTTCTATGCCTAGGGGCTTTAAAGTCAGCCGCAGACCCGATACTGATGAGATGTGCAAACGTAAATTATGACACGTTCACCATATTCTCACTTTTACATAGATGTCCTCCTGGGCATCTTGTTCAACGAATTATGGCACATCTGCTAGACAGAATATGGAAAAGGAGAAAATAAACATAAAAGAACAAAATTGAGAAGGAGGAGGGGGAAAGGAGAAGGAGAAGAAGAGGAAGAGGAAGGAAGAAGAAGAAGAAGATTAGGAAGAAGAAGAAGAAGAAGAAGAAGAAGAAGAAGAAGAAGAAGAAGAAGAAGAAGAAGAAGAAGAAGAAGAAGAAGAAGAAGAAGAAGAAGAAAGAAGAAGAAGAAGAAGAAGAAGGAAGAAGAAGAAGAAGTAGAAGAAGAAGAGGAAGAGAAAAAGAAGGAGGAAGAGGGAGAGGAGAGGAGAGGAGAGGGTACGGAGAAGGAGAAGAAGGAGAAGAAGAAGGAGAAGGAGGGGGGAAGGGGAAGGCGAAGGCGAAGGCGAAGGCGAAGGCGAATGAGAAGAAGAAGAAAAAGATAAAGGAGGTGAAGAAGGAGAAGAAAAAAAGAGGAGGAGAAAGGAGGAGATGACGATGATAATGCTGATTATGATGATGATGACTATAAACAACCGCAACAAAACCAGAAAAAGGCTATAGCAACGATAATAAAAGAAGCCATGTTATATGTTTTCTAGTTTAACGTTTGGTACAATGCATATGTACTTCAATTGTACATGAGAAAGAGATGTAAATCTTGCGCCACAAAGGCGTTTCGCTGTAATGGAATCTTTCATTAAACGTGTAGATCAACAAGCAGCATGAAAAAACAATCAACAGCTTTCTCACAAAGAAGGTCAAGTACTAAGAATGTCTCAGTTCATTCATCAATGGGCGATTCAAGCTGATAGGTTATCCTTCGGTTGCAGCAGTTCAGCCCTATCTCAATTCGATTGACTGGTTTTGGGCTTATTTTATTTACTCTGGAGAGGGATCTGAGAGGAAAAGAAATCCGGCGAAAAATGGGTCGCGTGTCGAAAAATAATTCTTCCTAATCAACGGATAAAGTCGGCTCATTCATTTAGATATTTCGTGAAAGGCATTCCTGTTAAGTGTGTCTTTCTCTGTTGAAAACAATAGCGGATTCGTAAGCAGACAACTGTGCCGTTGACTGACTTTGATGGGGTGGAGGAAGCGGTATAGAGTGAAGGAGTAAGCGCCTTTCGAACCATGGGACAGGTAAACGATTGATGTCAAAAACCTGACAATACACTCTGACCACCACCGTCTTCATTCTTGTGTTGAAATTATACCAGAGGTGCGAGGGTGCGTTCCATAGACAAGCAATTTGTGTAACCGATAGCCAAGAATCGGCCCGTTTGCCTTTTTTTCTGACCAGACAGCGATTGCTTGCAAGTAAGGAAACTCTCTAGCAACTGAAATTAAAATTGTAGATCAGATGGCAGCGTCCGTTAACTATGTTATTAATTTTCATAAATAAATTAAAACAATTAAACGATTCGCAAAACTTTATGAATTTAATGCGTGGGCCCCTGGAAGAAGTTTTAGTTTCATTATTCATTGAATGTCTTGAGCAGTAACCGCGGCGCCATTCACTTTCTTCCAAGTAACGCAGCCTGGCCAGTGTGCTTGCTTTGGCTAGCAAGCCGCTTATCTAGCGCTTGACAAGCGGTCCCTACAGCACAGTGTGCTTGCCAGGTGTCAGCAAGCCGCTTGCCTGTGGAATGCATGTCAGGGATGCCAGCCCAAAACTGGTTGAGGCTCCAACCTTATTGCAAACCGTGCTTTTTTAGCCGATCGGAGCTCGGATTGGGGTGGGGGGCAGCTTCTCGGTAACTAATGTATTGCTGGAGATTTCTCTCCGTCAAGGAAATTGAGCTGCAAGTTTCTTTAGTCGGTCTTCCACCAGCTGAGGCTTAGAGTAATCGTGATGGGTGCCGTTTTAGGGGATCTCGGAGCTCAAACGACCCATATCCACTTAGCCTAGAGTAGACAGCATGGGAAATCCTATAATTCAATTCCTTGATTTGGAGAACTCTGCGGCTTTAAATATAACAGTCAGACAAATTTAGCGATGATCCATCAACTTCCTGAAATGTCAATAAAGATCACGTCGGCCTGTTTATTTCTTTTTAAGAGAGACCATTAAGATTGATCTCTGGTTTCGTGGTGCCAGGGCCCGTGATCTGACGGGAAGTGGTGAGGGGATCGCTGTGTAAATGGACATCAACGATAGTTTGCATGGACATATTGCTTGGGTTACGTTTGGGTTGTGTGTCTCTTGTTATTCGTTTGTTTATGTTTGTTTTGTTTTATTGTTTTGGTGTGGGTTTTTTTATGTTTTTTTTTTTTGTTTTTTATAGGAGGGATCCCGTTTAGCGAGCGCGAAGAGAGGGGATTTTTAAAAGAAATTAGTCTGTTTCTCTTTTCCTTCCCAAGAGGGACATTTCTCCCCCCCATCTCCCTCCCCCTGTCTCTCTCTGTCTCTCTCTCTCTCTCTCTCTCTCTCTCTCTCTCTCTCTCTCTCTCTCTCTCTCTCTCTCTCTCTCTCTCTCTCTCTCTCTCTCTCTCTCGCTCTCTCTCTCTCTCTCTCTCTCTCTCTCTCTCTCTCTCTCTCTCTCTCTCTCTCTCTCTCTCTCTCTCTCTCTCTCTCTCTCTCTCTCTCTCTCTCTCTCTCTCTCTGTCTCTCTCTCTGTCTCTCTGTCTCTCTCTCTCTCTCTCTCTCTCTCTCTCTCTCTCTCTCTCTCTCTCTCTCTCTCTCTCTCTCTCTCTCTCTCTCTCTCTCTCTCTCTCTCTCTCTCTCTCTCTCTCTCTCTCTCTCTCTCTCTCTCCTCTTTCGTCCCTCTTCCAGACAATGGTTTTGCGACAGCTCTTGGTAAAAAAATCTACCTTAACATATTACTCAACACACACACACACACACACACACACACACACACACAGGTATTCACCACGTGATTACGGACAAAAGAAGTGAATCACTGAAAACCACAGCTGATTAAGGAAGGAAGAAGATAAAGCAGAAGTAGGGTAAAGGGACAACAACAACAACAACAAAAGATTGGGGACAAAGAAAGGAGGCGTTGGACGAATGAGATCAAAACCGATTACTGGCCACCCAATCAATCCCGTGGCTCTAGTGTGGGACCCTGAGAGAATTCACCACACTAATGTTATGGAAAAGGAGATTTACGCCTGGAATCAGATGTGTTTGGGCTGATTGAAGCTTTCCTTGTGTTTTTATCCTATGTTTTCCCATGTGAGCGCCGCCCGTAACGGCGTAAATGTGATTTAAAGTGGCATCAACAAGGAACAAAAGCCGTATTCCTTTTTGTCCCTTTTGTGTCTGTAGAATCTTTCTCGTGGAACAGTGAGTGTTGGCTAGAAGAAGGGGGGGGGGGGGTTTTTTGTTCGTTTTTTTGTCTTTTCCTTTCTTTCTGGTTCGTTTTGGAGGGTTTTTTTTATTGGGGTTTGTTGGGGTTTTGGTTGGGGGGAGGTGGAGAGAGGGGGCAGTTATTAGTTGTATTTCATAGTTGGTTTGGGTTGTGGTTTCTGTAGTGGTTTTTTTGGAGTTCTTTGTTGTTTTTTGGGGTTTCTTTGGTTGTTTTGGTTAAAGTTTACGTTTTGGGTTTTTTTGCAAGTTTACGTTTTTGGGGTTTCTTTTGGTTAAAAGTTTACGTTTTGGGGGTTTGGTTAAAGTTTACGTTTTGGCGGTTTTTTTTGGTTAAAGTTTACGTTTTGGGGTTTCTTTTGGTTAAAGTTTACGTTTTGGGTTTCTTTTGGTTAAAGTTTACGTTTTGGGGGGGGTTTGGTTAAAGTTTACGTTTTGGCGGTTTTTTTTGTTAAAGTTTACGTTTTGGGTTTTTTTTAGTTAAAGTTTACGTTTTGGTTTTTTTTTTTTGGTCTACTCATATCGACAGCTAGATTTGGTTTCCTTCCCTTTCCACGCATCTCGTTGACGGCTTTTGTCAGAGGTCATGCTGAAAATGCCACACACCGTTACGGGCACAATGCTTCTACGGAAAGGTGTTTATTGCTATTCTACTTTCATTAACAACTCGAAAGTCACACTGACATGTGCACACAAGTCACCCCCTCCCCCCCCGCTCCCCTCGCCCTCCCCATAAATTGCAAACTTTAACTAAGGCTTTGTAGGGCTAACATTTTGTTTATAAAGCGCCTTATGTTTCAATTTGTGATTTGGCAAATAACATCATGTATGTACTGTTAGGCAAATAACATCATTTATGTACTGTTAGGCAAATAACGGCATATATGTACTGTTAGGCAAATAACGTCATGTATGTACTGTTAGGCAAATGACATCATTTATGTACTGTTAGGCAAATAACGTCATGTATGTACTGTTAGGCAAATAACGTCATGTATGTACTGTTAGGCAAATAACGTCATGTATGTACTGTTAGGCAAATGACGTCAGTAACGTCATGTATGTACTGTTAGGAAAGTGGCGTCGATGGGCGATTGATTCAGTTTGGGATCATGAGGTCCCAGGTTTGAATTCTAGCAAAGCTAGATCCGTCGTTGTTTTCCAAATGGATACAAGCATTAGTTCTGAGGTAAAAACCTGCGTCAGACAAGCGTTCTGTTTAAAGATGATTAGTATCACCTCTTCTGCTTCATGGTATAGAAACCTGGATAACTAATCCTCCTATGGACCGTAATGGCCGATACGGAACTTTAGTTTTGCTTATTGTGAGGAATGATTTAACCTGTCATACAAGAACAACAAACAATAACTTATCATTCTTGACTTGTTCCACATCAACTACAAAAAAATCTTCTATCGTGAGCGGTTTATGAGGTCTATCGGTAAGTCTTATTTCTTTCCACCGTGTTGGCTTCTACGGCTAGTCAAAAATAATACTAGGCATCAGTAAACAGTAAACATGTTTGTTCATGGAAGCTATAGGACAGTGAAGTTGCTTGTTCATGGAAGCTTATAGGAAGGTTGTTTTTTCATGTAGGACAGTGTTGTTTTTTCATGGAAGCTATAGGACAGTGAAGTTGTTTCTTCATGGAAGCTATATGACAGTAAGGTTGTTTTTCATAGATGCTATAGGACAGTGAAGTTGTTTCTTCATGGAAGCTATATGACAGTAAGGTTGTTTTTCATGGACTATAGGACAGTGAAGTTGTTTCTTCATGGAAGCTATATGACAGTAAGGTTGTTTTCATGGATGCTATAGGACATTAAAGCTGTTTGTTCATGGAAGCTATATGACAGTAAGGTTGTTTTTCATGGAAGCTATAGGACAGTGAAGTTGTTTCTTCATGGAAGCTATAGGACAGTAAGGTTGTTTTTCATGGATGCTATAGGACATTAAAGCTGTTTGTTCATGGAAGCTATATGACAGTAAACGTGTTTGTTCATGGAAGCTATAGAGCAGTAAACATGTTTGTTCATGGAAACTATAGGACAGTAAACATGTTTGTTCATGAAAGCATAGGACAGTAAACATGTTTGTTCATGGAAACTATAGACAGTAAACATGTTTGTTCATGGAAGCTATAGAGCAGTGAAGTTGCTTGTTCATGGAGGCTATAGGACAGTAAACATGTTTGTTGATGGAAGCTATAGGACATTAAACATGTTTGTTCATGGAAGCTATAGGACAGTAAACATGTTTGTTGATGGAAGCTATAGGACAGTAAACATGTTTTTTCATGGAAGCTATAGGACAGTGAAGTTGCTTGTTCATGGAGGCTATAGGACAGTAAACATGTTTGTTCATGGAAACTATAGGACAGTAAACATGTTTGTTCATGGAAACTATAGGACAGTAAACATGTTTGTTGATGGAAGCTATAGGACAATAAACATGTTTGTTCATGGAAGCTATAGGACAGTAAACATGTTTATTCATGGAAGCTATAGGACATTGAAGTTGCTTGTTCATGGAGGCTATAGGACAGTAAAGTTGTCTGTCCATGGATGCTATAGGACATTAAAGTTGTGTATTCATGGAAGCTATAGGACAGTAAAGTTGTTTCTTCATGGATGCTATAGGACAGTAAAGTTGGTTTTTCATGGAAGCCATAGCACAGTAAACATGTTTGTTCATGGAAGCCATAGGACAGTAAACATGGAAGCTTTGTTCATGGAAGCTATAGGACAGTAAACATGTTTATCCATGGATGCTATAGGACAGTAAACGTGTTTGTTCATGGCAGCTATAGGACAGTAAGCATGTTTGTTCATAAACATGTTTGTTCATGCATAGGACAGTAAACATGTTTGTTCATGGAAGCCATAGGACAGTAAACATGTTTGTTCATGGAAGCCATAGCACAGTAAACATGTTTGTTCATGGAAAGCCATAGGAGAGTAAACATGTTTGTTCATGGAAGCCATGTGTTTGTTCATGGAAGCCATAGGAGAGTAAACATGTTTGTTCATGGAAGCCATAGCACAGTAAACATGTTTGTTCATGGAAGCCATAGGACAGTAAACATGTTTGTTCATGGAAGCCATAGCACAGTAAACATGTTTGTTCAGGGAAGCCATAGGACAGTAAACATGTTTGTTCATGGAAGCCATAGCACAGTAAACATGTTTGTTCATGGAAGCCATAGCACAGTAAACATGTTTGTTCATGGAAGCCATAGCACAGTAAACATGTTTGTTCATGGAAGCCATAGCACAGTAAACATGTTTGTTCATGGAAGCCATAGCACAGTAAACATGTTTGTTCATGGAAGCCATAGCACAGTAAACATGTTTGTTCATGGAAGCCATAGTAAACACAGTAAACATGTTTGTTCATGCAAGCCATAGGACAGTAAACATGTTTGTTCATGGAAGCCATAGGACAGTAAACATGTTTGTTCATGGAAGCTATAGGACAGTAAACATGTTTGTTCATGGAAGCTATATGACAGTAAATGTGTTTGTTCAGGGGGAAGCGATAGGACAGTAAACATGTTTGTTCATGGAAGCTATAGGACAGTAAAGTTGCTTGTTCATGGAATCTGTAGGACAGTAAAGTTGTTTGTTCATGGAAGCCATAGCACAGTAAACATGTTTGTTCAAGGAAGCCATAGGACAGTAAACATGTTTGTTCAAGGAAGCCATAGGACAGTAAACATGTTTGTTCAAGGAAGCTATAGGACAGTAAACATGTTTATTCATGGAAGCTATAGGACATTGAAGTTGCTTGTTCATGGAGGCTATAGGACAGTAAAGTTGTCTGTCCATGGATGCTATAGGACATTAAAGTTGTGTATTCATGGAAGCTATAGGACAGTAAAGTTGTTTCTTCATGGATGCTATAGGACAGTAAGTTTGTTTTTTTTTTCATGGAAGCCATAGCACAGTAAACATGTTTGTTCATGGAAGCCATAGGACAGTAAACATGTTTGTTCGTGGAAGCTATAAGACAGTAAACATGTTTGTTCATGGAAGCTATAGGACAGTAAACATCTTTATCCATGGATGCTATAGGACAGTAAACGTGTTTGTTCATGGCAGCTATAGGACAGTAAACATGTTTGTTCATGGAAGCCATAGGACAGTAAACATGTTTGTTCATGGAAGCCATAGGACAGTAAACATGTTTGTTCATGGAAGCCATAGCACAGTAAACATGTTTGTTCAAGGAAGCCATAGCACAGTAAACATGTTTGTTCATGGAAGCCATAGCACAGTAAACATGTTTGTTCATGGAAGCCATAGGACAGTAAACATGTTTGTTCATGGAAGCCATAGCACAGTAAACATGTTTGTTCATGGAAGCCATAGCACAGTAAACATGTTTGTTCATGGAAGCCATAGCACAGTAAACATGTTTGTTCATGGAAGCCAGAGCACAGTAAACATATTTGTTCAAGGACGCCATAGGACAGTAAACATGTTTGTTCATGGAAGCCATAGGACAGTAAACATGTTTGTTCATGGAAGCTATAGGACAGTAAACATGTTTGTTCATGGAAGCTATATGACAGTAAACGTGTTTGTTCAGGGGAAACTGATAGACAGTAAACGTGTTTGTTCATGGAAGCTATAGGACAGTAAAGTTGTTTGTTCATGGAATCTGTAGGACAGTAAAGTTGTTTGTTCATGGAAGCCATAGGACAGTAAACATGTTTGTTCATGGAAGCTATAGGACAGTAAACATGTTTGTTCATGGAAGCCATAGGACAGTAAACGTGTTTGTTCATGGAAGCCATAGGACAGTAAACATGTTTGTTCAGGGAAGCTATAGCACAGTAAACATGTTTGTTCATGGAATCTATAGGACAGTAAAGTTGTTTGTTCATGGAATCTATAGGACAGTAAACATGTTTGTTCATGGAAACTATAGGACAGTAAAGTTGTTTGTTCATGGAATCTATAGGACAGTAAAGTTGTTTGTTCATAGAATCTATAGGATAGTAAAGTTGTTTGTTCATGGAATCTATAGGACAATAAACATGTTTGTTCATGGAAGCGATAGGACAGTAAAGTTGTTTGTTCATAGAATCTATAGGATAGTAAAGTTGTTGGTTCATGGAATCTATAGGACAATAAACATGTTTGTTCATGGAAGCGATAGGACAGTAAAGTTGTTTGTTCATAGAATCTATAGATAGTAAAGTTGTTTGTTCATGGAATCTATAGGACAGTAAAGTTGTTTGTTCATGGAATCTATAAGACAGTAAAGTTGTTTGTTCATGGAATCTATAAGACAGTAAAGTTGTTTGTTCATGGAATCTATAGGACAGTAAAGTTGTTTGTTCATGGAAGCTATAGGACAGTAAAGTTGTTTGTTTATGGAATGTATAAGACAGTAAAGCTGTTTGTTCATGGAATCTATAGGATAGTAAAGTTGTTTGTTTATGGAATGTATAAGACAGTAAAGTTGTTTGTTCATGGAATCTATAAGACAGTAAAGTTGTTTGTTTATGGAATGTATAAGACAGTAAAGTTGTTTGTTTATGGAATCTATAAGACAGTAAAGTTGTTTGTTTATGGAATGTATAAGACAGTAAAGTTTCTTTAATGCCCTTACGGCCCATAGAGCCGAGCGTATCCGATATTTTTTAGCGGGATTTTGAGAAGGATAATAATCACCTCCTGGACATGACGCCAATCTGACGCAGTTGTTCACTCCCAAGCTATTGCTGATATCCATTTACACCTGAATCGATTGGATAAAATGCATCTTAAGCGTTGTCACCCCAAAGGAACATGACTAGTATTGCTAGGATTCGAATCCATGAGTTCATGATCCTAAGTCCGGCAACCTCATGCTGACCACTAGGCCACAGACATCAGTATGGAAACTTTCTTTCATTCTTTACCAGTCTCAATTCTACTTTCCGATGTGGAATCTATAATGTAATATTACTACTGAATAGTACATGCACACTCTACAAGAATGCCATGCAGACATCGTATATTATGCCGCATTCTAGAACACAGAGCAAATTATTAAGTGCACTCCCTGAAAAAAGGAGCCATTGAGCAGACTTTCCGCATAACAGAGCTTTCATAATTCACCGGCGTCCTAATTTGGATCTATAGACAAGCTTGGCTGTCATTGAAATATTGTGTGAATCCATCTACCGTTGTTAGTATCGTTCCATACCTATACTATTTCCATCATAATATTATTATATTGAAGTATTATGGAGAAATCAGTGCGTATCGTTGCATTTCAATTCACCCTTATATCCAACTATGAATCTTTCCTCACTTAACAAGTTGATTTTGGGGGTTTTTCTGTGACTCTAATCGACCCCGTACTACTCTAACTGTGACTCTAATCAACCCTGTACTTCTCTAACTATGACTCTAATCACCCCTGTACTTCTCTAACTATGACTTTAATCACCCCTGTACTACTCTAACTGTGACTCTAACTAATCACCCCTGTACTACTCTAACTGTGACTCTAATCACCCCTGTACTACTCTAATCACTGTACTAACTGTGACTCTAATCACCCCTGTACTACTCTAACTGCGACTCTAATCACCCCTGTACTACTCTAACTGTGACTCTAATCACCCCTGTACTTCTCTAACTATGACTTTAATCACCCCTGTACTACTCTAACTGTGACTCTAATCACCCCTGTACTAGTCTAACTGTGACTCTAATCGCCCCTGTACTACTCTAACTACTCTAATCGACCCTGTACTACTCTAACTGTGACTCTAATCCTACTCTAACTACTACTCTAACTGTGACTCTAATAGACCCTGTACTACTCTAACTGTGACTCTAATCACCCTGACTACTCTAACTGTGACTAATCAGCCCCGTAACTAATCGACCCTGTACTACTCTAACTGTGACTCTAATCACCCTGTACTGTACTTAATCTGTACTAACTGTGACTCTAATCGACCCTGTACTACTTCTAACTGTGACTCTAATCAACCCTGTACTTTCTAACTGTGACTCTAATCGACCCTGTACTACTCTAACTGTGACTTTAATCACCCCTGTACTTCTAACTGTGACTCTAATCACCCTGTACTACTCTAACTGTGACTGTAATCAACCCTGTACTTCTCTAACTAACTGTGACTTTAATCTGTGACCTAATCATCCCTGTACTACTCTAACTGTGACTCTAATCATCCCTGTACTACTCTAACTCTAATCATCCCTGTACTTCCTGTGACTCTAATCACCCTGTACTACTCTAACTGTGACTCTAATCATCCCTGTACTACTCTAACTGTGACTCTAATCATTCTAACTGTGACTCTAATCATCCCTGTACTACTAACTGTGACTCTAATCATCCCTGTACTACTCTAACTGTGATTCTAATCATCCCTGTACTACTAACTGTGACTCTAATCATCCCTGTACTACTACTCTAACTGGACCCCCTGTACTACTCTAACTGTGACTCTAATCACCCCTGTACTACTCTAACTGTGACTCTAATCACCCCTGTACTACTCTAACTGTGACTAATTAATAATCACCCCTGTACTACTCTAACTGTGACTCTAATCAACCCTGTACTACTCTAACTGTGACTCTAATCAACCCTGTACTACTCTAACTGTGACTCTAATCGACCCAGTACTACTCTAACTGTGACTCTAATCGACCCCTGTACTTCTCTAACTGTGACTTTAATCACCCTGTACTAATCTCTAACTGTGACTCTAATCACCCTCTAACTGTACTAGTCTAACTGTGACTCTAATCACCCCTGTACTACTCTAACTGTGACTCTAATCACCCCTGTACTACTCTAACTGTGACTCTAATCATCCCTGTACTACTCTAACTGTGACTCTAATCACCCTGTACTCTCTAACTGTGACTACTCTAACTGTGACTCTAATCATCCCTGTACTACTCTAACTGTGATTCTAATCATCCCTACTCTAACTAACTGTGACTACTAATCAACCCCTGTACTACTCTAACTGTGACTCTAATCGACCCTAATCGACCCTGTACTACTCTAACTGTGACTCTAATCGACCCTGTACTACTCTAACTGTGACTCTAATCATCCCTGTACTACTCTAACTGTGACTCTAATCGACCCTGTACTACTCTAACTGTGACTCTAATCACCCTGTACTACTCTAACTGTGACTCTAATCGACCCTGTACTACTCTAACTGTGACTCTAATCATCCCTGTACTACTCTAACTGTGACTCTAATCATCCCTGTACTACTACTCTCTAACTGTGACTCTAATCGACCCTGTACTACTTAACTGTGACTCTAATCGACCCTGTACTACTCTAACTGTGACTCTAATGTACACCCTGTACTACTCTAACTGTGACTCTAATCGACCCTGTACTACTCTAACTGTGACTCTAATCGACCCTGTATTCTAATCAACCCTGTCTAACTGTGACTTAATCGACCTAACTGTACTACTCTAACTGTGACTCTAATCGACCCTGTACTACTCTAACTGTGACTCTAATCGACCCTGTACTACTCTAACTGTGACTCTAATCGACCCTGTACTACTCTAACTGTGACTCTAATCGACCCTGTACTACTCTAACTGTCGAATCGACCCTAACTGTACTACTCTAACTGGTGACTCTAATCGACCCCTGCGAAATGGGCTCTACAAACTGTGACTCTAATCGACCCTGTACTACCCTAACTGTGACTTTAATCATCCCTGTACTACTCTAACTGTGACTCTAATCGACCTTACTCTAACTGTGACTAATCCTACTAAACTGTGACTCTAATCATCCCTGTACTGTGACTTTAAATGTCCCTGTAATCTAAAGAAAGCAAGATCATAAACTGTGACTCTAATCAAACCCCTGTACTACTCTAACTGTGACTCTAATCATCCCTGTACTACTCTAACTGTGATTCTAATCATCCCTGTACTACTCTAACTGTGACTCTAATCATCCCTGTACTACTCTAACTGTGATTCTAATCACCCTGTACTACTCTAACTGTGACTCTAATCGATCCCTCTAACTGTACCCTAATCATGTGTACTTCCCTAACTCTAACTGTGATTCTAATCATCCCTGTACCCTAACTAGTGATTCTAATCATCCCTTAACTGTGACTCTAATCATCCCTGTACTACTCTAACTGTGACTCTAATCATCCCTGTACCCTGTGACTACCTGTTTCTCTAACTGTGACTCTAATCGACCCTGTACTACTCTAACTGCTACTAAACTGTGACTCTAATCGACCCTGTACTACTCTAACTGTGACTCTAATCGACCCTGTACTACTCTAACTGTGACTCTAATCGACCCTGTACTACTCTAACTGTGACTCTAATCGACCCTGTACTACGACCTCAACTGTGACTCTAATCGACCCTGTACTTTAATCACTCTAATCGACCCTGTACTACTCTAACTGTGACTTAATAAATATCCCTGTACTACTCTAACTGTGATTCTAATCATCCCTGTACTACTCTAACTGTGACTCTAATCATCCCTGTACTACTCTAACTGTGACTCTAATCATCCCTGTACTACTCTAACTGTGACTCTAATCATCCCTGTACTACTCTAACTGTGACTCTAATCATCCCTGTACTCTAACTTGACTCTAATCGACCCTGTACTAACTAACTGTGACTCTAATCATCCCTGTACTTCTCTAACTGTGACTCTAATCGACCCTTGTACTACTCTAACTGTGACTTTAATCACCTCTGTACTACTCTAACTGTGACTACACTAATCGCCTCTGTACTACTCTAACTGCAACTCTAAGACCTGTACTACTTACTCTAAATCACCTCTGTACTACTCTAACTGTGACTTTAATCGCCTCTGTACTAATCTAACCTCTTTAATCACCTCTGTACTAACTAACTGTGACTTTAATCGCCTCTGTACTACTCTAACTGCAACTCTAATCGACCTGTACTACTCTAACTGTGACTCTAATCGACCCTGTACTACTCTTACGAAGAGGCGTCGGTGGCCCAGTTGGTGGAACGTCTGACTATCACGTAGGAGGGCCGAGTTCGATTTCCTTTCGGGGCAAATGGTTTCAGCCCTACTGTCGACCCGACAGCGAAATGGGTAGCATGATCTAGTCAGACTGGACAAAGGAAAGACGGGTGGAAAGCAATGGCAAACTATCACATTGTTCTGCATGCCCGAAAAAACCAGGACTCTTCTCCTGATTACTATACACTCAACTATGAGTATGGGACTTACTTTACTTTACTTAACTCTAACGAAGGAGCATTCAGAGAAGAGTGCTCTCTGCGTCTAGTAGATTTCACTGATGGCTCAAAAATGAACGTGGAATAGTAAAGAAAGCAAGATAGTAAAGGTTTGGTTTCAGTAACACAGCCTGAAAACCTGTAATCAAACACACCTGAAATGAAAAGCCTCACCAACACGACATACAGATATAATCATAATGCTTACACACGCACTCTCATACAATATTTCGTTCTATTCAAAACTGCACTGTTGAAATTGCGCTGAAGAGCCGGGGAAAAGAATCAACTGATCAAGGAAGACTTTTCTAACTGCCCTGTACTTTCTGTCAGTTCAACATCCCAATAAAGAGATACATAGGATATCAGAAGGACGATTCCTGACAACAGATAGGGAGAGGAGGGAGATGATGGAAGCAGAAGTGCGTGTGTATGTGCGTGTTTGTGTGTGTGAGCCATTAGAAATCAACTTTTTCTCTATGTCAGAGAGAGAGAGAGAGAGAGAGAGAGATAGAGAGAGAGAGAGAGAGAGAGAGAGAGAGATAGAGAGAGAGAGAGAGAGAGTCAGAACAGAGAGAGAGAGAGAGAGACAACAGAGAGATGAGAGAGAGACAGAGAGATAGAGAGAGAGAGAGAGAGAGAGAGGGAGAGAGCGTCAGTAACAGAGATGAAGAGGGGGAGGGAAAGAGAAAGAGAAAGAAACACTTACAGACAGATAGACAGACAGACAAACAGACAGACATGCAGACAGACAGACAGACAGAGGAAGACTTACATGAGCATCAGTCATGTGACAGAGAGAGAGATCAGAGAGAGAGAGAGAGAGAGAGAGAGAGAGAGAGAGAGAGAGAGAGAGAGAGAGAGAGAGAGAGAGAGAGAAGCAGACAGATATAGAGACTCAGAGAGGGCGAGAGAGACAGAGAGAGGTGAGGGGAGAGAGAAAGGCAAAGAGAAAGACAGACAGACAGACAGACAGAAAGGGGAAGGGGTGAGATATGTGCACTTCAACTAAAGAAAATGGCTTGGTCCTTGACTATAAATAATGTATGTCAAAACTCGAGAAAATGGTTCAACCGTTAGCGGAGTTCGAACCCAATATCTTTTGGTTGAAGGCCGACACCCTTCCCCTCTGAACTATCGATTCCCCCATGGAAGAGGGAGGGGGGTAAAAGAATTATATTGCATCACAGATTATGAGATAATAAGAAGATGAAGGAATGTTAGTGAGATGGTTGTTTGGTTGGTTGCCTGTCAATAATAAAAAGTCCAACAGGAGTACATCTAATATTAGGGTCAGAATAGAACTACGTGGGAGTCTGTTATGGGCGCAAACTGAGTTAATCAATATTGTTTTGCGTCACTAGGCAGGAAGAAGTTTTTGAAATAACTAAGTTTGTCTTTATCTGTTCTAGGCTAATGATATGTATTGATGTCAACGTGGCAAGTGGTAAATAGTCATTACTTGGCGAAGGAGACCGAACAAGTGCATGAGGTTTCAGGGTTCAATCCTCGCGTCAGACACAAAAATATGTCTTTTCTCCTATTCACTTTTGAGTTTGACTCCACTGTGGCTCCCTCCGTACAGAATCTGATGGGTACATACATATTAAGTTTGCGCATGTGTAGGCCTACATGCATTACTTTGTCTGTGCTTACGGAAGATTGTTTGTCTTAGCTCATTGATGGTGCAAAGGAAAGTAAATACATAACCGTCAATTTCGTTTATGACTCCTCACTTTAGTCTGGTTCATAATAAAGAAAGACCCATATGGAAGGAAAAACCAAACTACAACCACATATCTATGAAACTGAGAGATGAAAAAGCAATTAAATTTGATTTGATTTGATATTACCCACATTCACAAAGAAAGCGATCTCGGGTTTTTTGATAGGTTGCTTTGTTTTTAATTATTTTCCTCGACCTGCCTTGTAAACGGCCAATGGAATCTTTAACTTATAAAGGAGTTGTGGTGTCCACACATGGACTCCCTTTTATCGTCCGCCTCCGACGGAACTACGTGTCCATCCTGTATCCGGAGAGAGGGGGCGGCGGAGGGGGTGGAAGCTTTAATTCGAAACGAACGCGAGAAAAGCTTTCAAACTTTGGGTCACGAACCCACAACCTTTTGGTTTCATTGGAGAGAGCCTTTGCTTAGGTACAAAAGGTATTAAACTACTTTGTATCGGTGCATGAATCCACCAGACATTTTCCTATTCCGCCATGTTTTTTGTTTTATAGTCTTTTTGGATTGGGGTCTTCAAATAGCATCGGGGTTTGGCTTGGGGTTTTTTCTTTCTGTTTTTTTTTTTAGATATTATGTACTTTTTAAAAAGAAGTCCATGAAAACATCTTTCCCTTAATTAAAATGTTATCTTCTTTTTTTTAATTGCCTTTAAGTTCTAGATGTTTAGCATCCGTTTCCTTCTCCGTCATCGTTCACAGCTTTATTATATTGTCTTTTTTTTCTCCCCTTTACAGATACCGTCAAGGCTTTTCCGCTTCTTCCGCTGGTGCCCTTGTCAGACGTGCAGACGAGGGCAGCACTTGCTGGTGATGGAGCGAGTCTTCTTTACAGTGCTCGAATGGGAAGCGAGCACGGCGATAAGAATGGCTCCTTGCTCCATACCACGGTGGAGAGCATGGACGATCACGTAAGCTCGAGCATGATGACGACCTACAGGATGCAGCCCATGTCATCTCGATCCCGGAACTGCAACAACAATAACAGACATAGGCGCTGAAATTATGTTTTGCTTCTTCGGAGACATATTATTATCGTAATCAACGTTTGGCGAGAGCTCGATTTGGATGGAGTACATTCTCCACTCTTGTCTACAGTGAAATTTCCCGTTTCACTCAACTGTAGGGCTCCTGAGAACACGGCGTTCGTGCTACCCTTGACGCCTCTTGTCGTTGCGTTACCATCCTATAAAATCATAGTGAAATTGAGATACAACAAGATGTTCTGTATTCAGAGCACTCCCTGAGATTAAACAGCATTCAAGTCAAAACGATTGTTTTGAGCTCTTTAACAGAGGTATTTTAAAATAACATCGTTTATCAGAGGAAGAAGCTCAAGTTGTAAATTTTTGTGAAAAGTTTTCTTTTGTTTTATAAGTTAAGAGTGTGATCATTTCCTGGGATTTAAAATCTTCATGTATTTATGACGTGGTTGCCATTATCGAAATCAACTTTTTCTCTATGTCGGAGGTAAAAAAAGAAAACGATGAGTCGTCACCACTTTGTGTATCAGTCATGTGACAACACTTACATATGCATCAGTCATGTGACAACACTTACATATGCATCAGTCATGTGACAACACTTACATATGCATCAGTCATGTGACAGCACTTACATATGTATCAGTCATGTGACAACACTTACATATGCATCAGTCATGTGACAACACTTACATATGCATCAGTCATGTGACAACACTTACATATGCATCAGTCATGTGACAACACTTACATATGCATCAGTCATGTGACAACACTTACATGTGCATCAGTCATGTGACAACACTTACATATGCATCAATCATGTGACAACACTTACATATGCATCAGTCATGTGACAACACTTACATATGCATCAGTCATGTGACAGCACTTACATATGCATCAATCATGTGACAGCACTTACATATGCATCAGTCATGTGACAACACTTACATATGCATCAGTCATGTGACAACACTTACATGTGCATCAGTCATGTGACAACACTTACATATGCATCAATCATGTGACAGCACTTACATATGTATCAGTCATGTGACAACACTTACATATGCATCAGTCATGTGACAGCACTTACATATGTATCAGTCATGTGACAACACTTATGATATGCATCAGTCATGTGACAGCACTTACATATGTATCAGTCCTGTGACAGCACTTACATATGCATCAGTCATGTGTCAACACTTACATATGGATCAGTCATGTGACAGCACTTACATATGCATCAGTCATGTGACAGCACTTACATATGCATCAGTCATGTGACAACACTTACATATGCACCAGTCATGTGACAACATTTACATATGTATCAGTCATGTGACAGCACTTACATATGCATCAGTCACATATGTCATCAGTCATGTGACAACACTTACATATGTATCAGTCATGTGACAGCAGACTTACATATGCATCAGTCATGTGACAGCACTTACATATGCATCAGTCATGTGACAACACTTACATATGCATCAGTCATGTGACAACACTTACATATGCATCAGTCATGTGACAACACTTACATATGCATCAGTCATGTGACAACACTTACATATGCATCAGTCATGTGACAATGTATCAGTCATGGACACTTCTTACATATGCATCAGTCATGTGACAACACTTTGAGATATGCATCAGTCATGTGACAACACTTACATATGCATCAGTCACAACGCACATATGCATCAGTCATGTGACAGCACTTACATATGCATCAGTCATGTGACAGTCACACAACTTACATATGCATCAGTCATGTGACAACACTTACATATGTATCATATGTGACAGCACTTACATATGTAGTCATGTGACAGCACTTACATATGCATCAGTCATGTGACAGCACTTACATATGATCAGTCATGTGACAGCACTTATATATGTATCAATCACTGAATATGCATACAGCACTTACATATGTATCAGTCATGTGACAACACTTACATATGCATCAGTCATGTGACACCACTTACATATGCATCAGTCATGTGACAGCACTTACATATGCATCAGTCATGTGACAACACTTACACTTCATGCATCAGTCATGTGACAACACTTAGCACTCAGTCATGTGACAACACCCATATGCATCAGTCATGTGACAACACTTACATGAAACATCAGACATTGTGACAACATACTTACATGTGCATCAGTCATGTGACAACACTTACTATGCATCAGTCATGTGACAACACTTTGCTTATGTATGCATCAGTCATGTGATAAAGAAGCTTACATATGCATCAGTCCCTTACTTATTCTCAAATTTTTCATTTACAAGAATTTGAAACCCCTGTTGTCCCTTCAAATGAAAAAAATAGTTAACAATGTTGAGTGCACACAAGAGGTTGGGGTGAGGCTATCGAAAGAGAAGTTGCAAGAAGGAAATGATGTTCGGCCTGGGAATACATTGAAAGCCACAGACGAGCATCACGAAAGACAGTCTCTCCGTGGAACCCACACAGACAGAGTTAAAGAAACGGGAACCGACCTAGAGACACGGGAGACGACAGATGGAAACAAGAGACGACACGTGGAGACGACAGATGGAAACAAGAGACGACATGTGGAGACGACAGATTGGGAAACAAAAGATGACATTATCGCATGTATTGTTGTCAACCATTGGAAATACATGTGCTAACTTGGGATGAGTTAAACGACAGCGCTGAAGGGAATTACTTCCAGATTACATTTCCACCTACTATGCCCCTACCCAATTTAGGGACGACGGATTGCGATAAATTGATTGTATAACGTAAAATGTCACTCCATTATCATGATCATGATTTTCTGCTTTTTAATTGATGACTGACTGTTGGTACAAGCTAGTCTTGGGATGAATGACCCTGTGGTGGCATCATGTTAGATCACACGTATCAAAAGTACAGGTGCCGATGGAGGTGTGTGACTTTTTTAAGAATGGATAACAGTAGAAAACATGTTCACAGATTACATTTCGAAAGGTTAACTAGTTTATAATGTGGTAGCATAGTAGAGTCTCTTTGAAACTGAGCAATTATAATGATTGACAGCACATCTTTTTAATATCTTTCGGCTAAGACTACATTATTTAGTGTGCCTAGACTCTACTTTCGTTCCCATCTAGTTGCGAAGTAAATGAATAGCTCATGTCGCAAAGTCTGGTAATTGAGGCAGTGACATTATTGGCAACTGTCTTTAAAACCGTGGATGGTTCTCAGAAGCCAAATGTTAATATACTGATTGTATAAACTTGATTGTTTCTCGAGAACAACAATTTGTACTCTTGGAGAGGTTTATTGTGGAACCAACCCAAGAGATTGATTAATCTTATCTCTATCTGTCAAAGATGAGATGATTGTATATAATGTAGATGGAGGACACAACAAATTGATGCGAAATATCGTAAAACAAGCTCAGCTGAGCAACTGCCAAAAATATGTATCATGGTCTGACATTGATATATTTTCAAATCTACCCTATTCATCGTATGATACGTTGGCCCAATAACACCTCAAACGTATTATGAACTTCAGGATGGCTGTTATCCAATTGATGAATATTTCGTCATCATTAAATACCTTTTTTTCTTAATATGGTAGTCTTCCCCTTTCATTTTGTGTCTTTGTTCATCAGCGTATCTCATAGGCGGGTTTCATATTTATAAAGTTTTGAGAATCCTTTGTTTTGGCTTTCTTGTACAACAATTTAAACTTTTAAGTCAATTTAAACGTTCCCAAATCCCTGGACATGAAAACTTTTAGTCCATCTTTGATAGAAACCAGACCAGGTGTTTAATCAAACCACCGGATCCTCCAATGGTATTCCCATGTTCTTTCAATATACTTTTATGGTCCAGAGAAAAAGGAAACATACACACCTCTTCGTCAGCACGTGATGAGGTGTTAAATTGTACTGATTATTAATATTTATGGATTGAGTCTTCAAATTGTCCACAGTTTAAAGTTCCCATTCTACCTTTCGATGGAAGAGTTTCAATGCCACTTCTAATGACGTGACCATGTCTTTTACCTTAGAACTCATCACAGAAATAGCCGGTAACACCATACGTTGAGCTTGTCCCCTAAAATTTTTTTTAATTTTTTAATGTTTATGTGATTTCTCACTGTCAGGATATCTTGCGCTCGAGAATGGATCAGATGGCCATTTGGACAAATGAAACATTGAGTTAATATAATTTATTAAGCTTTTTTTGAGATTCAACTTTGATGTCTTCTTGGTAATATTTTCATTATTTTAATGATTCAGATCAAGTTATGACATTCGAGTGCCGGTTGTAATTTTATGTTTTCCGATGTGTTCAACTACAATCGTAAATACATGATGAAGGAAACGTTTGTACGTTTGATAACGTTGAAGAATAGTCATGCATTTATTTTTGGATCTTTGATTGACATTTGACAGTGATTATTTTCTTAAATTTCTGCTTTGATCTACATTTTATTAATTTCTTTGTTGTGCTTTCTTTCTCTTAACTTGTGCCATCAGTTCCCATTCTACCTTTTGTTTCCGTCGGTGTATGGTGTTCAGATGCCAATGTTTTCATTATTCACATGATCCTTAGAAAACGATTCTCCAGGATGCCCTGCCCTGGCATTTTCTTGTTTCCTTCCAAAAAAGTTTAATTTCTATGTTTCAATGCTACTCTTTCTGAATCTACTTTTCACTAAGAAGATCGATTTTTGGCCTGACAGATATATCTTCTTCCCACTTTCTCAGAGGTCTGCCCGCTTTTGGTCTTTTACCTTGGGCTTTATTAATTTCTACTACTAAGAATTCCGTGGACATGAGACATCACCGAAACGATTCTTGGTACTTCAACAACACGGAGCTATTGGCGCCTACCATAATAACTTATTATGCGAGGAAGTCGGTTTTCGTTTCATTGCAAAAGATTCCCTAATAATTTTAATTTAAAATCATGTGAAAATTTCATTTCTGTAGAGTTTTCACTATTGTAAGTCAAATGATCTTTCGCTCAGGAATGTTGATTATGCCTTACTGATGTATACAAGACTGGCTGCTTGAGACAACAGACATTTTAATATTCGCTGAGAAGACGTAGACACACCTGGCAAATCACTTCAGGACTTGCTATATAAACTTGAATGTCAAGTACGTTTCTCGAGAACAACAATGTAATGCTATGAGCGAGACTCGTTTCCACAATTCCATCCATGACTGAGACAAATTTTCAACACAAGTGTCTCAACATATTATTATTTTCTCATACATTACACCATGTTATAGCATGGCAACAAGACGATCCATCCATCCCATATTAGGTTCAAGCTTGCAAAACATATGTAACATTGAGCTTGCGTCACACTAGCGTCCTGTCCAGGATGTGATTACATGTATTGACACCCTGTTCCGCTACATGCTATAGAAACTGGGATAAGCTCCAGCTCTATGTGCCATCAAGGCCTCGAAGGAACGTTTACTATGTATCCCTTAAAAGGTCGCTATTTCTTCAGTTTGGCAGATACGTGACGATGCTTTATTAATGAGCAATGTCTTTCACATAGAATTAGATTTCACAAAGATTATAAGCCTGAGTGGGAAGAATGATAGTAATAATGTTTATCAATTGCTATTTGAACCCAAAATCTATTGATTGATGGCAACTACATTACGGCACATTGCCTCATTTTCAACAGGGATTTAGAAATCTAAATTACTTCTTTTTTTAACACCCTAGTTGAGCATTAATTGATTTATATCGATATTTTGACGAAAGGAATAGTAGGATAAACTATAGCTAAAATAGGCGATGTCTATGTCTCGTTTTAGAGATATTTGCATCGATTATATAATATGTGATTATCACCGAAGCACAGAGAACGGTTTTACAATATGTCAAGGAAAGACGATATATTGTTAAGTTTCAGAATATTATTATATATGTAGGTATACTTGTATTTTCATCAATGATGTATCTAAATCATAGTGTTAGTCACTCCCAAGTAAATACCAACATAATGACGGATGGCACATTGTTTTATCATCAAGAAGAGACCGTTTAGACGTCTGCCATCTATATATTATAAAGATGTACACATGGCGTTGTATCAAGTCATCACTATGGCGAGTTATCGGTAACCTCACATAAGTAGATGTAAATGAATGTTCACATCTTTCGTGGTTTGTCCTTGACTGTGTTTTTGGTTTCGTACGTTTGTGGATAAAGATATAGGTACAAGGTACCTGTTTGGTACAATGTACCTGTTTCATGCACTGGATGACTGGGATATAATGTCAACAGAAATTTCCTGGGGTTTGTTGTATTTTGTTGTTGTTTTTTTCGCTTCATGCAGGGGATTCGATTTCTGTTTTAAATATTTATTATTTATCTTTTTATAATTTTATTATACATGATTAATGTATATAATGTCTTACTTCTCTTTTAACGCTTCAGTTGTTTTGTCTTTTGTTGTTGTATTTGGGGTATTTTTTACATTTTCTATTGGATAATTATGTGAACATAAGTATGACATTTTGGGTATGCTCTTTCATCTGGTAATACTTCGCAAATTGCGGCTACTTATTTCAGACATTGCTTGAAAATATGAATTTGTTGAAAGAGAATTTCAATTGTTCGGATGATACAGTATATGTAATTTTTAAGAAGAAATCATTATATCATTTTTAATGTCTATACACATTCATTGTTCGTCACGATTTTAATATGACATTGATACCATTGACATATACGCATTCACTGATCGTCACGATTTCAAGATGACATTGATACCATTGACATATATACATATCATATTTAAATGACTGTAATCAGTGACACGTCGGTCATACTGTTGTCACCGAAAATAAAATGTTTGTCTCTTGTGATTTGAATTTATTTTTATGTTTTTTTTAAATTGCTAAAATGTACTGTAATATATTATACTAGTTCTATAGTGATCTTTCTGTAGGTATGCATGTATGTCTGTATGTATGTATGTGTTGTATTGTATGTACGTATGTATGTATGTATGTATGTCAGTCTGTTTGTCTGTCTGTATCTTTCTCTGTCTGTCTGTCTGTCTGTATGTCTGTCTGTCTGTCTGTCTGTCTGTCTGTCTGTCCTGTCTGTCTGTCTCTCTCTCTCTCTCTCTCTCTCTCTCTCTCTCTCTCTCTCTCTCTCTCTCTCTCTCTCTCTCTCTCTCTCTCTCTCTCTCTCTCTCTCTCTCTCTCTCTATATATATATATATATATATATATATATATATATATATATATATATATATATATATATATATATATATATATATATATATATATATATATATATATATATATATATATATATATATATAAATGTGTGTGTGTGTGTGTGTGTGTTTTCCTCACCATCATCATCATCATCAATCACATCATTATCATAAGGGTTTAGCTGGAGGATGACGAAGAAGACCTCAGTGCTCACATCTGTCAGGTCGTGTCAACCAGTAGGTCGTATCATTGACAAAGGCAGCGTCATTAACCTTTGTCAGACTAGCAGTCTAGAGTTGAAAATAACGCTGACACCACAGACAGGAATACCTTTTTGAATCGCTCAGGAGGAGCAGCGCTCAATAAAATCGGTAACAGGAAATTATACGAACACGAAATTTGATCAAACTCAAGTTCGTGCGTGTCACATTCAGTCACTTTCGTCTGACAGTCAGTGAGTAGCGGATGAAGAGAATTATCCTCGGGCAGGGTACATGTTTAAATTTTGATTTCATGTGATTTTACCCACATACATAACTGAGGTAATCTCGGGGGGATTTTTTGTAAGATTTTTTAATTTTGCCTGGACTGCCCTGCAAACGACCAAGGAATGTGTAATGTTCACACAGTGTTGGTATATTATGTATATTTAGTTTTGTTTTGGGTGTTGGCGTCGATGTTTGTGTGAAGAAGGATTGTATGTTGTTTGGTTGCTTTGTTGTTGAGAGAGTCGCTGTTTTATGTTTCTGGGTTTGTACGTTGTTGTTATATTTTTTTGTCAATTGTTATCTATTTGTTGAATGTAGTATAGTATGGGATGTGTGTGTGTAATATAATATATATATATATATATATATATATATATATATATATATATATATATATATATGTGTGTGTGTGTGTGTATGTATGTATGTGTGTGTATGTGAAGTACATGTAGATCTACTTTTTCTCAACTCACCTAATGAAATTGTGGGCCTAGGTCAATAGCACCAACCTTCCGCCTTCTGGTGAATTTGATGACCGACTGACCATCCTCCCTTATCACCCCATCCCCCTTTTATACTCAACTATTTGACGGGTTTCACACCCCGTTTTCCATCATGCCTGCCGTGGGCTACTACAACTCATGTTATGTTTTAACTTCCGGTGTAAGTGTAATCCAACAAGTCGCACCGTCCACGGCAAACCAATAAGTAGACGTAACAAAGGCACCATCAATGCTACACAATTAAATTTGTAATATACTCTCCACCAACAGCAATGCGTATTATTTCTGTGAAATTAAAATTCCTTTCTGCGACCTTATGGCTCATAATTCGTAAGAGAGTTGGGATATTTTATCATATTGAGAATGGGACAGTTTATCATATTGAGAATGGGACAGTTTATCATAGGACAGTTTATCATATTGTGAATGGGACAGTTTATCATATTGTGAATGGGACAGTTTATCATATTGTGAATGGGACAGTTTATCATATTGAGAATGGGACAGTTTATCATATTGAGAATGGGACAGTTTATCATATTGTGAATGGGACAGTTTATCATATTGTGAATGGGATGGGACAGTTTATCATATTGTGAATGGGACAGTTTATCATATTGTGAATGGGACAGTTTATCATATTGTGAATGGGACAGTTTATCATATTGTGAATGGGACAGTTTATCGTATTGTGAATGGGACAGTTTATCATATTGTGAATGGGACAGTTTATCATATTGTAAATGGGACGGGACAGTTTATCATATTGTGAATGGACAGTTTATCATATTGTGAATGGGACACATTTTATCTTATTGTGAATGGGACAGTTTATCATATTGTGAATGGGACAGTTTATCATATTGTGAATGGGACAGTTTATCGTATTGTGAATGGGACAGTTTATCATATTGTGAATGGGACAGTTTATCATATTGTGAATGGGACAGTTTATCATATTGTGAATGGGACAGTTTATCATATTGTGAATGGGACGGGACAGTTTATCATATTGTGAATGGGATGGGACAGTTTATCATATTGTGAATGGGACGGGACAGTTTATCATATTGTGAATGGGACGGGACAGTTTATCGTATTGTGAATGGGAAAGTTTATCATATTGTGAATGGGACGGGACAGTTTATCATATTGTGAACGGGGCAGTTCATCATATTGTGAATGGGACGGGACAGTTTATCATATTGTGAACGGGACAGTTCATCATATTGTGAATGGGACGGGACAGTTTATCATATTGTGAATGGGACGGGACAGTTTATCATATTGTGAATGGGACGGGACAATTTATCATATTGTGAATGGGACAGTTTATCATATTGTGAATGGCACAGTTTATCGTATTGTGAATGGGAAAGTTTATCATATTGTGAATGGGACGGGACAGTTTATCATATTGTGAACGGGGCAGTTCATCATATTGTGAATGGGACGGGACAGTTTATCATATTGTGAACGGGGCAGTTCATCATATTGTGAATGGGACGGGACAGTTTATCATATTGTGAACGGGGCAGTTCATCATATTGTGAATGGGACGGGACAGTTTAACATATTGTGAACGGGGCAGTTCATCATATTGTGAATGGGACGGGACAGTTTATCATATTGTGAACGGGGCAGTTCATCATATTGTGAATGGGACAGTTTATCATATTGTGAATGGGACAGTTTATCATATTGTGAATGGGACAGTTTATCATATTGTGAATGGTTTCATTTTGTTTGACTGTTGCTGTTGGAAGTGAAGGAAATGAGATTAAATGAAAGCCTCATCAGAACAAAGACAAGACATATACAAGGAATAGACAGAAAAAAATTCTGACCACTGTGGGAATCGATCTCGCAACCTCTGCGTCGGCACTCATCATCGCCTCGCCATGAAGAGAAAGCGTGCTACCAACCGAGCTAACTACGCTCCTTATAAATGTAACTACGCTGAATTAGACGAATAAAAGCGACCGTTTTCTCATTCAGTACTCATTGCTTTGACCGGCGATTTACCATTTTAGATGACCTCTTTCCGGACCACCTCACGTGTTATTTAATGGATGGATCAAGGCATGGAGTTCTTTCCACCTCACGTGATATTGAATGGATGGATCAAGGCATGGAGTTCTTTTCACTCCCAAGATAACACAATTACTTGCAGTCCACCGTTGCATTCTCGCTCCTCCAAGCTCGATTTTAAACAAAAACCAGAAAGCCCAGCCCATTGCATTGCTTGTTCAGAAAGCTAATTTCACGAAAATTGACCCCTACACGCAAATGGGGTTCTTTCATTACTTTTTTTTTCCTTTTCTTTCTTCTTTTCTTTTCTTTTCCTGTTGTTTTTTTTTTTGGGAGGGAGTTTTTTTGTTTCTTTTAAGGTTCAGTATTTTAGTCTTCTTATTTTAAGACATTCGATATAAAACGGTATTTGACAACAACATCCACATTATGTCTGCCCTCCCACTTGAAATCCCGCACGTATAAATTATGACATAGAGTGAACAACGACGTTTTATGCCTACACGGCTTGTCGTGGGACAGAAGAAAAAAAGTTTTTTTTTAAATTAATCAATAACAAAAATAGTTGTAACTATACTTAAAGGCATCATAGCGTTTAGAATGAAGGACAGGTCATATGGCATTATGTCATACATAGGCTATACATATCTTAACTTTTTTTGTAAGCTTTGTTAATGAATGAAAAGGGTCAGTATAATATGTGTACAATATAAAGCATACCCCCATTATGAGAGGACTCGATAGTCCAGAGGTAAAGTGTATGCCTCTCAAACAAAGGGTAGTGGGTTCGAGCCCTGCTGACGGTTGAAAAATGTTCTCGAGTTTGTTCGAGTAAAATCTACCCCCTGATCCAGATGGGTGGATCGACACCTAGTCCCATCGGAGACGGGCGATAAAAGGAAGTCCCGTGTGCAGATCATAGTACTCTGTGCACGATAAAGATCCCTTGGCTGTTAACAGGGCAGCCCGGACAAAATAAATCATCCTATCAAAATACCGAGATCACTTTAGTAGTGGATGTGGGTAAATCAAAAGAATTTTTTTGATACAATAAGGATATCAGAAGTAATCAACATGAACGATACTATTCATATTTTTAACAATAAAATCTGTTGAAAATGGCGGCTTAGGTGAATCAAAAAGACCGGAAGCAATCAAATTTCTCTTCACTAAACGTCCTCTTCGGTAGAAAAAATAACCTCAATTGAAAAACGATTTGATTTGATTTGATTTGATTTGATTTGATTTAATTTGATTTGATTTGATTCAATTTTACCCAAATTCGCAACTCTATGGTGATCTCGGGGATTTTGGTAAGATGTTGGTTTTCTTTTTTACCCGGTAAAGTAAAGTTCCATCGCGGCAGTTAGGGACCATAGAGCCGGAGCTTATCCGGTTTCAATAGCGTGAAGATGATAATAATTACCTGTTGGATAGGATTCTAATGAAGCAGGTTTTTATTCCCAAGCTAGTGCTGGTACCAATTTGCACCTGAGTTGAATGGGGAACATGTGTGTTAAGTGTCTTTCCCAAAGAACATAACGTCGAACCCGGACTTCATGATCCCCAGTCCGGCAGCCTAACCACTCGGTCACCGAGGCCACTAGTTTTGCTCGGACTGCCTTGTCAACAGACAAGGTCTTTATTGTGAACACTGTTGTGATATGCACACCGAACCTCCATTTTATCGCCCGTCTCCGATCGGACTAGGTGCCAATCCACCTATCTGTACTGGATCCGTAGATTTTACTCGAACACTTTCGAGAATTTTATTTTCTCAACCATTGGGGCTTGAACCCACAATCTTTGGGTTAAGAGGCTGACACCTTGCCTCTGAACTATCGAGTTTGTCACAAATTTCACCTGCAATATATCCTAACGTCAGATTCTCTTTCCGGCAATGACTTTCGGAGCCGTTTTTTTCTTCTTCAATACAGTCTTCTTGTGTAGTAAGTACACTTATTCTGAGCCCGGAGGGGGCGGGGACTCATTAGTCCAAATGCAAGGTGGCCTCTCAACCAAAAGATCATAGGTCCAAGTCGAGGAAAATGGAAGTATTTTCTGACGCACCCCCCCCCACCCTCCACCCTGGTTGAGGTAGGTGGATCGACACCTCGTCCTAACGGAGGCGGACGATAAAAAGGAGGTCCTGTGTGCAGATCACAATACTCTTTTGCACGTTAAAGATCCATTGGCTGTTTACAGGGCAGTCCGAGCAAAATTAGAAATCCTACAAAACAAAATCTGAAATCGCCTTAGTTGTAGATGTCGTGGGTAAAGCAAATCACTTTTTTTTTAACTCAGCCGTCGATATGATCGTGTGTATGTAGCATTTCCGTTGAGTATGAGAGTACTCGCCCTTTAGGACAATTATGAGAGGAGTAGGAAGCGCAGTGGTTAGGCTGACAGACTTGAGATGACGAGGTTCGGTAATGCTGCGTCCGACGGGAACGACACATTACTGCCCATAATTTCCCCTCAATTAGGGGTTTCTTATTTGATTGGATTACCCACATCCACAACTAAAATGATCTCGGGAGGGAGGGAGGGGGGGGTGGTATAAATTTTAATCTGCCGGACTGCCCTGTAAACAGCTAAGGGATCTTTAACGTGCACAGAGTGTTGTAATCTGCACATGAGACCTCCCTTTTTATCGTTCGTCTCCGATGGGACTAGATGTCGGTTACCTGCTGGACCGGGTGGTGGGAGGTAGATTTTACTCGAAAAAAACTCAAAACTCGAGGACATTTTTCCACCGTTGGCGGGGCTCGAACCAACTACCTTTCGGTAGAGAAGCCAACATCTTGCCTTTTGGACTATCGAGTCCCCTCAATTCAGGTACAATTAGTGGTTCCCAGCATCTAGCAAATAGCTGAAGGGCAAAAGTAAAACATGCTACAAAGTAGCGTATTGTCCAAGTAAAATTCTTTCAAGGCCATCAGGGTCGATGGTGTCGGATTTTATTCTGGTTTCTATAGCGTAAATCCTGAACGTGACGCTAGTCTGTCACAGGTTTTTCATTCCCAAGCTTCAGCTGGCACCCATTTGCACCTGGATCGAGTGGAGAAAATGCGTTCCCAAAAAACAACGTTGGATCTAGCATTACTAGGATTCAAACACAGGACCTCGTGATCCCAATTCCGATAAACTAATCACTAGCCCAATTCCTTTCCAGAGGCAATGTATTCTTGCATTCCCACCAGAAGGCAATTTCCAGGAGGCAATGTATTGTTATTCCATTTGCCAAACAGAAGGCAATGTTTGTTATTCCATTTGCCCACCAGGCAATGTTTTGCATTTGCCCATGTATTGTTACTCCATTTGCCCACCAGAAGGCAATGTATTGTTACTCCATTTGCTCCATTTGCCCAAAAGGCAATGTATTGTCCTCCATTTGCCCACCAGGAGGCAATATTGATACTCCATTTGCCAATATATTATTATTCATTTGCCCACCAGAAGGCAATGTTGTTCATCCATGCCCACCAGGAAGCAATTATTCCATTTGCCCACCAGAAGGCAATGTTATCCATTGCCCACCAGAAGGCAATATATTGTTACTTCATTTGCCCACCAGAGAAGGCAATGCATTGTTACTCCATATGCCAGGAGGCAATGTATTGTTACATTTGCTTATGTATTGTTACTCCATTTGCCCACCAGAAGGCAATGTATTGTTACTCCATTTGCCCACCAGAAGGCAATGTATTGTTACTCCATTTGCCCGCCAGGAGGCCTACTCAGCCCAATGTTTGTTACTCCATTTGAAGGCAATGTTTGTTATCCATTTGTTACTCCATTTGCCTGATTTGCCCATTTGCCCAGAAGGCAATGTATTGTTACTCCATATGCCCACCAGGAGGCAATGTATTGCCCACCAGGAGGCAATTACTTCATTTGCCCACCAGAAGGCAATGTATTGTTACTCCATTTGCCCACCAGAAGGCAATGTATTGTTACTTCCATTTGCCCACCAGAAAGGCAATATATTGTTACTCCATTTGCCCACCAGGAGGCAATGTTGTTACTCCATTTGCCCACCAGAAGGCAATGTTTGTTACTCCATTTGCCCACCAGAAGGCAATGTATTGTTACTTTGTTTGCCCACCAGATTGTTAGACAACGTATTGTTACTCCATTTGCCCACCAGAAGGCAATGTATTGTTACTCCATTTGCCCACCAGGAGGCAACGTATTGTTACTCCATTTGCCCACCAGGAGGCAATGTATTGTTACTCCATTTGCCCACCAGAAGTAATGTATTGTTACTCCATTTGCTTTATTGCACCAGAAGGCAATGTATTGTTACTCCAATGGTTACCACCAGGAAGCAATGTATTTTACCATCCATTTGCCCACCAGAAGGCAATGGCAATGTATTGTTACCAGGAGGCGTTTGCCCACCAGAAGGCAATATATTGTTACATGCCCACCAGGATTATTGTTACTTCATTTGCTTCACCTCTAAAGACCGCAATGGTCAGAGCTTTAGTTTACATCTTACTTATTTGGAGATCAAACTTACCAGAAGCAACACTCGAGACTGTGGGTAAAACGCTGTTATCCTTGTCATACTCCATTTAAATTAATCAAATGTAATTTTACTCGTAGTTTAATAGAACGTTTATTAAATTATTTGCTAACCAGGAGGCAGTGGAAATAACATAATTTGCCCAAACTGTGAAATGTAGTTTAGCTGTGTTTGCCAACCAGAAGGCAATGTTTATAAAGATTTAAGTGTGAATTATCATTATCCCAATGATTACAATGTATATGCATCTCGATAAGCATGTGTCTTATCCATTTGCTCAATCAGAGGCAATGTATTGCACTTTATTTGCTACCAACAGATTGCCTTGTCCACCACAACATGACGACGCTTAGACTACTAAACTAGGTGGATAGATTCAGTTCATTTTTTGAATGACCAAAGACCAGGAAGAGCAATGGTGCCTTCTTTTCCTAATTAGAAACATCCCTATGTGAAGACTCAATGATGCCTTCTTTTACTTATTAGAAACATGCTATGTGAAGACTCAATGATGCCTTCTTTTTCTAATTATTTGGAAACATGCCACGTTTCCCAGTAGCAACACTCAACTGTGGGTAAAACCTTCTTTATCCTAATTAGAAACATGCTATGTGAAGACTCAATGATGCCTTCTTTTTTATAAATAAATCAAATGTTTTTTTAAGCGTAGTTTAATAGAACATTTATTAAATTGTGTTGATGCTTCATTTTCCTAATTGCAGTGGAAATAACTAATTTTTTCCTAATTAGAAACATGCTGTGTGAAGACTCAATGATGCCTTCTTTTCTAATTATCAACATCAATGATTACAGGGAAGACTCAATGATGCCTTCTTTTCTAATTAGAAACAGCTACATGTGAAGAGTCAATGTTGCCTTCTTTTCCAAATGAGAAACACCCTACTAAACTCAATGATGCCTTCTTTTCCTTATTAGAAACATCGTATGTGAAGAGTCAATGATGTCTTCTTTCCTAATTAGAAACATCCTATGTGAAGACTCAATGATGCATTCATTTTCCTAATTAGAAACATGCTATGTGAAGACTCAATGATGCATTCATTTTCCTAATTAGAAACCTGCTATGTGGAGACTCAATTATGCCTTCTTTTCCTAATTAGAAACACCCTATGTGAAGACTCAATGATGCCTCATTTTCCTAATTAGAAACACCCTATGTGAAGACTCAATGATGCCTCATTTTCCTAATTAGAAACATCCTATGTGAAGACTCAATGATGCTTCATTTTCCTAATTAGAAACATCCTATGTGAAGAGTCAATGATGCCTTCTTTTCCTAATTAGAAACATGCATATGAAGAGTCAATAATGCCTTCTTTTCCTAATTAGAAACATCATATGTGAAGAGTCAATTATGCCTTCTTTTTCTAATTAGAAACATCATATGTGAAGAGTCAATGATGCCTTCTTTTCCTAATTAGAAACACCCTATGAGAAGACTCAATGATGCCTTCTTTTCCTAATTAGAAACATCATATATGAAGAGTCAATGATGCCTTCTTTTTCCTAATTAGAAACATCATATATGAAGAGTCAATGATGCCTTATTTTCCTAATTAGAAACATCATATGTGAAGAGTCAATGATGCCTTCATTTTCCTAATTAGAAACATCATATGTGAAGACTCAATGATGCCTTCTTTTTCCTAATTAGAAATATGCTATGTGAAGAGTGAATGATGCCTTCTTTTCTCTACCTGCAACATGCCTGCTTTATGCTATCTCTTTTGTATCACATGCCAGAGATGGCATTGACTCATTGACAAAACACTACTCCTGTGTTTATGGCACAACGGTGTTCTATCCATAAGAAATTCATTTAGTTATTCTCCTTTTCCTCGTCTTATCTTGAATGCCATATTTTTTGGCATACACACAGGTTTCCCCCCCCCCCCCACTTCCACTCTTACATCTTAGTCCCAAAGAATTATGAAGATGTCAGTGTGGTAACTTACAACTAGATCTACAACAAACAACAGTTTCGCAAAGATCGTTTCTTTCAGATCAATTCAAGATAAAGTAGGGTCTGAAGTTGAAACAAATCTACGCATTCACTACGAATATATTAGTATATTTGACTCAACTGTAAATATTTTAAAGGTTAATTAACTGTGGAATAATGGGAGGGGGGGGATTGAAATGAAACACCGACTGACGTCCTCCCAGATCGGTAGATTGCTTCAATTTATAGACGTGAATAGCAGGGTGTGCATTCAGATCCCAGAACCATAGATGCTGCTAAATATACTGAAAAGGCCACTTAAAAGCATCGATGCCTAGACGTCCATGTCCTAAGCCTCCAGCCAAGACCTCATGTCTCTATTGGAGGATTTGGCTCAGCCCATGTCCCTTGTTATTAGGTTACATAGGAAAACAAACTTTACAGCAGGCATTTGAACAGTCAGGATCGGCTATAACAGGTAACGATGGTCAAAACTGAAAAACATATTCAAGAGAAAACAAAAACAACAATCACAACGAAACAAAACAAAATATAAAACGATCTACGCAAAAATGCAAGAGGCCCATCAAGTCAAATACATGGTAATACGTGTAAAAACAGCCTATACTATGTACAGCGTACATCCACAGTGTGGATATCATTAACACTAATCTTCTCATTGCAGTACGCGTACCGGTAGGTCATGTGTGCAGGGAGGAGACAGAAAACTCCGGTAGCCACACAATAAATCCCAGGCCACACGTTATACGATTAAATAGAGAGAAAAAAACTAACAAACAAACAATGATCTAGATCTCTAGCTATAAATTGCACCGTTCATGTTTTTGATTTGATTTGATTTGATTTGATTTACCCAATCCACAACTAAGGTGATCTCGAGGGTTTTGGTAGGATTATTAATTTTGCCCAGACTGCCCTGTAAACAGCCAAGGAATCTTTAACGTGCACATAGTATTGTGATCTGCACAAGGGCCCTCCTTTTTACCGTCCGTCTCCGATGGCACTAGCTGTGTTGATCCACCTACCTGAACCAGGAGGTGGCGGGGAGGGGGGGAGGCGGTAGATTTTGCTCGAAAAAACTCGAGAAATCTGTTCAACCGTCGACGGGGCTCGAACTCACTACCTTTTGGTTCAGAGGTCGACACCTTTTCTCTGGACTGCCGAGACCCCCGCAATGTAAAGTGTAATCAGTGTCGTGAGCTGCCTCAATGTGGAAATCATAGTTCTGTTGGTTGGTAAGTAAAGGGAGACACTCCATGTAATGGAAACGTCATTTTGGGACGTTGACGATTAGACGCCCTACCCTTGCGACCCGTTTAGAATAGAATGGAGATCGGGTATGACAATAACAGTGATGACGCGTCAGTTCCAATCAGTCCCTGTTGTTATAGCCGGAACTATGCGTCAGTTCCAATCAGTCCCTGTTGTTATAGCCGGGGAGTATGCGTCAGTTCCAATCAGTCCCTGTTGTTATAGCCGGGGACTCAGCCCCTGTTTGTTATAGCCGGGGACTTAGTTCCAATCAGTCCCTGTTGTTATAGCCGCGGACTACGCGTTAGTTCCAATAGGGCCCTGTTGTTATAGCCGGAGACCACACGTCAGTTCCAATCAGTCCCTGTTGTTATAGCCGGGGACCATCGTTAGTTCCAATCAGTCCCTGTTGTTATAGCCGGAGAGCACATGTTAGTTCCAATCAGCCCCTGTTGTTATAGCCGGGGACCACGCGTTAATCCAATCAGTCCCTGTTGTTATAGCTGGGGACTGCGCGTTAGTTCCAATCAGTCCCTGTTGTTATAGCCAGGGACTACGCGTCAGTTCCAATCAATCCCTGTTGTTATAGCCAGGAATTACGCGTTAGTTCCAATCAGTCCCTGTTGTTATAGCCAGGAACTACGCATTAGTTCCAATCAGTCCCTGTTGTTATAGCAGGGGACTATGCCTTAGTTCCAATCAGTCCCTGTTGTTATAGCGAGGACTACGTCTCAGTTCCAATCAGTCCCTGTTGTTATAGCCAGGACTACGTCTCAGTTCCAATCAGTCCTGTTGTTATAGCCAGGGACTATG
>JAXRKP010000147.1:295000-415000 GCA_037039925.1 Doris montereyensis | reverse complement strand
AACGTAGGTAAATATGCGCAAGAAAGGTATGAAAAGAATACATTAATACAAATCCAATGCGTACTTGTAATTGTAATTATATAAAACAAGAAAAAAGATAACAATAGGAATAAAAGCAAACTAAATTAGCATAGGACAATGTAAAATAGTAAGTTCCTTCAAAGCCATTGCGGCCCAGAGAGCCGGAGCTTATCCCTGTTTCTGTACAGATAAACTTTTATTGCACCTGTGGTTTAGATTACTCATGATCCTAAACTAAGTCTTCTAATTCCCCTTTCCTGGTACCATCCATTTTTATCCTTCTGAGTGATCGGTGGGCGCTGCTTCTTTCCTTTCACTCTTTTTCTTATCTTCTATCTTGATGTACATTCTCTCTCGTTCTTAATCTCTCCGTCTTTTTTTAAAGATTCTCTATGATGAGTATTATCATTTGATACCATTAGTCTGATCAATGCAATGTTCCACATATCTTTCATCTTACAGTTTCCCTACTGAGATCACTGCATAGGGTAATCTTTAATTAAACAAACAAACAAACAAACACGAAGCAAAGTGTATGCCACTAGAACTATGTAAACATATTGAAAAAACAAGACCTGCAACATTAAAAGTTGAAAAATGGATAACTTTAATAAAGCATTTATTCATCAATACTAATAGTCTGGTGTTAAAATCAAACCATGCTATAGCACCAACATAAGCATGACTTGAACATAATAAATGCACACAAAAGGTTACCTAGTTCATATTCCATTATGAGGCAATATTTAACAGGCTATGATTCCCAGGAAACAATGAATACAACAGCTCTTGTCACATAAAACAAATTTACAGATGTATCATTTTCCCTCTGCCATTGTGTCAAAACTAAACGAGATGCGCTTATGCTTATCACTCACGCTTCCTCTCAATCTGACTTTTTTCCAACTCATAGCAAAGCATCTATTTTGATTTTATAAATAACATAATACATGATTTTAAAAATTACAAAATCTACATATATAACTATAAAGTATAAATACTTTTAAGTTCCTCTCGTAATAAAAGATTGTTGACTCAGTGTATGATACATCAATGAATGTCTCTACACTCCGTAAGTTTCTTTTGCTCTCAGTAAGATTTCTACATTTGTGTAGATGCAGCAGACTAACAAGACTGAAATCACTTTAAACTCAGGCTTATTTCACCCACTCCAGCCATGAAAGGACTCATAAAATATAAAAGGTATGAATTTTGAGAATGTGGGAAAGTTGTGCAATTTCATGTTACATCTACTCCAGTTACTTAAGCCTTTGTGAATCACAAACCCTTTTGTTTAAGATTTACTTTTAAATTTTCCTTTTCCTTTCTTGTAGTGGGAAGGGGGCACAATCAAAATGCCTTTACAATTCACTTTTAAGAGTGAAAATCAATCAGTGTTCCTTCATCTTCCCTGCATTACACCCAGAGTCTGAACTTTCATTTTAGTGTAGACTTCGATTTTATTTCCACCTGGCAACATTCTATGATTCCTTTGCTTATAAATGATACATCATTCAATTCCATGTAACTGCCTTCATAGATTTGGGAATGTCAGAAAAGTTTGCCTGATAAAGGAATTTAATCACATGGATAAGATGCAGTTAACGCCTTTGAGCGACATAATATACACATGTATATTTACACATGTACAAAATATTAATCTTTATATACTAAAACATGACGTAGTTATGTTTTATCCATCAAGCCAGTCTCCTTCATTTTTTGTGATGTAATATTTTTCAATGATATTTGCGCATTTGTAGTATTCTGTGTCAGGCTCATTATAGGATCTGCAGTTTGTCACCATGCGGTTCATGTCTGCGATGAACAAGTGTTTGTGGACGTAGTAACGGCCTTTCAGGCGTTCTGACATTGTGCGTAAATCTGAGGGGTGGAGAAACAATGATTCGCCATAAGATGAATGATACAGATTTACTGACCAACTTTTTACCAAATGTGAGCAGAAAGATAAACCTGAGCTATCGTTATGTTTCTCTGAATGTAAAGGAAATGCAACTTTGCAAAATAAAATATCTTTTCGCGCCCAAAGGACCGAAAAACTGTACATTTTGGGAGTGACTACGAAACCAAATATCAGTATGCAAGTGAAATATATTATTTAATGTACATAGATTATTGTTATGTTCTCCCATACATGTATCTATTAAAGATGTAATGAAATAACACATGTGTTTATATTTAAATATTATTTCAAAACTTTTAAACAATAAAACAAAGTAAATGAAACCACAAATTTCCTTCTTCACTGAAAAATTACAAGTTAGAGTGTCACCTCCAGCCAGTAACATTGGGGGAAGAAGTTCAAATCAATGATATTTATGGCAAAAGCTACAAAAACAAAGAGGAAGACTAAAGTGGCCACTGTTGTGACATGTAAGCATGGGACAAATAGTATTTATTATATACATGATAATGTTAACGGAAAAAAGATAACAATAAAGCATAAGAATAAAAAAAACATGCCCTTATGGGAATAACCCATAAGTAAACCCTTGAGGACTTTGTCAAAAAGTTCATACCGGTTGTTTACCTTTGAATAGAGTCCCAGTCCCTATTCAATCTATACTTTATACTCTGACTTTGTCAGAAAGTTCATACCGGTGGTTTACCTTCGAATAGAGTCCCAGTCCCTATTCAATCTATACTTTATACTCTGACTTTGTCAAAAAGTTCATACCGGTTGTTTACCTTTGAATAGAGTCCCAGTCCCTATTCAATCTATACCTTATACTCTGACTTTGTAAAGGGACAGAGGAAATTGATCCACGGAATAAATAAAAATAACCAACAAACAAACAAAGAAACACTCCATCAGATAATTCCCGTAATTTTATTTTTTTTAATTCCCTCTGATCTGAAAAAGATTATTTCCATTGACATAGGTATCATTTTCTTTCTTATTGTCTCCATGCACAAAACACAAGTTCATAAATCCCACATAACTGAAAATCAAAACTTGGAAGGAAATATGGTATGAAAAACAAACAACAACTCACCCATAGGAAACTTGATATGATCATAGTAGTCAGGGGCCTCCGATTTATCAACAGGCTTCAAGAAGGGCCAGGAACTTGCATGACTCTGTGGAGTTCACATGACCAGAAATAGAAAATGAATAATACATAGCTGCCAACATTTTCAAATAAAAGAAAACAGATTTTGACCACATGAACGAATTCTATCTTGCATGACGGCCAGAAATGTTTTAAAAAAACAAAGACAATTTAACAAAATTCCCCCTTTTAAGGTAAATAACAAAACAGTAGTTTCATGAACTCAGGTATTTGGACTTTCACCCTAATCTCTCTGAGTCTCTATCATTTAATTTAGGGAGGGGGGGGGGTGTCCTGAAGTGATTTTCTCTGCTTTTGAGTTAAGGTTTTTGATTTTAGTGTGTATATATATGAGTAAGTGTCAAAATATAGTCATCCCATATCATTGAAAAGTTTGTGGCGTCCTTGGTTGCCAAATAAACGGACTTTGACCCAATTTTCAAAATCTATCTCCTCGCTTAATAATGAAGAAAATCACTCAAACCCTGTGCAGATTGTTTTTTTTTCATTCAATATCAAAAGAGTGACGTCGGGGTTTTTTTTAATTAATTTTTTGAAAACAGTCGTTTATATATATGTAAAAATGGCATTTTAATTACGAAAAAAAATTCTCAAAAAGTTTATAAGATATCAAAACAAAAAGCGTCATTTTATTAACATTGACAAGAGGAACCTGTGTGCCAAATACTATACAAATCGGTCAGTAAATGATAAAGGAGAGAATTTTAGTGTGAAAAAATACATTTTGAGAAAAATGCCAGTAATGAAATGAAAGGAAAATAACTTAAAGCAAACGCTTCAGACAGGTTACCCTTCTTGTGGCAGCCTCCTTATTCTTTCGTCAGTCTTTGGCATTGTTACTTATGTAAATCTAGGTTTAGGTGTGCATTGCTGTGAATCCAGACGTCAAAATGAGCAGTTTTTTGCATTTTCCTCTACTTGTGCGCATGTTTACATACACATTGATGCGCAACTCTTGCCTCCACCTCCTATGTCATTCAGCGCTAGGCCAAATCGATGCTAGACCAAATCGACTTGCGGTGTTCCCGATCAGTGCCATTTTCTCCCTCCCTCCCTCCCTCCCTCCCTCCCTCCCTCCTCCTCCCCCTCCTCCCTCCTCTCCCTCTCTCTCTCTCTCTCTCTCTCTCTCTCTCTCTCTCTCTCTCTCTCTCTCTCTCTCTCTCTCTCTCTCTCTCTCTCTCTCTCTCTCTCTCTCTCTCTCTCTCTCTCTCTCTCTCTCTCTCTCTCTCTCTCTCTCTCTCTCTCTCTCTCTATCTCTCTCTCTCTCTGATATAGCGCATGTTTCCTGTTTTAAATAGTATGTGTGAAAGACATGTTATATTAATATATTCTTATTTCTTGCAATGACACAACGTCTGCCGACATGGTATATTGGCATGTAAAGTTGTCATTGGCATAGAATCGGTTGCAATCAAAATATCGCCCGACAACAGAAAACATCAAGGAGATGATCCGTCGTTCACAAAAGTGTTTGTGTTTACGTTTGTGTTTGTGCCGGTATTGATAATTGTACAAACTGAATTGCCAAACCCCTTCTAATATCGCTAAAAAGGTTGATAATCTTTAATGGTGGAAGGGAAAAATTGAATCGTCGGCATATTTAGATTCTAGGTTTCACTCTACTACTGTTGACTGGCAACAAACTTGAGTTCTGTGACAGGAATGGTGGAAAAAAAGCAGGAAACTTCCTCTGAAAGCTGAAAAAGACGAAACTTCCTCTGAAAGTTGAAAAAGCAGGAAACTTCCTCTGAAAGTTGAAAAAGCAGGAAACTTCCTCTGAAAGTTGAAAAGGAAACTTCCTCTGAACGTTGAAAAAGAGGAAACTTCCTCTGAACGTTGAAAAAGAGGAAACTTCCTCTGAACGTTGAAAAAGAGGAAACTTCCTGTGAAAGTTGAAAAAGCAGGAAACTTCCTCTGAAAGTTGAAAAGGAAACTTCTTCTGAAAGTTGAAAAAGAGGAAACTTCCTCTGAAAGTTGAAAAGAGGAAACTTCCTCTGAAAGTAGAAAAAGATGAAACTTCCTCTGAAAGTTGAAAAAGCAGGAAACTTCCTCTGAACGTTGAAAAAGCAGGAAACTTCCTCTGAACGTTGAAAAAGCAGGAAACTTCCTCTGAACGTTGAAAAAGCAGGAAACTTCCTCTGAACGTTGAAAAAGAAGAGACTTCTTCTGAATGCTGAAAATTATCATCACCGAGAACTGTTCCTCAATAGAGCGGCGTGAGTCGACCCGGATCCTTTCCGACCATCGGTAAAACAGCCAATTACATTACCATTAACTGTCCATGCATCTTGGACAGAACGATGCTTCTGACCTCGTAAAGCTGAAGATTAAATGCGGTGAGATCTTCTGTAATTGTGATGCCCGTTCCTTTGAGACATTTTCGGGCCTTTATCACACGATCTCTTATGATATGATGTACAAATTTTACAATAATTCTGTGAGGTTTACCACTTTTGCTTTCACCGGTTTTGTGAATCACATCGATATCACTGGTATCAATGTCCAGATGTAGATCCTAATAAAACACATCTAAAACCAATCCCAAACCCCATCATAAAAGATATAAAAGAGGCACTAGAGCAAATAAATTTCATCTTCCCAGAAAGAAACAGAAACTGCCAGGAGAGGGTAGCCTGAACAAAGATCATTTTGCGCTTCTAAACCCATACACCCGAAAGAAAGAAGACTTTGAAAACAAAGACATTGGTTTTAATTACCTTTACTTGATGTAGCATTGTGCGTAGCATGTTGTATAGCTGATCGGGATCAGGGATAGCTTTTTTTTTTTCTGAAATACAGAATAGAATTCAAATGGCTTCACAACACAAAATAACAACGACAATACAGATAATAGTTACAATACTACTACTGCTACTATTATTTTTGTTATTATCAAAAGTATTACATAAATACTCAACCCCCCCCTCCCCACCCCCTCTTCCTTTTCAAAAGACAACTGAAATAAGTAAAATAAATGAATCAATCAGTGAATATATAAATAAGCAAACAAATTTTTTTAATTGTCCCCGAAAGAAGTAAATGAATAAGAGAAAAACAAAAAAAGAAAGAAAAGAATAAAAACATCATGTGACACAACAGAAATTGTGCTTCTCTTGCAGGCAAGATGGGGTCTCAGTAGCCCACAGGTAAGGTGTCAATCAAGTTTCCACTAAAAGGTCATGCGTTCAAGTCCCAATAGTTGAACCCACCTTGGTCCAGGTAGGTGGATTGATACCTGGTCCCATCAGAGGCCCTGTGTGCAGGTCACAAGATCCCTTTGCCAATTTACAGGATAGTCCTTACAAAATTTAATATCCTACCAACAACAAAGACTGATTGAAACTCACTTGACAGGTTTCCAGGCAGACTCCACCAAGCCAGGTATGGACTCCAAGGGAATGGGAAGCAGCGCCTCTTTAAATAAAACCAACACCGCTGAGAATCTTCTCATTTTCCACACTTTTCTTGACAGCCACTTTTTCACAATCTTTGAACAAGAGCATGTAAAGAGATTTGTGTGTTTGTTCCATTGAAATTCCGTCCGCTTATCAGCATGGTTTGCCTACCAGCACAATTTTTCTCAAGGGGCATGTTCTTAGAGACCGTTACTATTGTATCATTATGTAAACGTAAACATATATGTCAACAAAAACCAAATGGCAGTATACAACACAGTTTATTGTCCTTCTCTCCTCTATGGCAGCGAAACCTGGACCTTAGACAGTAGAGAATACAGTGGAGTATGTGCAGCTGAAATGAAATATCTAAGAAGAGTAGTAGGAAAACTAAAAGAGACAAAATCAGAAACACAACAATAAGAGATCAAGCCAAAGCAGATGGCATAAAAACTAAGATAGAGATAAATCAATTGAGATGGTTTGGGCATTTAAAAGAATGAATGACAATAAATAGCTAAATCAGCATACAGTGCTGCGAAAGCCCAAGGTAAAAGACCAAAAGGCAGACCTTGGAGAAAGTGGGAAGAAGATATAAAAGAGGCATTGAAGCATAGAAATTTAACATTTTGGGAAGGAAACAGAAAATGCCAGGACAGGGCATCATGGAGAAAGATCATCTCGGGAATCTGAACCCACACACAGAAAGGTAGAATGGGAACTGATAAAGAAAGAAAGAAAGAAAGAAACAGATATGTAATTATAAGCTGCTGAAGCTCTAAAAGACCCTGAAATTTTCCTACTGTCATCAGATTCAGCCCAAAATGTTTCACAAACAGACACGATATTTAATTCCAAATACACCATAAGCGTAATAACTGATTTTCTATCAGCTTAAAAAGTACAACACTAAAATGAATTACCTCCTTTTGTTTGCGAATAACCCTTGAGAAATCTGTGTAGTTGATCCTGGGACAAAGTTCGCAACCCATCAGGGTGGCTCCTTCGTAGTCCTTTATGTACCCCAGGTACTGAGATCGTGGCAGCTTAATGTCTTTGGAGAAGCCTGAACAGTTTGTGGATACAAAGTATGTAGTAAAAATTTTATTAAGAGCAAAAAAACAACACAGAAAATGTTTTTATTCTTTTATGATACATTAAAAGACAACAATCTCCTGATCAGGTACTTATAGAATATTACACAGTATCACTTCAAAATTGATACAAATTTAATCCAAATGATCTCACAAGTTAAGAATTAACTAACTGACACAAGTTCTTAGAAAAGTAGCTTATTGTGAAAGCTAACAAACGTAATACAAAATTTTGATGCACTTCATTCTCTAGCCTTACACACTATATATATTTTTTTACAAGGAGAAAGTAAACAAGTAAATACTTATTCATACCTGCTTTTTTAAAATAGCCAGTTGCAAACTCATCAGCAAAAGTTAGAAAATGAGTGATGTTGTGAAGGAGATGATAGTCTTTCAAGTGATTCATCAGAGATGTTCCATATCCCTTTATGAAAGCAACAAAATTCAAGAAAGAGGCAGGTGCAGGACAAAAATAACAACAATTTGTTTTTCAATACAATAACAAAACCAATATAACAAAAGAAAGCTTGGTAATAATATATCCAGAGAGTAACAATCAAATTTGTGTAGATACACAGTCACTGTATTTACTGAGAGACATGAAAGTCCAACTCCACATGCTTGGCTGAAAAACCACCTTCTCCATGCCTTGAAGTGAAGGATTGAGTAGCAAAGGAAAGATTGATGGGTGCTTTGACAATCCAAAACTTAAGTTCCCTTGACAATTTCAAACCAAATGTAGTAAGCTGCCATAGCCTTGTGTCATGGATTGAATTCTAGCAATTTTATGTGAAAACTACATGCCCTGAGTCTGGAGAGACAAACATTTGTTTTAATTCTTCAGCAAAACTAATTAAAACCTTAAATGCCATGAAAGAACATGATGTGCTGGCTAAACTTCCTTTGGTAGTATAATACTTTTTAAGTTCATTTGATCACAGTGGTAATTAGAACTGAAGACACAATACAATCACAAACTGTTATGGTTTTTTCAGAGCCTACTGCATCCAATGTTGTTTCAGATAGACACACTTGGTAACTAAATTCCTGCAACGATGACATTTCAAATGCATGGAAGGGTGACATTTTCAGATATCAAAACTTCTACTGAAATTTCAAACTGTCATTCCAACCTTTTCTCAGCTCCTCATATCATCTTTTGTCTTAAAACTGCTTTAGCATTATCACGTCAAATTCAACATTTTCTTTATGACTCATTGGAGCTTTTCTATGCCTACCTTTACTTGTTCACTTGATGTGACAGCACAAAAGACAATCTCCGTGAAACACTGTGTTGGGAACATTCGGAAGCAGATACCACCAATAACATTGTTGTTCTTCACCAAAGCTAGGCATTTGTGCTTCCTGTAAAATGCGAACCACATGAGAGATGAACGACGGGAAGGGAGGAATTTCTTCACAATTACTTGACAAATTAGAACTACATGTCCTTTAATAAAAACAAAACTTTTGAATGATGAAGCATACTTCAATACTGTTCATATAATTTTATACTTTTCATGTATGTGAAATTATGTAGATGCTTGAGAGTCTGATATTGAAATCAGCCACTTTCAGATACATAAAAATGTGAAAAATTACCCCCTTACCACATAACACTAAAAATTACCCCCCCTTTATATCCCTAGAAGAGATGTAATATAGAAGTGAACTTACGGATCAAAGACCAAACGGGTTATATACTCTTTGGGCATTCTGGGCAGCTGATGAGAGAAGAGATTCTGTATCTGTATAAGCCACAGGAAGACTTGTTTTGATGGGCAGTGGCTGAGAGAATTGTTGATTATGTGGAAGTCAATCTTCCCTTCTTTCTCCTCTTGTCTCGCTTGCTCATCGCGTGCAGCATGACTTGGATATAACGTCTGGGGAGGGGGAGGGGGAAGAAGCCATGTAGAAAGATTTTTGTATCAAATCATGATCTCAAACATCTTCCTCAAGCCATTGGTTGATTGGTCCCTCATAGGTTTGATTTCATATTGTGAAAACTGTTTCAACTTGATTCCTCATGGACAGAATAGGTCAGCGATTCATTTTTCAGATGGTATGAGTTTACTTATTCTCCGAGAATGCATAAATGCAAATGAAAAATATAGACAGGAGGTAGCACAGCACTTCACACCAATGTAAAAAACTGATACAATTCATGATTGTTTTGGGACCATCATGAATGCCCAAATCGAACTGAGAAAACTTAACATAATTTTGTCAACATGGATGCACGAATATATTAACTCACAGACTAGTCAAGGTCCCACACAAGTGGGTACCAAAACAAATATAGGCTGGTTTAAAAAATCTGTGCCTTTTTTACATATTTTTATTTTCTCTTCATTTATTTAACACCATGTTCATAAGAGATCAAAATTTATATTGCCACCAATAAAAATCGGCTGTGTGTCATTAGTTTGTCTGTTTGATGAGTGAAAGGGTGAAATTGAGAAGCTATCAAATCTTCGCAATACACCACTTTCATCAATCAAAAACATGTCAGATAATGAAAATAATGATTAGAAAACAATAAGCCGGTAAACTGATCGAAAACATTACGGTATATGCAGTTTCTGACTGCTAGAGAGCTCATTCCGGGTAGGAAACGAAAGTAGAATAACAAGCCTTGCAAATACTCCATACCGCAATCGCGTACCTTTCTATAATAATGGCCCAGCAACATTATGATCGCACAGGTGCGACAAATGTACTATGGCGTAAGTGTATCGTTATCGCACCTATGCGACAATGGTAGCCTCTGAGTTAATAACATTACCAAACGAAACAGCATACACACTTCATTTAATCATAGGTCATCAGAATACAAAGTCAAGTTCCTTCAAGGCCGTTACAGCCCATAGATCCGGAGCTTATTCAGGCTTCAATGCGCGTGAAGCAGAACGGGTGATAATAATCACCTCCTGGACATGGCGCTAGTCTGATGCAGATTCTTACTCCCAAGCTAGTGCCTGTACCTATTTGCACCTGGGTTGAGTGTGGAAAATGCGTGGTAAGGTCTTTCCCAATTAACACTATATCAAACCTAGTTTTGTTAGGATTTGAACCAGGGACCTCATGATCCCTAGTCTGACAATCTAACCACTTGACAACTGACGCCACTATCATCAGGGCTAGAATAAAATCAAAACGTGTAAAACAACAAAGACAAGATAGAAGTTCTTGGAAAATACCTCGGGGCCCAGCATCTCTCCTTGATTGTCAGACACCTCAGACACGATGTCATCTATCATCTCTTTGGACAGATCTCCCTCTATTCTGGGCCTCTTTGCTCCATCACTGAGACCTGCTTCATCTGCTTTGCGTTTCTCTATAATTTATAAAAATAAAACTTAATAAAAGGGGCGTGAAAGAAACACGTTATTCTTAATCTTCCAACTAGAATTATACAGTGGTGTAGGCCTAAGAACCTGCCGCCTGAAAACCTGATCCGCCTAAAAACTAGCTACTTCCGCGCAACAAATTTTTCTTATATAAAACTACCTCCTTAAGATCAGTTAGTACAGTCTCATCCGCCTTAGAATCCGATCTCATTGTGAGCGGAGAATCATTTTTTTAAAATCCACACTCAATTTAATGTTCATAATTGCCGATAAGATGTGATATGGTGCGAGTGAATAATAGGAAGGCTGGTGGAAAGTCTAATGCATTGGTCTAGACACTAGGAGGTGTAATAAACACGTCACACGAGTGTGCCAGACATTGAATGACAGACACGAGGAAGGCTCGTCACCCGCCCTGTCCACCATTCCTGGTCACCCATGACCATGCCTTGGCACATCAGGCACAAAAGATGAACGAAGATTACGTAACAGTCACGAGCCAAGATGTTGAGGCAAGGCAATTCTGCAGCTTGCATTGCAACATCAAAGACAGGTGATTGGTTGTGAGTTTTCTCAGGCCGTCTTGCATTTGTGATCAACTTTCCTCTTTTCTGATTGGCTGAAAAATGAATGACTCATCATATAGTATTTTCAACATGTACGGAAGTGATGGAAGAAATCTCTACATTGCTTTGTCTTAGTCATAAACTTTCATTCATTTGCTCTGCTCGCTGGAGGCTAAATATATCTACCTGCAAAGACTGCATATTTTTCAATACATCATTTCAAACATAGTTTCAGACAATTATAATGCCTACACGAGACAATTCTCTTGATAACAAACAGTAACTACTTATCTATTGGGGTCTAGTCAAAATTGTAGGGTCAAGGAAAAGCCAATACAAAATATATGAAAAATGAAGCAAAAATACAAGGCATGTCTGAGTTCACCTCAGAACCCTGTCTGCCTAAGAACCCGCTGTTTCTGTCCCCCGAAGACCGGGTTTTTAGGCGGACATCACTGTACTACAATCAAAACATGAGGCAAAATACAAGGAATTCATGTACCTTGTAGATCCAGAGAATTTGTTTAAAATAAATCATACAAAAATTAAGAGGCTTTGATTTTGATGTCAACTGAATCTACTTCAAGAATCCAAGTCACAGCACTGATTAAAGTTATCAATCTATTATTTTGTGATGTTTAAACATTTAATTTAGTCCATCATTCAGCAGGAATTATGATCTGTGTTTTCTTAGATATTGCATGGGATATCGTTTCAGTCACAAAAAGCAATTGGGATTGTGAGACAGATATAAATCAAGTTTTCAAAATCTTAGATACTGTCTTCTTCCTAATCAACGTTCATGCCTTAATAAACCACACCAGCCCCCCTCCCCACACCCATTTAAGCCCACCCTTATTTACTACAATAGTGGTATAAATTTTTATTGACAATACGCCATTACACATTGCACAACATAACAGAAAATAACATTTTTAAAATGTAGACCTAGATACAATAATAGATTGGTTCAACAAAAACAAGTCTTATTTGAAAATACAACAAATAAAAGAATCAGTAAAAGTTGCAATCCTGATTAATGTCCTGGGCACTGAGGTAATCATCTTCTTCTAAGGAATCGTCCCTACTTGTCTCTCGTAATATGCAAAGCTTTGGCGGGAGGGGCGTGGATGTGAGGTTTCGCGAACTATCATCATTGAGCAAGGCAAGCGTTGTAGTAGGCATGATGGAATTATTTCTGGTATATTTTTATCCTGAATAAAGACCCCCTTGCCTTCGGGAAAAAGAATTATGATGAAGTAAATCCTCATCTTTCTTGCTCTCTTAGCAAAAACAAAACATTAATGCAATACACTGGGGGGGGGGGGGGTTTCCTTCTTATCTTAACGTCAAAGACAAGGACAAAGCATCATCCTAAATAAACAGGGATGAAAAAAAAACTGAAAGTATCTGAAATGTGAAACTTTCAGACACCAAACACCTCCTGTACCATATTTAATCTCACACTTACAATAACAGATCTCATACTCACAATAACAGCACCATGCAATGCCAGCTTTCTTAACCTTCCTCATATAACTAGAAAGGAATTCATCATTACAAACTGAAGTTGACAGCCATTCCCATCTGAATTTGTTCTTAGAAGTTAAATCAATCACATCTACTAGCAAATCCCAATCAATAAACCTAGATCTAGATCCAAGCAGGCCATCCCCAATTTGTGAAATTGTCTAGATCTACATCTGGAGCTAGCTTACATTTAACCTAGATCTAGAGCTAGTTGTTTTGAAGATTTGCTTGATATTATAACAGTTATACCAAAATTCTCAATTAATTCTGATTCTATTAACTAGGCTACCAAGTAAAGTAGATCTAGAAATCTAACTCTAGCTCTACTAAAGTTATTGAGGAAAATGGGAACGACAAATTTTAGACCGTGAAATCTAAAATCTACTCTTGTAGTTTCAAGGCATGTAGATAACAATTAGACTTGGCTATATTTAGATTTTACTAGACTGAATCCAAATTTATCATAAAACAACCTGTCTGTCTAGAATCTAGATCTAGAAGAATCTAGAAATCTAGATCTAGACCAACCACGTTTGCGCTTATTTTCAAGATCTCTCTATCCGACTAGAATCTTAATCTAGATCTCAATTTCTCTGGAACGCCGAGCAAGAAATAACTTTACTTTGTTAACAATCTAGATATATTTATACGCTAATATACTAACGAAAGAATTCCTTGTATCCCAAAGCTATGACTTAGGGAAAGATATGGCTTAGGTCTGCCAAGCCGTCATAAAAAAATCTAGATCTAGATCACTTCACTCAAGCACATTGATCTTAATCTTATCTAGCTCTAGATTAGACTATTAAATCACAAATAGGATAACATAAATTACGAATAACGCAATACGAAATGTAAAACGAGTTAGCTTCGATTTTCCTGGAATGAAAGAATGAAAAATCATCGACCACAGATTATATTCACAACTGAACCGTATGACTGCAGAGAGGTAAGGTGTCAGTGCATCTCAACATTGATACTGATAAGCTATGCCAGTAATGCTAATATAGCTAAATCTATCCCAAAAGCCTCTGCAAAAGGCTATTTCCACAAAAAATGCGTTAATAGATTTCAGACTAAAAAATCTGAAAGGAAATAAAGACAGGTTCGATTTTTTAATCTAAAATCTTCTTGTGTGAGTAGTAGGGCGTCACGGATCAATGTGGACATTGTAGTTTGTCGTGAAGGTGAAAATGAAGCAGGGTGCTTCCGTTTATGATAAGTATGAAAATCGGTGATGGGCCTGGAGTCAGGAATTTTATCTTGTTGTGTTAAACCATCTCACCTATTCATAACAGCGAACATAGAAGTATTTAAGTAAAAGGAAAGAAAAGGAAACTTGAGATAAAAATATGTTAAAAGTAGAAAACCTCAAATAATCTGAAATCAAAGGAAATCTGAAAGACTTACATCCCTGAATAAATAAACTCACCTGCCAAATCCTGAGATCTGGATGATCGACGCCCAGTAATAAAACCAGGGCTCAAACTGGCCCCTGCAATACCATCTGAACCAATGGTTGACGTGGTGAAAACGGCTCAAACCACTCACACCTGCTCCGGCACCAGGGTTGACTGAATGCAAAAACATAAGTTCAAAATATAATTATCTCCACAACAAACCAAAAAGTAGAAGTCAGATCTAAAGACAGGGGAGTAAACAAGAAAGATATTAGCTAATTCTATTGAAGAAGTCAGAGGGGAAAAAGGGGTGGGGAGGGTGGAGGCACTTTTTACTCAAGGGTGCAACATTTAATTTATTAGATCTGTACGTTTACAATTATAATTAAGCTCAAGATAAGAATCCCCTTGTGATAAAAACAGGAAAAAAATAAAATAAAATAATCCTCCTGCTTAAAAAGGAATTCAATGTTCTAACATACTTTACATGAAACAACACCTCCCAAGGTTATGAAAAATACTGGTGGACATTTCAATAATGTGTACAGGTCTTTAATTGTATGACCTAACTTTTAAGTTACTGTGTTTTTATCTTTATTGTGTTGTGTTTGTTTTCATGCCTACAGGAGAAAGAAACTATGAAGATTATGAAAATTGAGAATTCAAAAAAATTATTGTGTTTTATAAGTGTCCTAGTGACAAGCACACACTGTTGGGGAAGGAGTGGGCATATTGGACGTATTTTGTGAAAATTCAGGATCCCAAATTGGTGAACTGTTGCCGTAAACCTCTTGTTCCAACATGGTCAAAAATCTGTTATGAAATTAAAAATATTAAAATGCCTTCAGGCTCTCACAAACAAATACATCTATTTCAATTAATGTAAAGACATTACATAGAAAGAAAAAAAAAACATTCAATATTTTTATGTACATAACAAAATAAGGAAATGAAAATGCATGTCAAGTAATCAATTCAATTAAGTCAGAAAATCAGAAACATAACAGTGTCATTTACAATATGATAAGTTAAACGTCTCGTACAACTTTTAAGATGAAGTTAACTATATGTGCCTGATGAATATCAACTTGAGATGAAAAATGTGACGCCCCTGGCCGAGCGATTAGGCTGTCAGTTTTGGGATGATGAGGCCCCGGGTTCAAATCTTAGCAAAACTAGGTCCAACGTTGTGTTCATTGGGAAAGACACTTAACACGCACTTTCCCCTCCCGACCCAGGTGCAAATGGATACAAACACTAGCTTGGGAGTAAAAAGCTGTTGCAGACTATCTAACTGTTCTGCTTCACACTAAAAAAACTGGCAGGGAACTTCACTTGAAGGTGAAAATAACTTTGTTAGAAACCTGTTATAACATAACTGAGCACAAACCAAAATTACAGAGAGTGATGATCTTATGACCAAAGATCATTTTCAAATATTATAAAATTACTATCTATGATTACCTTGGAAAATGAGTCAGGACTAATACTTTCTTGTCAGGTGGCATCTTGTCCTTCTCAGCTCTAAATTTATCCAGCAATTGACGCCTCATTGTTTGGAATACTGAACGCAGGAGAGTGCGACCAAAATGAGTGTTGTCTCGTATCGAGGTAAGCTGTCGCAAAAGGCAGGCACATGGCAGAAGCAAAGCCACCTACAAGGGATGTTGAAAAGCAAACACTGATGTTGAAGCTGAGAAGTCCTTAGTTTGATGCATATGACAACTAGAAAATTACTTACAAAAACTGCATTACGCCCTTTATATTCCTTTTAACTATTTTAATATTTCTGCTGGAAAAACTTGATTGGATTATGAACTCATATAGAACATTTAGACTCTTGTGGCGATTTTGACATCAGCTTTTCTCGTTTAATGATATGCAAATTCTTTACCAACCCCAAAACCATCCTCTCCCTTTCGGGTGCTGAGACATGTAGATCTGCTATTAAAAAATAAAAAAGGTTAATATGTTATTGTAAATTGTTTGCAGAAAGCTTTACTTTGCTTTCATGTTATACTCTTAATCACTTTGAACTAGGTCAAGCCTAAAATTCCATGTTAACTAAATCATTATAAACTTCAGTGAGATGTGTGAGTGCGCATCATTTATGACAACAGATTCATCACACAGCTTCTAACACAAGACCCCCAAGATGCTTTCTAATGATATTGTCAGAATCTACATTTTTCTGATACATGATACTCATAAATTGTTGGCAGGTTTACCAAAACAAGCGAACAGAGTTTATGTGCGTAACTTCTCAATGCCTACAGTAACTAAGAGTTTTGTTTTGAGTCATAACATGTCAATGTCTGTTTACAATAAAGAAGTTATATAACAAACTTTGGCAGTCTTCAATGGCTTTTGATGAAAATTATAGCTTGTTTTAATACTGCTGTTAATTAGCATCTATCACAACATAATTACAAATAGTTTCCATCATTTCCACTGATGGTTACCAAAGGTCACTAAACGAAATCAAAGCATTCTTGAAGATCCAGGCTTTTGTTTGTTTGTTGCTTGTTTCTATAAATCTTTTTTTTTTCAAAGGTGAGTATTTCACATGCTTATCATTTTAATTTTCAATCTTTAATCTAACAAGCAAACACTGAACTTTTATCATTTTTATTTTTGTTAAATCCTTTCGTATCATTTTGTGACAGCTACAGGTTGCCCTCAGTTTGCTTGACAGTCAAATAACTTTTTCCGTCGTGAAAATGAAAATCAAAGGCTTATAACTCACCTTGTGTAATTTAACTTGTAATCACTGTCGTCCTTATCATCCGATTGCTGTCCACGGGAAGTCAAATACAACTTCCAGTGATTCAGACAATGTAAGAACATTTTTGCCAAATCATACATTGTTTGCCATTCTTTTTGAGCCAGTGTTCCAAATTTGTACACAACAAAATTGGTGACACCCTGATAATAGAAAGGGTTCCAAATGAGGGCATATTCTTTTATAAATTTGAACTACTTCCAATACCATCATTTATCCACAATTTCTGCTACTACCACTACTACTACTTCTATCAGTACTACTACTACTAAGACCTCCAATTACAATTATAACATAATAATATTAATGATGATGAGCATGATGGTAATGAAAGTAATAAAACAAAATAATAATAAAAATAATAATCTAATCTATAAAATAAAAATATTCACAATAGCATACTAAATAATAATTATAAAATGCCAACAATGAACCAAACGAAACAGCATGAACAAAAGCAAATAGCTCATTATTACCATGCCACATCTTTAAATTTATTAAAGACCTAAATAGTACTATACTATTCCCTTGTTTAAAAGCAGCACTTGTATCTTTTCATTTAATTCCTTTGTTTAAATCAATTAACCTTGAAAAACACTACAACTTTAACAAAGAGAGCTGAAGAGCAAGATTATATAATATGTGCATTCATAACATCACTGCTTCATATATATGTACCTTGGCAATGCTTGGTTTTTCAAAGGGAGGTGCACCAAGAAAATTCTCTAAAGATGGTTGGCTCATATTCAGAATGCATTTTCTCAAAAGCTGAAAGGGAACATAAGAAAAATAAAATCATGAAGGCTATCTATACTGGTGAAAATTCTATAAATGCCAATTTCTATTCACTGATGAGGTTTTGGTAGATAGTAATTTGAAAAGAAAAGAAAGTTGATAGTGCATGGTTCCTAAATTCAAATGATTCATTTGAAACACTTTCTTTCCATTGAAAAAGTCTCTTTGTCAGTGGCTAATTGAAATGACTAAGAAATAAATAGACAACATTTGGATGAAAAAGTGATTTTTTTTTTTACATAAAACAAAACATTTTGGTTTGTCTCCTTTCAGAGAGAAGAAAAACTAAGGCTATTCGTCAGGCTGTACGCTCAACACCAACAGGTGTCAGCGATGTAAGTAGTAATATATAAAATAGAATCCATCTTCACTCACTCTGAACAGGTAGAAGTAAATCTGTTTTGCTTCTGAATCTTCTTCTCTATGAACGAAATAGTACAAGTTGTCCACATCCACCACCATGCGTAACAGTCTGTTCAGTTCTTCTTCATCAGTATTTTCCAAGTGTGAAACATGAGCCTCTGTAAACATAACATATATTAATATAAAACAGAACATGTGAGAGAAAAAAGAAAAACGATTTACACAGTAAATTGTTGATTGCCCTCAAAGAAACTCTAATAACATATTATCTGTTACAATCATTTACAGCGACTCAGTAGTTCAGAGGCAAGGTGTCGACCTCTCAGGTAGTGGGTTCAAGCCCCACCAAATTGAAAAATTTTCTGGAGTTGTTTCAAGCAAAATCTACCTTCCCTGGTCCTGGTAGATGGATCAACACCTAGTTCCATTGGAGACAGACGATAAAAAGGACGTCCTGTGTGCAGATCACAACACTGTGCATGTTAAAGATCCCGTGGCTATTTACAGGGCTGACTGGGGAATATTTTAAAATCCTACCAAGCACCCTGAGATTGGACGTGGATAAATCAAATCAAACAATCATTTGCTTTTGCTTTTGTGCTAGAGTTGTTTATTTTTAAAACGGTCTCAACGGCAAATGCAGGTATCTTTTTCTCCAAAGTATCTCTATCATACATGTAACCCGATCGCTAATATAATAGGGCTTATGCCCGTCAACAATGTACCATGCATTGCAACTACCCTTCATTACCTATCTATTGTAGGCCCTAATGTACTAAACTTTGACCAATCTTCTCTTTATAACTCCACTCACTGTACAACACATCCTTTGTCCCATTAGACCATTGGTTCGTCATCGGGCAATTAGAATTGAACAGTCTGCCGGACTGAGCCCGCATCTCTTTCTTGATGTCGTAAGTGGCATGCAATCACCTGGCGTCTTTAGACCCAGCGCTTAACGTGACCGAGGGACAAAGTGTGAACAGTTTTATTGCCCCCCTGTCTGGCATTGGCCGTATCCGATGTAACGTCGGGTCTTCGTGCCGAGAGGCGGTCAACCCATCTGCGCCTTCACCACCTCAGTGCGTCAGGTGTCCCTGTTTCTCGCATTAAATTTTTCGTACAGCTGATGACTTACCAAAAACAAACGATCTGGTTATAAATCTTTATCCTTGTCTGTCTGTTGTCTTGATTTTAACATGAGAATCATGAATCGAAGGAGTTGAAAGATTCGTGTTAATTTATTCACACATTGATCCCGTTGGATGATATTTTTCTTTATCAGTTTTTCTCATCCAAATTTGCATAATTAAATAAGTCACAGGTCTCACGATTAAATAAGTCACATGATTTTAGTGTAGGTTATGCCAGTTAATATGGAAACATTGGATCAGGTCCTTTTTCTCTTAGCCTCCATAGCAGCAAATTGAATTCTACACAGCTACACTTAGATCTACATCTTGAAAATAAAAATGACTAAACCAGGAAATGATTTACAAAAGAAGCTTTAAATCCTGGACAAAAATTGACAAGTTACTAGGGAAACCCGACCTCACAGAAATAGGCCTACCCCCAAATTGTTGCCCCTGACCTACTTTCGCCTAAATGCCCGTTTTGTCTGCTTCCCGCTACCGCCTTGACTAAGACATAATACTAGCAGCACAGCTCTTTAGCTAGAAAAAAGGGGTGTCAATCACATGGTCACATGTTCAGTGCTGGCTTCACGTTCCACGGCAGAGCCTCTCTGCCGGAAGCGATCGGAGCAACAAGCTGCGCTTTTCTTGGGTTAATAAGTGACTTCAGATACTCAGGGGCACCATCACAATAAATGCATTTAAAAACAAGACAAGCCAATCTAAACTCAATTCTCTCCACCGGTAACCAATGAAGCGACTGCAAGACAGCTTTGATGTGATCTCACTTTCTTTTTTTCTCTCGTCACAATGGTTGTGGCCTTGTTTTGTAAGAATTGAAGTCTATGCAGTGAGCTCCCTGGTAGACCGTAGAGAAGAGAATTGCAATGATCCAAACGACTAGTTACTAATGAATTCATCAAAATTTTGCAGGTTCAACATCTAGGACATCTCTAACATGGCTTATACTTTTGAGAATTAAATGTATGGTTTGAGATACTTTCATTATGTTAACAATTTATCAAGGTAATCCCAAATTCCTAACAATTGGAGAGTTCTGAATAAGAATGTCGTCGTAATGGCTATTTCATTGATGATTGTTTCTGTGTCCTTTTTCTTGAACACAATAAGTTCAACTTATCGTCATTGAACGTAGACATGTTGAATTTCACATGTAATGATGTCATTTAGGAGTGCTGTGTAAAGAGTGAACAAATAAGGACCATGGACTGACCTCTGGGGAACACCGAATTTGAGTAGTGTCGGGTTTGAAGGGTTGAAGACGACTCGATGCTTTCGGTTTGTCGGGTAGCTTGAAAACCAGTCGAGTGTTGTGTTTGTAATTCTAAAGAGGTGGCATATTCTCCTCAAAAGCATCTCATGAGCGACAGTTCGCATGCTGTGCTTAGATCCAGGAGCAACAGCAACAAGTTGGTGCTAGTTTGGAGGTGGCCAACAACGTCATTATGTACGCGGCATATGGCAGGATTGGTATGTAGACTGGAATCCCACACAGAGCTTATTGGTGGTAACATGCTTGTGAAGCCGTTTCACTATAATCTTTTCAATTAATTTAGATATAAAATTAAGATTAGAAATTAGGCCAATAGTTTTTAAACAGTTCGGTGTCAAGGGTTTTCTTCTTCAGCAAAGGTGTAACGTTGGCTTCTTTAAATTCAGGTGGTAGGCCAGCATCGGCCAGCGATCTGTTTATATTTTTTAGAAGCTATTGGGGTGGCAACTTCTTCACAGCAGACCTTAAGTAGCCATGTTAGCAGGGCATCGAGACTACATGTCTTGTTTGGAGCTTCATGGATGGTCTTCTCGATTCCGTCTGTCGTAATGGGAAAAATTTAATAATTTGGGTAGTCGAGTCGAGGATGGAGAATTCATGTCGGTGTTCTGTTTTACCCTATCAATCATTTCTTTTTCCACGACCGGAGACAGCTCATCTAAGATTTTCTTTGGAGATGATAAATGAAACAAGGATGGTGCTGCAGTCTTGTGCTGATCAAGTTGATTTCAAATTTTGTCTTTGAAATAGTGGCTAAAAGCGTTCTGACAGTTTGGATTTATTTGTGTGAGTTGATTTGAAGGTGATTTGTTGTTGAGACCAATCATCATTTTAAATAGTTCTTTTGGGTTTCCTTTGCTTTGTTCTACATTGTTTTTGATGTAATCCTTCTTAGTGTCATTGATTATTGTGTTTGTTTCATTTTTTTACAGAATGTTTATGACGGTCCCAAGTCAGTGAAACTTAGAAGCTAACTATGCAAAATATATATATATATCAACAGTAGTGAAATGAACCCGAAATTTGGTTTATCACAACTTCAGACAACCGCAACAATGTTGCCGCTTCTGTCGTGTTGCGATTAACCAGAGTCGACTGTAAAAAGAAGAATAAAACCCATCTCTTCCTTACCTAGAGTATGGCGACAACTCTTGCATGGATCAGTTAAGTTGGCCAATGGCTGAGAGGCATCTGCCACTGGTGGATGAGGCGGTGGATTGGGATTCTTCCATCCATTGCATTTGCATCCTTCCGACTGCAAAATTATATTAACAAAGACTTGAGATATCTTTTAAAGTTCTAAATCAAACTTATTCACAGGAAAGTACAATAAAATATACTGGTAAACATTACTTGAGGAGAGACTAAATTTGCATTGCTTAGACACCAAAGGAAAATGACATAGTTACTAATTTTCGTGAGTATCCTAGATACCATATGTACCTGCGGAATGTAAACAACTATTTTCAAATGGAGTATGTTTCATCTTGCAGGGAGATTTATAACACTTAAAATTTTGGTATGTAACATGTTTAAAGTGAAGAATGAAAACCTGTCATACCCTGTCAAATGGCGAATCAAAGGGATGGCCTCTTGATCACATTTTAAATTATCGATTTTTCACCTGAGATCCCTCAATTGACAAACTTTATACTATTTAGATGCAAAATCGCTTTACAAATCTGGTAGAAGTACATCTTTAATGTCTAACGCTTTTACCTTTAAATATCTACATCAAAAACGAAATTTGCAAACATATACACAGATATGGCATCATATAGCTTCTTTCTCCAGGCATACACGCTTCTGCATAAAATACAGAAATCGGTTTCTAATATAATTTTAAAAACTCACTTAATTTTACGCCTTCTGACCTTTTTAAACGATATAACAATCAAGCTTAAATTTTGTGTGGGAAATACTCCAAGCTTGAAGTATGATCCTTTATTTTCAAATTCCTCTACAAATTTATCGTGTAATTAATCAACCAAATTAGCTTTGTTCCAGTTCAATGTTTTGTGATACTTTTTAATTGACTCTACGGAAGTTTCTGTTGAAGCATAAACAAGTAGACTAGAGCATCACAAAAAGTATGAAATTAAATTTTGTTATTATTCAAAATTTAGATTAATATTTAATTATGCATATTACGTGTGTCTGAATCATAGATCTAGATTTATCTGTATCACTTTCACTGTATTATATCTAGATTAATAAAATGAGGTCTCATTCAGATGTTTGTTGGAATGAACCAAGGCGTCTAGCCATAGGGAGGCTTTGGATAGGATGTCGGAGGGACCTAGCTTTGCCTCGGATGGGGGTGGGGAAGGGGCCTTCCATAGATTTAAATTCTAGATAAAATCTCGGAGTATGAGAGATTATGGTGAATCCTAGGAAGGAAAATCAGAAACGATGATACTTACAACAGCTTACTAAGACAACATGATAACAAAATCAGCTCTACAATCAGGGAAGAAGAAAATAAAGAAGACAATGAAAAAGTAGGAGCAAATGGAGGAGCAGGAGAAGAAGAAAAAAGAGACGACGACGAATATTAGGATGTGTTATCTTAACATAAAATCTCAGGATGAAAAAAAAAAGTCCTAACCTCCTTACTCACCTTACAACTTGAATAAACTGCTAACTTTTCAAGTTTTTTATTTCGAGATAGCTTAGAACAAGTTGCTTCTTTTGGGCTATCCGCTGGAAATTATTTGTTTTACTTGTTTCAGTACCAGGGCCATTGGTGCAAGATGATGTCTTCACAGATGAAATTGAACTTTGACCATCAGAGGATATTGTGGAATTTGTGGACATAGTGTTCTTGTATCGTTCAAACAGGGACTGGTGTAAATTTTCAACATCAATGCCTGTCCGACAGGATTTCAACTCTGCAAAATACAAATAAATACATCAATAAATAAGGTGAAAATGGCAATAACTTGGAAACTAATTTACTTTTTGAGATCTGTAAAAAATGTACATCTCAGCCAATTCATTTCCTTATGTGGTGCTAAATGAATTCATTACTTTGTGACATCACTGAAAAGATGGCGTACCCCATTGAAAATTGGTCAACAGTTCAAAGGTGTGGTGTGATGTTTCTGGATGCAAAATCACATCTGAAATTTATGTGGTACACTTTATGGCAAGAGCACGAGCAAAAAACAAATTTATCTCTGGTGCAGTTTATTCAAAACAAACCGCAGACTTGACAGATGAGAAGCACTCCCGGCACCCTGTCAACCAAGGACTGAAGATAAGCATGTTGACGCACTTAATCAGGAAGATAAGACGGCCTCAAATCAACTACATTCAAATACAGAAATGACCGCCAACTGTCTGGTGCTTGTGAAGCAGAGAAAACAGAAATGTTGGCGAAAATAGGTCAGGGGCAACAATTGGGGGAGGGAGGGAGGGGGGGTGACCAGCATGTGAGTTCATCAAACGTGGTGCAGAAATTCAACATTTACCTCCCTTGTTTGTGATTTTAATAAACCAGGCAGCTGTGGTCAATTTGCTTCCTCTACTATCACGTCTAAATTGCAACACATTGACTCTTTGTAGCATTAATAACACACCCCAAACCCCACACTATTTACAGAAGATACCATTTTAGTGTGTAAGGTGATCAAGACAATTCACTAGTTCAATGAAATCCTTTCATTCTTTGTAACAGAAGGGTCTATTCTTCGCACCTTGAAACTTAACACCTCCTATCTACTTGGACTCTACCAAGATTCACTAATCCGCGAGGCAAGCATCAGTTTTCTCTAATATTAATATAATTGGCTGACCAATCAGAAAGCCAGTTTTAAGCTTTATTTGAGGAAATACAATGAAAAAGACACATTTTGAGGGCATCCCGATCCACAAAACACCCTGCCTTCGACACGGTTTGCAGGAGAGGATTCCCGCAGGAGGACAGATATAGCCAGCATCCGCGCAACACAGTCTTTTAGGGAAGGACGAAATAGCCGGTCGCCGCACCTCAGGTGTTACAACTAATAATACTCAATAAAAATACTTATAAAATAAAAAAAATATTGTTGTGTTAACTTGGCATAGATCTAATAATTAAACACACCACCTAACCACTTTTTAGTTACATTCATTTCTGGGTCAAACAGGACATCACTTCTTAATGAGTGCCAAGAATTGCGTATTATATATTATATGTATTCACTCGGCCAGGCGGCAGAGTTTGCAGGACAAACCATTGAGTTAAATGGGTGTGTGAGGTTAGGGTTTAGGATAAAAATAAGGGCATGTCACGGTAAATCAATAGAAAACAAAATAAAAATGTCATCCGTAAATGTAAAGTTCTAGAATCTAGTCTACCAAACTTACTTACTAAGCTCAAGCTGTCCAGTAAACACTGAAGTGCTTGTTATACTACTCTAGAATCGATAGATCTAGACTAGATCTAGATACTAAGATACTAGATCTTGTAAGATTTAGAATAAATCTTATCTAGATTCTAGATCTAGATCTAGACTAGATCTAGATCTAGATTCTCTCTCTAGGTCTATGACTTGACTATGGTCTAGATCTAGATCTAGATCTTGACTAGATCTACTATGTAAACAAAAGATTGACTCTAGATCAAGATCTGCTTTTTGCCTTTGTATCTAGATCTGTGTAATCAAGATATCATCTAGATCTAGCTCTAGACGTAGATCTAGATCTAGATTTAGATCTTTAATATCTAGAACCTATATATTTTTAATTTGACAGCGTCACTGAATAGGACAGCCACGGCAAAATAAAGCCAAACAAAGTGGTATACTTTTAGGGGGATAAGCGATAGACGGAAAATATGCATGGCTGAAGTGTATCCTCGTAATTTTGCTGAAAACACTGTACTGCAATGTATGGGTGCCGACGCAGAGGTTGCGGGTTCAATCCCCATGGTGGTCAAAATTTGCTCTGTCTCCCTTGTATTTTTCTCGTCTTTGTTCCTATGGGGCTTTAATATTATCATTTAATGTCCTCATCCTTCATTTCGACATACCCTTTGCCTCACTGTTTGTCTTTAGTAGTAGTAATACGAGAAGGAGCCACAGTGGAGTGAAATCAAAGACGAAATATGACAATAAGTGACAACTCCACTAATAAAGACAGAACAATCGGTGGTTGTTCTGTCTTTTTTAGTGGAGTTGTCATATCATATTCATATTTCGCCTAGTAGTAGTAGTAGTAGTAGTAGTAGTAGTAGTAGTAGTAGTAGTAGTAGTAGTAGTAGTCGTTGTAGTTGTAGTAGTAGTAGTAGTAGTAGTAGTAGTAGTAGTAGTAGTAGTAGTAGTAGTAGTAGTAGTAGTAGTAGTAGTAGTAGTAGTAGTAGTAGTAGTAGAAGAAGAAATAGTAGTAGTAGTAGTAGAAGTAGTAGTAGTAGTAGTAGTAGTAGTAGTGGTATATGTAATAGAAATAGTTCAAGTAGTAGTGGAAGTAGTAGCAGTAGTAGTAGTAGTAGTAGTAGTAGTAGTAGTAGTAGTAGTAGTAGTAGTAGTAGTAGTAGTAGTAGTAGTAGTAGTAGTAGTTCAAATATAGTAGTACCGCTGGTTATGTAGATTTAGTTTTAGTAGTAGTGGATGTAGCACATCTCTTTTGTTTGGCACGTTTTCATTATAAATCCATCGGTGGTGATATCTGTGACTTGCTCTGTTCGTTTGTCTATATTTCTCTCGTCTTCGTCACAATGGTGTTTTGATATTTATATGATGTCTGCGTAATATTGAGTCCCTTCCTGACTGGTATTGATAGTCTTCACGATAAACTCTAATGACGAAGCGTATTTTTAGACGGAAGTCAATTGGGGGCGTGGTCGGTATAACGAGTTTTATTTCATACGAAGTACGAAGGACAAAGATCTTGGCGAAGTTTAATAATGTTGATTCTAGTTTATATTTACTCCTTGCCAAGATTTACTCCAACAAACCACAATGGAGGACCATGGCGCTACCTTCAAAACGGTGAATGTTTTCTTTAGATAAGGCCTAGATCTATTTGTTTGTCTTAATTCATATGCCCATCTGACCGTTAGGTATTACGGTAGATCTAATATAATCTAGATCTAATCTAGATCTAGATATATATCTAGATTTAAATCTAAAGAAAAATGAGATGGACAAAAAAAGTTGTAGATTCTAGACCTAAATCTAAGAAGCTTAGAGATGGATACCGTACTCACTGTGTACTGTTTATTTATCATGTTTTGTTGTAAAAATAAATTACCGTTGGTTAGATTAGTTAGAAAGTTAAACAGACAAACGGTCATGCATACAGAGATGGAAAGACTAGACTATATTATAGAAAGAGAAAGATTTTCTGAGACAGCCGAGGAAAGGAAGGTAAGAAGCTGAAGAAGATTAAATTTAAATAACAAAGAAAGGGGAAGGGGCATATGGCTGGGAGGATTTTTAGATCTTTATTGTTCAACATATCGGAAAGCTGAAAACGTTCATGAGTGCATCTCTTCACGTCTGAGGGTCACTAAAGACAGCTGTTCTGAAAGACATTCAGAATGACACAATCGTTGTCCAACTTGGAGCCCTTGGCATCATGGAGAAAACTGCAACTGGATCCTGGATGTCAAATTTCTATGGACACAGCTTCAACCTGGCTCTATTCCAGCTCTACAAAATGCCAATCACAGCTACAAGGATGGGCAGATAAGTCTGAACTTCTTTTAAATCCAGAGCATGATGTCTTTGGGCAATTACTGAGGGCAGAAATTGATCCTGCATTATTTGCCATTGTGATATTTCAGGCAGAAAAGAATGCTGTTTAGCTCATGGCCCTAAAAGTATTGTGGAAGGAATGTTGAAAGTTGTTAAACATCAACTTCAACGGTACCTGAGGATGAGGGCTGATAAAAATGTCCAATGAGCGACAAAGGCCTAACTCTTTCAGCCCTTACCCACAACATGGCCTCTGAAAGGACATTAGGCATGCTTGACAGGATGGCAACGGTGGGTTTCCTTAGCGGGAAAGTCAGATTGAAATTGAACAGAATGCTGGAGAGGTTGGAAGCCTTACCTCAACAATGTCGAAGAATTACATTCGCTAGGTCAGAGGGCTATCAACTACGCTCATGATCCGCTTTGGAGAGAGATTCTGCTTCTGAGGAGATTTCCCGTCGTCACATTGCAAAAGCCAAAGCACGCAATTGGGCCTTAAGATTGTCACTGTTTAGAAAGATTGCCTCTTTTCTAAATAACAAATTGAGCCTTGAGCTCATTGATATATGGCTCCAAAAGCACAAGTCTCTTCTTACTTCGTTGAAGTGTGATTCCCAAGTTCTCTGTGGATCTCTTATAATCCACACGTGGGAGGAGATTGGGAAGGATCTTCCATACTATGGACGGATTCTTGATTTCTGCAAAAAGAGATCAAATGGAAAAAAAATTGTACAATAGCGTCATACTGGGCCATAGACAAGATTGAGGCAGATGGCAAAAGGATTATGATGTATTTCCAAAGGACTTTCTTACTGATCTCGCCCATGGGGATGTTACCCTATGTTATTTTTTTTAGGAAATATTGCCTTTCCATTTTCATGTTCACCAAATTCTAGGTAAGAGCTTGTCTTAAAACTATTGGGAATCCTTGTTCATGTTTCACCAAATATGACAAAAGATGATGTTTTTTAAGTTTCATAATATCTGAATGTTTCAGCTGACTTTCACTATATTTTCAGTCAAATCATCCCTTTCCCTTTGTGTCATCACTCAATGTCTTGTTGCAGGTGTAATTTGTGTATTTCTGCTCCTCTGTTTGCTCTTGCATCAATGTACTGTAAAAAAGGGAGCTGCTAACTATTATGTAGTCTATCTTTGATTTATCACACCTGTCTTCATTTACTCTTGTATATTTGTGGATATCTTTATGAGGTAAAAAAGGTGTTGGCTATTTTCATGTTATTTTTTAGGCAAAAATCTATTAGTCTCTCGCCAGGAGAAGTTGTTGTCTCTCCTTCTTTACCTATTACTCCTAACGTTTCTATATTGTGGTCCTCTCTTGCGTTTAAATTTCCTAAAACCGTTAGTTCCTGTTTGTGTTTTTTAAGATTCTCTGCAGCTATTTGTAAATCATTTTCGAAGATATCTTTTTTCTTCAATAGTGGCGTCTACATTTGGTCTATTATAAGCTATTGATAGTTTAATTTCTCTTCCTTTTGGAAGCCATGGGCTTATAAATTTCAACTTTCTAGTAGCAGTTCATGCCTTTTATGCCCTTAGAGGCCTACTCCTGCTCTAGCTCTATCTTTGACATCTACTCCTGAGAAGATTTAAATATGCTTTAGTCCCACATTTTCTATTCCTTCTTCTTTTTCTTTGTTTCTGTAATGGCCAAAATATCTACTTTGAATTTTCCAATTTTTCAACTAATTCTAATTCTATTTCCATTTATTTTCCCTAACATTCTGTGTTCCAAAAATCACAGTCCGTGTTCATTTCCATGTTTGTCGTTGAAAGGTTAAGCCGGGTGTATTGCATTTATTACTCTGAATCAGTTTGGTTTTGGATAAGCAGGTGATTAGCCCACTGTAACCTAGATAGATGGTGGGACTGCCACATTTGAGACCCCCTACCAGGCCTTGTTATTTTCTGTCAGGGTTAACTCCCTTAGCCTTTGGTCATTCAAGACCAGCATGCAAGGCAGCAGGTTGTTATTTTATGTCAGGGCTAACTCCCTTGGCCTTTGGTCAGCCAAGACCGACCTGCAAGGCAGCAGGTTGTTTCTTTCAGGGTTGACTCCCTGAGCCTTTGGTCAGCCAAGACCTGCCTGCAAAGGCAGCAGGAGACTCGTGGAGGCGGGATCATCTACTCCCCCCATACAGGTGCTTACCTGTCCACTGCCCGAGTTCCATATATATATTGTGAAATAATGAGTGAATTTTTTCTTTGTTTCTAAAGTATTTTATGATACATCATGTGCATGATTTCTTACCAGTTTATCATTTCTTTTTTTATGTCATCAGAAAACTGTGCTGACATTTTAAACCACCACTTCAAGGATGACAAGGTCACTGGTATGTCTTTTCTCTGATTCGGTAGAAAATGGAATTCTTTAGTAATTCTTTCTTATATGGACCCATTGAGGAGAGTTAGTAGTTGTTTTGCTATTCTCTTATTTACATCCACACATACAGTTCTCTGACAGTAGGCAAATAAGAAGTCATGTATCCGATATATAAGTAGTCCAGAGGCAAGGTGTCTGCCTCTCAACCTAAAGTTCTAGCCCCGCCTACAGTTGAAAAATTTGGTTGAAAAATGTTCTCAATTTTTCCAATTACAATTTACACCCTAGTCCAGGTAGGTGGATTGACACAGAGTCCCATTGAATACGGAAGGTAAAAGGAAGGTCCTGTGTGCAGATCACAACACTGCGCACATGAAAGATCCCTTGGCTGTTTACAGGGCAGTCTGGGCAAAATTAACAGTCCTACCAAACACCCCAAGATCACCATAGTTGTGGATGTGAGTAAAATCACAAATCAAAATCTGATATATATATATTACTTGTTTTTGAATTGATTGAATAATTTCTTTTCCTCCAGTATTAGACTTTATATTATAAGTATAATTATAAATGTGTTCTTATTATTCATCTGAATGTTATCAACTTTCATACAATTTTGAATCTCACAGTGAAAGGAACCCCACTGATTTTGGTGACAGAGTTGTTGAGGTCTTTGCCAAAGGTGAGAACATCACTGTTGACTTGTTTAATAGAAAAAAAAATGGTGTATAGATAAATGGGATTATGTTTACTTTAACTTAAAGTGTACTTTTTTTAAAGGCATTTGATAGTACTCATTGTAGAATGACACCAAGTACGTTTTTTTTAAATTACCAGGTAATCTTTTGTTAACATTGAGAAGCAGTAGCAGGAAATAAGATTGTATCGTCAGACTTGATTTTGCAGGCTCCATGGAAAGTCATGGTACAAGAGTATATATATATATGTATTTTGAATTTACACAGTGACTTTAAAAGTTGTGTCTAATTCTTATTTCAGAGGCGTTAACAAGAGCTGCAGATCAAGCTAAGGTATTAGATGAATTTTACAGTCTCATATTCTTCATATCGTTATTATATTGTTATATATATATATATATATATATATATATTTCTGTTAAACGGTCACTTTATCCACATTACTAAGAGCACTGTGAAATAATCTCACATTTTGTAAGGAAACAGAAGGCCATGTCAGCTATGACTATAAGGATAGTATCAATGTCTTAGCTGGGTAAAGTGATCTCAGATTGAATATGACTATAGATTTTCTACATTCAACAGAACAATCAAACCATTAGTCTTAATTTACATTAATGAATTTGCAAATTTATAATGTTTACATCAAAAATATATTTTTACTGTTTTTCTCAAGACTTTCAGCATTTTCTTTTCATGTTATTTGTGATCTTACAAAAAATGAAATAAACTCGTGAATTTCATTGAAAGTTTTGATATCTATACGTTTTATAAAAACTCATTAAACTTATTACTTCATACTATTTTTCAGAAAATAAATGCCTAGTCTGTAACAAAAATTGATTAAAAAATGTTTGTATACTTTTATCAACAATTTATATGATATAAACTATGATTCCTAAAGTGCTACTGCATACATCTGAGAGAAAACAAGCCTAAAAATACTACATTGTATGTACAATGTTCTCCCACTAGATTCTAGATGATCTTATGATATTTTTCTTCCTGTTTTATTTTAGAATGAAGGAAATGATGCTGTTATGATTGAACATTTTGAGAAAATTTTACCTCAGATGGTAAGTAAAATATATTTTGATACTATTTGTTTTAAAATTAGAAAGGCTTTATTGTCTACACACACACACACACACTCTCTCTCTCTCTCTCTCTCTCTCTCTCTCTCTCTCTCTCTCTCTCTCTCTCTCTCTCTCTCTCTCTCTCTCTCTCTCTCTCTCTTTCTCTCTCTCTCTCTCTCTCTCTCTCTCTCTCTCTCTCTCTCTCTCTCTCTCTCTCTCTCTTTCTCTCTCTCTCTCTCTCTCTCTCTCTCTCTCTCTCTCTCTCTCTCTCTCTCTCTCTCTCTCTCTCTCTCTCTCTCTCTCTCTCTCTCTCTCTCTCTCTCTCTCTCTCTCTCTCTCTCTCTCTCTCTCTCTTTTACTCTCATCTCTACTCTATGTGCTGACCTATGATTCTAAAGTGCTACTGCATACATCTGAGAGAAAAAACAAGCCCTAAAATACTACATTGTAGGTTTTTACTGTTCTCCCACTAGATGACATCTTCATGAGACAATGTAGCCTTCAATATAGCCCTTCTGTATTCAACTCTGTCAATACCATTATTTCTGTTGACACAAGATTCATTTTCAGGTTTCATTCAATGTCTTCATTCCATCTCCTTTGTTGTCTTCCTTGTCTTCATCCATTGGGCATCCCTCCTGCCATTATTGTTCTTTTTAGATTTTGATGTCTGAAATATAATAGTTTTTCATTTCTTCGCTGTGTGTATATAATCTGTCTCTGGGCCCAATTCTTCCAAAATAGGCTCATTTTTCTCTGGTGTGTCTATGACATTTCTAAGATTTCCCATTACCTATGAGTTCAAAACTTGTGATGTTTTGGCTATGACAGTATTAATGGTCCATGTCTCATTGTCAATAAATAAGAATAAAACTTTATTGCTCAGAAGGCACAACTTATATATTCATTTTTCCTCTACATACTTTCATTATTATCTCTTTTTTTTAGGGGTGGTATTTCAATAAGTGACAAAAAAACAAAGGATACAAAGACACTAGAATATAAAGAACATTTTGATCACATAATACATGCATAGTCTACTTCAGAACAGTTAGATATTTTAATTTGAGATGCCAGAGGGTGATGGTGGTTAGAGAAAATATGTAAGTTGGGTTTTTTTTAAGACAGTGTGGTGTGTATGATTTATCAAGTGCAGAAATTCATTGCTGGCTAAATTACCTGATCTTCTTTATAGGCATATCTAGATATGCTTTTTCTTGTAACTTTACATTACCCCCTCTAGCCCCCCCCCCTCTAGATGATTTTAGCTTTCTTTTCTATTGTTAACTTTTGTATTCAGAAGAAGCTGAAATTTGCCAGTCAAGTCAGCATCCTTGTGTTTTCTTAACATTCAGAAAAAGTTTATGACAGTCACACAATAGTCATACAAATGAAAGTTGATACCATCCATACTGGCTCTGTTGTGTATTTATTGTGTTAATTCTGTCCCCATATTAGTCATCTTACTCTTCACATTTCATTAAAGTATGAGTTAATTTTCTTGTAAATATATATAATTAGAAAATGTAAACTTCCTTTAAGATAATTTGGACCTACCTTGATTGCAGATTCCTCTGTCTCTTTCTTAGATCATGCGTTGTGGTGATTGAAATATCATTTGTCATTAGCTTTGTGCCTTTTAAAAGTGCATATTTCAGAACAGTTTTTTTAGCAAATTGACTTGGGTTTTTTGTTTTTTTGTTTGTGACAATATTTAAAGAAATAAAATATTGTACTTTAAATTGTATAGCTTCTTTGTTTTTTTTTAGTATTGTTTTACACCTTTTTTATCCATGTTTATATCTGATTGTGAGTATGACTGAAGAATATTTTGTTTTTTATTCTAATTGAAAAGCTGTGATTCTTTTTCTGTAAATGCAAAAACTACTAAAAATGTGTTTTTCGTTTCACAGCTGTTGGACATGTGACTTTCTGGGTGTTTTTTTGATAATGATGAATACAGGATATTTACTGATCGGTGAGAAAAAATATCGTATGTCTACTCATGTATATTTTGAAAATTGAATTTAACTCTTTCCAAATTCAAATGTATCATTTTTACAACAAGGATGTCAGCAAAAGTAACTCTTATGCCTTTTGCATCCAAATTAGACCTTTAGTTAACATGTATACTTTGCTCTTTGTTTGCAAAACAAAAAATTCTTCAGTATAATAACTGAAAAATTAATTGAATGTTCACTGGGAGGAGGGAGGGATTCTGGGATGAAATAGCTTCTGTTACTTTGGAAAGATAGTTGATGGGTAGGATCGACAAGTTGAGGACACATTTTCAACTTCTGATTCTAATGTGTTATCATAATGATAAATTTACCATTTTTAGTACTCTCCAAAACATTTTAACCATCTACTAGATATTGATGCAAATAAGCTTGCTACAAGGGGTCCCTGGGGAACTTGCAGCTTTCACACGTCGATGATGTGATGATAAATAAGCTTAAAAACCAATAACCGATGAAAGGTTTTCAGGTCTACAATAATTGGGATATTAATCGAGTAGTAATAATGATAATGATGATATTACTAATTACCTTATGATCAAAGTAATGCAGAAAGAATTGTGCCTCCAAATTCTTATATCAGTAAGCGTAAAACTATAGTTCTATGGCTTGGCCATATTTTCAAATATTTTCTCCATGATTTTGTCACCTTTTATGTATTATTTATCAACAAACACATTAAATAATAAGCTTTCTCTAGCTCTAAGGATTTTTTATCTTGAGTTTACACCAATTTACAGAAAATTAAAGTTTCATTACACCCCCATAGAGACAGCTTGTCCCAGTTTTTAGGGCTTGAAATGGAACTTATCTCAATTTGTGATAATACATCTAGGTATGCTAGACAGGTACTTACTTGCACCTGGGTCTAGAGAGGAAATGCTGCAGTAAGCATCTGTCTCATGGATCACAGCATAGGACCTAGCATTGATAGAAATTTTACAATGATAAAAAAGTCCAAACAAATTTGCTACTACTAGACTACAAATGCCCCACTTAAAGATGTTTGCACGATGGTTAATAGTGCTTATGTTGTAAGTCCCAGTGATTTATAATCTACAATTAAATAAATTATGCTACGGTTTTTATAAATGCTTTTAGTTTTCTTTGTTTTTGCTTTATAGTATAGCGGCTTCATTTATATAAATTTAATGATGAGCTATGGTTAAGTACATGTACATCATTATCAAAATTATGTGTCCATTTAGTATTTGAATTAATGAAAGATTTACTCTCACTTTTGTTCGCAGTCTACACTTGATGAAGGAAAAGATGCAGAATAGCATTGGCATGGTCATAATTTCATACACTTGCTTTGTAGAAAATTAAATCACAACGTGAATGTGAAGTTTGCAAAAGTGGCCGCTTTAGCTGATTGTCATTGTATTTTCCCTAGGCTACTCGACTATTGAGTTTTTGTAGATATATGTATATATTATATATGTACATTGACAACCACTGACATTTTTTCAATAAACTTTGTAACAAAACTAGAACTGATCTTCAGTATTGTATTGTATTGTATAGTGATTTTGTGTAGTATCTATTCTAAGGTTTGTAATTAAGTGAGAGATGCTTAGTCTTTTTAATTCAGAAGTTGACTGGTCAAGTCAGGGTTTTTTCCCCATGATGTTGAAGCTTAAAAATTTGAAGAAAGTACATAATATTAATATATACCTACTTAGTTTAACTCAAGTGAAGGTAATGACATAGCTAATATGAAGGCCCCATAGGAACAAAGACGACAAATACAAGGAATGTATGTTCCTATGGGGCCTTCATATTATCTTATGCAATTACCTTCACTTCCGACATGCCCCTTGCCTCACTGTTTGTCTTTATCTACGCTAGTTTGACTCATTGGCGTCAATGGCCGAGTGGTTTGGCTGCCGGGACTTAAGATCAGGAGGTCTCGATTTGGAATCCTAGCAAGGCTGGGTCCGAGTTGTGTTCCTCTGGGAAAACATTTAACACATTTTCCGCACTCACGACCCAGGTGCCAATGAGTCCAAGCATTAGCTTGGCAGTGAGAACCTGTGTCAAACTAGCATCCCATCAAAAAGGTGATTATAATCACCTGATCTGATTCACGCCACAGAAATCGGGATACGCTCCAGCTCTCGTAAGATGGGAGTGGGCGCTATAGAAATTAATTCTATTATTATTACTATTATTATGAGCTGTAATGGCCTTGAAGAAACTTTACTACTTTGACTCGAATGAGAGTGGTTGCCCTCCTATATAGACAGAATAAGATCATATCAGGATGTTAATATACACTAACAAGTTTACAATAAATTACAGGTACAGTCAATGTTGCCGATAAGCCTGGTGTTAGGGAGAAGACTGCATAGAGCGTGCTTATCACCCATGCGTACGTAAGGTCAAAATACAACCAAAAAGAATCATGAATTTTTGCACATTCTTTGAGTTGTTTCTCTAAGGTAACAATTCCAATTCCAGATTTTCCCGTCAAAATCAGTTAGTTCCATCAACTTATATATCTTATATTTTAGCAAAATGTTAAGACCAAAAAAAACATGTGCCATTCCAATTGACAATACATTTACGATTACCCCCACTTTGTGGCTAATGACAATATAAGCATTAGTCAGTTGAACGCGATAATTGAAGGCATGTCCTCACCATCTACCTGTCAAGTCGGGTAGGGAGAGCTTGCACCTTGACATATTGATTACACTGTGTACTGTCATTAACAAAGTGACCAGGTAAACTCAAGGCATACACACACCTTCATGCGTATCCAGATGCAACTAATCCAAGAGATAATTAAATTAGATTCTATAGGTGAAGCAATAAAACCACACATGCAGGCATAATCTCAAGATCTTGGTGGTCCAGACATTACCATTTTATTTAACTTATGAGTTGTGCTATGAATTGGAGTGTGTTTAAGACCAGAAGTGATCATGCTTATGCGTGTATAGTTTGTGTAGCATAAAATGGTAGGAGTAAGTTGAGTACTATACTGCCATTATCAAATGAAATGCCTAATACGTCAAAATTTTGACAAATTCACTTTTTCGACATTTTCTTATAGTTTGTGCCCTATTAAATCTACCCGTTATCAAAATGAAAAAAGAAAAATGAGAAAAATAAGAGCAATTTAAATTTCAAAGAATGCCGTATCTGCATTTCGGCACGCCTCGTACCAAAGAAATCGCCATTTCCGCTTGATTACCAAATGAACTGCCGTATGTGTGCCTCGATTACCAATGAAACGGCATATCTGCTCGATTACCAATTGAATTGTTGTATCTGTGCCTTGATTACCAAATGAACTGTCATATGTGTGTCTCGGTTACTAAATGAAACGCTGCATGTCAAGCTGACCATCCACCGTGTGGGTCACTCAGAGAGAAGATGTAATACTGAGAAACAGTCCCATAAAAGCAAGATGCTGATTGGCCAAGACTGGTAGATAGGTGTCTTGTCTATTGAATGACCTTAGTGGGCGGGTCAATCTCATTGTGTCGAATCAGAGTTATAAGACAATACAAACGATTAACCATGTTACTATTGTAATGTTACCAACACTTATTGGCTTAATTTTGTTATTTTGAGTTTAATCATTGATGTGCTGGCCGTTTTTTGAGAAGGAAAGTGAATTGGATGGAAGGAAAGCGACCACCATCAACAAACACTTTTACGGAGTGACTATTTGTAGTACTACTACTAGTACCAATAGGTTTTTCCTTATTCATAGTACTAGTAGAAGTAGGCTTTATAGTTTATAGCCTATTGGTACTCATTGGTAGTACTTTAGTAGTAATAGTACTACAAATAGGGAGAGAAGGCTTTATAGCCTATTGGTAGTAGTAATAGTACTACAAATAGGAGAGAAGGCTTTATAGCTTATTGGTAGTAGTAATAGTACTACAAATAGGGAGAGAAGGGTTTATAGCCTATTGGTAGTAGTAATAGTACTACAAATAGGGAGAGAATGGTTTATAGCCTATTGGTAGTACTACAAATAGGGCTTGCCAACATTTTATGCCATGTCCATATTTAGGGAAAATATTTCCACCAAGTAAATGTATTGTAGTTTGTAGCAAGTCTATAGCAATTGTCCTGAACACTGTTATTGTCATCCATGTGGTGATGATTTGTTATTAATAATAAGAGAAAGAGAAGGAACAGGATGACCACCAGTAATGATAATAACAAAAATTAGATCTAGAATGGGGCATTTAGGTTCTACTGCCAATCTGTCCCATGATGCATTGCGCAATCTCCCAAATCGGTGGACTCTTTTGCGTAGCTGTTTTTTTTCTTGCTTTCTTTCTTTATCAGTATCAGTTTCCATTCTACCTTTCGGTGTATGGGTTCAGATGTCCAAGATGATCTTTCTCCAGGATGCCCTATCCTGGAATTTTCTGCTTCCTTCCAAAAAAGTTAAATTTTTATGCTTCAATGCCTCTTTTATATCTTCTTCTCACTTTTTCCGAGATCTGCCTTTTGGTCTTTTACCTTGGGCTTTAGCACTGTATACTGATTTTGCTATTCTATTGTCATTCCTTCAGTTTACATGCCCAAACCATCTCAATTGATTTATTTCTACCTTAGTTTTTATGCCATCTGCTTTGGTTTGATCTCTTATTGTTGTGTTTCTGATTTTGTCTCTTTTAGTTTTCCCTACTACTCTTCTTAGATATTTCATTTCAGCTGCCTGTACTCTACTGCCTAAGGTTCAGGTTTCGCTGTCATAGAGAAGAGCAGGACAATAAACTGTATTGTATACTGCCATTTTGGTTTTTGTTGACAATTCTTCCTTACCTACAAATGCCTTTCCTAGATGGTTATATATTGCACTTGCTTTTTTGGATTCTCTGGCTGATTTCTTCTTAGTTTTCCCTCTGAGTTAATCAATACTCCTAGGTAATTGTAGCTTTGAACTTGTACTAAATTCTCCTGCCCAACGAGTTTTCTAGGTTTTTTAAAAATTTATTTGATTTGATTTGACTAACTTTCACAACCACAACCGAGGTCACATAGGTACATGCCCTTGCTTGGGAGTTAAAAATCTGCATCAGACTAGCATCCTGTTCAGGAGTTTATCAAATAGATAAGCCCCAGCTATGTGGTCTGAGTGTAATTGCTGTAAAGGAACTTTTCTTTACTTTACAACTAAGGCGATGTCAGGGGTTTGAGTAGAATATTTAATTTTGTTAACTTCCGAAATAACTCAAAAAACTTTCCAACACTTTGGCCCTCATTTCCTAGAGAGGACAGGACTATTGGACGAAATGGTTTGATATGGAATAAACTATATAAATTTGGTGAGCTAGCACTTGTAGGAGTGACACACACATACACTATACATACATAAACACAGAGAGGGGAAAAATATTACAAAAAGAATTGAACATGAAAATGTGTAAAAAAAAACGCCCTTTTTAAATATTTATTCATCCTTTCTCATGAAATTTCTTATTTAGAGCATGGTATCACAGCGTATGTAAAGGAAAAAAGAAGTTAACAAATCAATTCAAAAAAGAAGATTTGTGTTATAATAGTATATATTGTATAACCAAGATTTCTCTTTACCAAAGATGAAAGAGACACTTTTTTTTTTATATCAAAGTTCAAAATAACAAAAATTTAGGCACATGTATTCACATTAAAACTAGAAACATGGAGACACATTCAACATGCCATGAGATATTATAAACAGTGTGATACACAAAGATCTTTGAACAGACTACAGAACCAGTGATATGTTAAAGGCTAGAAAAAAATTATAGTGCATCTAAATTTTAACAGTTTAATAATTAAATCAATGACATTGACAGTAGGCAGTGTCATTTTATTTCTTATGCTCATACTAGTTTTCTCAATCTTGCACTTTGTGATGGAAAGAAATGGACAAGTCAAAATCAAAAGGATTTGATATTTATTAATGATGAGGTAATACATCTCTCTGTAAGGAATGGTATAAGAAGTTTAAGAAGGATAAAATACAGAAAAATGAATAATCATAAAAGAAGAGATAAGAACATGTAAGCTTGTAAGCAGTATAATATTTCACAAAATTATACAATATTCCCTCATGAGAATTTAACACACACAACCAAAAACAAAATTTGTCCCTACTATTTAAAGAACCTTCTAAAGAAAACAACTGATACATTATGTACCAACTAATTTTTTTTTAAATTTATTTCACAAGTACAATTTCTGTCGGAAATAGTCTTTAATATTACTGTAATCATTAAAAAATAAATATATCATATATGTCTTTATCTCAACAAATATATCCTGTAAAAATTTCAAAACCCTTCAATGAATGACACCCTGTCTTTGGTACTTGTAAATTTAAAACATTACAGTGTTATTACTTTTATATTTTATTTCCAGCTTGATGAACATTGTACTTTGAACGTTCAATATAGAAAATCATCATTTCAGTAACTGTGTCATCTCATCCCTCCTACCCAATACTTGAATGTAAATACAATAAAGGTTATTGAGACTCATAAAAATTGTGAGTCATTTATAAAGACTAGGGAATTTGTAAGAAACAATGATAATAGATTCAGGTACTATCATTTTTATGTAAAAGCACATGCAATGTAAAAGTAAAATAAGTGATTTGATGCGTTAGATACCATCTACAATTCTACATGATCAGGAACATAAATGCATATTTTGAGGGATTTTACAATAGCAGCAGTAAAATATTCAATATTCCAAACTCAGAAGTCATCCTACTTTAACAGCAACCAGAACAAACTTCAAATTAAGAAAACAAATTTCATCAAATTTGACGTTTATTATTTGCAGTAATTTCCCCATAAAAATAACAAAATTGTGATTCCCTGCAACATTTGTCTTTCTTTTCTTATATGTAAAACAAACAAAAACCTATGGTTTAGTCCTCTGTGGCAAGAAGTCAATCTTTATCTGTTTTGCTTTCAGATTGTTAGAAAATAAGATCAAAGTATTTTCGTCATAGTCATATTCTGGCTATATTTCTCAAATAAATGAATTGATGCAGTTTAGTTTTAAACAGCATAAAATTGAGACATCATATCCAATGACAAAAGCACAAGATAATATTTTTGTTGCCCTTATTCAGTTATAATGTGGGATGTATAACAGACAACATGGCTATTTCATTTCTGTACATTGTACATGAGACAACCAGTTGGTTTAATAAATAGGCTTTTAGCAAAAATATAAGATGTTTAACTCTGAACAGACATATGGTGAAAACAAAATTAGATAAAATCTCTGATACTTCATTGACTGTTAAATCATTCAACACATACAATGACCATACTTAAACTTAAAGCAGATTACAAAACCAGAAAGAATTAGCAAAATTTGACAAAAACCCATTGCAAAAAATTAATAAATAAATCAGTAAAAATATTACTGTACAGAAGCTATCCAACTTCAAACATTACATCAACATTTTCAATATTTGATGAATAATAGTACTTCTAAGCAAGATTAAAGAAATTGTTACCATGTTGACATATCTAGTTGATTAATAATTGGAAGGGCTAAAAGAAAGATTTGCATAATGAAAAAGTAAGACATCATGATGCCCATGGTATGATATGTCCAGCGTTTCAACGATATTCTGTGGAAAGCAGACAAGAAAGAAATTATATTTTGATTTCATTATTCTATAATATAATAATTGTTTTATATATATGAGGCAGTGACAAAAGGTGGTGCCACAAGACCAGCACTTACAAAATGTTTAAAATGTATTGTTTTATTTCCATTCTTTGATTTTTTAACCATTAAACCAGAAGATGATATGTCCAGGATAAACATGTAATTTGGATTAAGAAAAATTATTAATATATCTTTGTTGTGTTAGCTTTTAGCGTAAAATCAGCTATTTTGAGGAGTTAACAATCTGGGTCATCTTCACACGTGGTTAAAGTGGGCCAATCTAACGATTAGCATTCATCAGTTTGTTTGATACTATCATTAAAGTAGATTGATTGTTGATGAAAGTTGTCGGTAGGTCGGTCTTTTTACAGAAAACGGCATTTGATAGTAGTTTAAAAAGTCAATATGTCAGTCCTGATGCGGTTTGTCAATTTGTTACGTCATTTACGACTCTCAACACAATGTCCCCCTTTTGATCAGACAAGAAACTCGTTCTTGGTAGTTTATGGAATCTTTCTTTTCCCCTAAACTAGAATCGGCAGTTTCGATCTTTCTTTGGAGCCGAGTATTGCCGAAAAATGCGTGCTTGGTTTAATTTTTGTCTCCGTTACGGCTGACATATGTGGGATATTGTCGGAATGTGTCTTCACAATAAAACGATATAAATCTGAAACCAAAGATCAATGCAACTAGTTGCTAAAAAAGTATGGCCGATGACGATATACCCCAGGGAGACTGAGATATGGAAAGCTGCATCATGACTGACATATTGACTTTTTAAACTGGTCTATTAAATGCTATTTTCTGTAAAAAGACGACCTACCGATGATTTTCATCAACATTCAATCTACTTTAAAGATAATACCAAACACAATGATGAACAATAACGATAATCGTTAAATTAACCCCTTTTAAAACATGTGAAGATGATCCAGATTTTTATCTGCTCAAAATAGCTGATTTTATACTAAAAACTAACACTATATAAATACATTAATTATTTATTTCAATCCAAATTATGACAAGTATATCCTGGATATATCATCTTTTGGTTTAATGGTTGAAAAAATCAAAGAATGGAAATAGAACAATGCACTTTAAACATTTTGTAAGTCTTGGTCTTGTGGCACCACCTTTTGTCACTGCCTCATATATATATATGAGGCAGTGACAAAAGGTGGTGCCACAAGACCAGGACTTACAATATATACATATAAGTATATATATATATACATACAGTAGTGACCATCTAAATGCCTGTTTCGTCTAAATGCCCGCAATCTCAGTGAAACCAATTTTTTCTATTTAAATTGCCCCTCTCAAAACCAAGATTTTCACCTAAAAGTCCGGTCTAACGGCAGGTATTTTTTTCTTCAAAGTATCAGAAAATATGTCTGTAATTGATTAAATATTGATTTTTTTATCATACATGTAATCCGATCGCTAATAGGGATTATACCCGTCAACAATGGGCCATGCATTGCAACCGCCCTTCTTTACCTATCCATGGTAGGCCCTAATGTACTAAACGTTGACCAATCTTCTCTTCATAACTCCACCCACTGTACAGCACATCCTTTATCCCATTGGATCACTGGTTTATCATCGAGCAATTAGAATTGAAGTCTTCCAGACTCCGTCCACATCTATTTCTTGATGTCGTTAGTGGCATGCAATCACCTGGCTTCTTTAGATCGGGCGCTCATTGTGATCTAGGGACAAAGGTGTGAACAATTTTATTGCCCGCCTGTATGGCATTGGCCGTATCCAATGGGACTTTGGGTCTTCGTGTTAAAGAGCTTAATGGTTTCCAGGTGTCCCTTTTTCTCAAATAAATTTTTCACACAGCTGATGACTTTTCCAAAACAAGCACTCTGGCTATGAATTTTTATCCTTGTCTGTCTGTGTCTTAATTTTAACATGAGGATTATGAATCGAAGGAGTTGTAAGATTCATGTTAATTTATTCACAGGTTGGTCCCATTGGATGAGGCTTTTCTTTATCCAGTTTTTCTCCTTCAAATTTGCATAATTACTTAAGTCATAGAATTTTTGTGTGATTAAATTTTGTCAAAAATTGAAAGGTTACTATACTATATGCATTTTCAAAAAATTCATAAAGTGAAAACAATTTAATTTATCAAAAAAGCTACCGGGTGCGGATAGCTATTGAACCGAATTACATGTGTCCAAAGTTATAGCCAAGTTTGTTCATAACTGAAACAGCCCATTCGAAATGAAGTTGTAGGCATTTTCGCAAGGAAAATCTAAGATGGAGGCATTTCCATGGCAACCATGATATTTTTTTTAATCATATTTTTTCAGCTAATTTAGACCTGCAGGGTATAATGGTAGTGGTTAAAATTGTCTATATTAAGTAATTACAAAAACATTCACCTAAAGAAAAAGATCCTTATCCATCTACATTTTTGTTTTCCAAGTGTAATAATGATATTTACTGTTTTTCCATGAAAACAAACCAACAATGAAAGTTAAAAGTTTTCGAGCAATATATCTTGATTTTTCTTTTATCAACCCTATAAATGTTAAAAGTGACAAAACCTCGACACAAAAGAATAAAGCCCACATATTGCTATTCACAGGAAACATATTTCACCAGCAAACAAAACCAGAAATGGTAAGAGGGGTAGACAAAACTAATTTGCCATATTAAAATCATAACAATAAATTTCCTTGAGGACACAAAAGAGATTTCTAAGCCTTTTGATTAATTCAGTTATTAAAATGTTAAAACTGTCAACCTCTTATGACAGCATGCATTTCAATCAAAACTTACGAGGAGGATATCCTGAAGGGGGTTGCCGCCTGGTGGCGCTGAGAACAGAAAAGAAGACCAATATATGAAGTCATGAATCAAAACCTTGAAAACCCTTTATCCAAATCAAAATAATTATGTGAAATGATTCCACACCAAGCCATTTTTAAAAATCTAATAGAGCAACGAAGAAGAACATTCTGTCTTTTCATTACAAAATCTGCTTTGTTTTTTACCTCCCTTGACACTTTACATCATTTGTAAATTCCATGAAGGTGCACTCATACTTCTGAACTCAGGCATGTGCGTTTGCATAATTTTCAACAGACCACAACTGTTTACATAGCTGACATTTATGTTCCAGGCTTCTATGAATTTATCGGTTTCATTTATTTTATTTTTGGTCTCCCTTCTGAAAGGCTGAGAAAGCTACAAAGAATTCAAAACTTCGCTGCCAAAATTATTTTCAAACAGAAAAAATTTGATCACGTCTCACCACTTCTCCAATCCTTCCACTGGCTTCCCGTGAAGCAAAGAATTGAATATAAAATTGCCACATTAACATACAAATGCCTCACTGATTCTAACTGAACTTTTACGTAAAAAGACCCCCATAAGAAATTTGCACTCCTCAAATGACACAATTTTAGAACTTCCAAGAATGTGTCTTAAATCCTACGGTGAGCAAGCTTTTGAATTCTCAGCCCCAAAAGTTTGGAACAGTCTGCCTCGGGAGATCAAATCAAGTAAACTCTTTAAGTCCTTCAAAAAATCTTTAAAACACCACCTATTTTTGAATGCATACCCACCAAACTAATTGTACATGCATTGTTAATAAATAGCTTAAGCTGTATACATGTAATTATTATTATTTTTGTACTTTACCCCTCTTGTAATTTTATTTAAATTATTTTATTTCCGTTTGCAGCACACAATTTTAAAATTTTCTTGCATTGAAATCAGGACATTCTTTATGTGTTGTCTGTACTATGACATGTCACTGTAAAGCACTCAGACTCAGAGGTCGATCTAGTGATGATGAGCGTTATAGACATGTATTTTATTCTTATTTTTATTATTATATAAATTGAAATTGACCCCGTCCACCATTGCAGTGATCTCAGGGTGAATTAAAAGAAACAGCAAGATGAAAGATAAGTGAAAGAAGTAGGACCCACCAGCACCGCCCGCGCTTCTGTGGAAAAAAATTCCTTCTAGAAATGATTTTCATTACTAGAATATTTCACAAATGACATAAGCAAATAACCTTAACTTTCATGGACTGAGATGCAAGAAGTCGTTGCTATCAAAAGGGTATCAGTAACAATAATAAAGATTTTCAAAAAACAACAACAAAAGACCGAGACCTCAGAAGCTTAAGTTGTCAAAACTGATTATAAAGCAATTTTAAAAATATATAGTATATATCCTTTTGGCCATGGAAAGTATTAATATGTCAACACTGACAACAGTATGCAAAAATGGTAAATAAATTGATGAAGAGCGCAAGGGAAGGTGTGAGGAGGAAATACAACACCATCAAAAATTGTAATGAATAACTCTACAAGACAATTTGCTTGGAAAGGGCAATATAATTTTGCATCAACATAGATGATCTTTTCTTAAACAGTATGTTTGCTTTATAAGCAAAGACAACAGCAATTCTAGTTAGATTGGACTGTGCAATTAATAACTCTTTGTCAGATAAAATCTACATATTCACACAGATGTGTACTGCTTTTTACCAAGCAACATTTGAAATATCCTGAGTGTATAACACCCCCCCCCCCCCCCCCAAAGCCAGTATTGAGTGTCGGGCACAGATGTCTATTGCTAAAAACAGGCAATCAATTTCTGCAAGTCATTTTCTAGCATACTGTGGGTGTATCCACAATTGCAAGTTAACAAATGTAGTGGTATATACTAACAGCAACGCTGTTCTACTTTGAAGTGTTATTGTTATGGGGACGTAAACATAAGTCGTGCACAAGTAGCGCCTGGCACAGCCAGTCACACGCAAATGTGCGTAACTATTTTGCGCCGGCCGGTGAACAAAAACTGGGCATGTCTAAAGTGAGCTCGAAACTAGCTGCATCAGGGCAGTGGTCGCGGTCTATAAGTGATCAGTTGTATTTGACTTACCACGCATATATATATTGCCCCTAATGATAACATTTCCTTTGAGGAGTCTACATTCGAAATCAGATTCAATCGATTTCAAACCTCATTTGAGATTTGAGTTCAGACGAAGAATATTTTACGGCATAAATCTAATACTTTCAAATGCGAAAAATTTCTCAGAAGGACATCCCTTCCACATGTTGGGAGAGATAAAGATAAAAAAATTGAGAGCTTTCTCGGTCTACCTTTACCAATCTAGGTCAAACACTTGCTCAGCTTTCTGCTGAAATTAGGTCTACTCATCCACATCACACCAATCCATAAACATAACCTCAACATGGAAACTGACATGTTAATCTCGCAATCCTCTCTTCTCTCCTCTTCTGTTCGTCCTTTTCATTTTCATTACCATTGTCTTCACTTGCTTATCCTCGTCATTATCTTTAATTTCTTTAAGATATTTATCCCCTTATTTGACCTTTTTCGTCTTCTCCGTCTTTCTTCAATTGTTTTGTCTTCTCCATCTTTCTTCAATTTTTTCATCTTCTCCGTCTTTCTTCAAATCTTTTTCTCTTCTCCGTCTTTCTTCAAATCTTTTCCTCTTCTCCGTCTTTCTTAAATTTGTTCATATTCTCCGTCTTTACCACATTTCATCAATATTTTCATCTTCTCCGTCTTTCTTCAATTTTTTCGTCTTCTGTCTCTGTCGCCTTCTTCAAAGAAAGAAAAATCTTCAATTTACTTCAAATTTTGAACCTACATGAATTTGGGTCTCATGAGGTCTATGACTAGACCTACTTTCAAGTCGAATAATAGCTTTTATAGTAGGCCCTTTTAACCTGCACCTCGATCTACATATTTTGGGGGAAAAAATCGTTTAATTTAAAAACTAGATCTAGACCAAGTCAGCTTACTCCTACAACTACAAAAAAGACCCATGAGATGAAGAAAAACATAAAGAATAACCAGCAGTCATGTTGAAATTCTTTTCTTTTCAATTTAGAAATCAAACTTTTTTCCTCCTTTTATTTTGACATTGACAAAATTCATGCATAACTAGTGTTAGTACAGCTTTTCACAGGTGCAAGTTGCGCAGGCTTTTTAGACTATATTGCGCATGCGTGGGACTTAAGCATAGTTTATGTTTACCACTACGCACGCCTTCAGTGGCGCAACTTGCATGCGGTCTATGTTTACGGTCCATGGTAACATATCCTTAGTTGCTCACATTTTGGTACACTCTTACTTCTTTTGATAATATATTTTCTTAAAAGACATTGTAGTTAGTGATTCCATGCTGGCCTACTTAGTGCCAGAAACCAACAGCTATGAAAACTCAAAATGCAGAAAGAGCTGGGGCAGGAGGAAAAAGTAGTCACAAATTTAAACAAAAATTATGCAAAGAGGATGAAAGATATGAGTGTTATAATAATAGAGTTTAAAATAAAATGATAATATGGGTCTACCTTGGAAAGGCCCCTGAGGAGCACCAGGCTGTCCATATGCAGCACCCCCAGCGGGGATACTGAGGGTTAGGGTACTGTTGCGGCGGTGGCACACCACCAGCTGGGTAACCTCCAGGGGGATAATGCGGCTGTAGTGGTGGTTGGTAGCCCCGGCTGGATAGCCGGGTGGAGGTGGCTGGTGTCCAGGCCCGGCAGGGTATCCAGGCCCGGCAGGGTATCCTGACCCGGCAGGGTATCCAGACCCGGCAGGGTATCCAGTCTGTGGACATGCAGGATTATATCCAGGAGCAACACCGGTACTGGGGTAGCCCATGACTTTCCCTTTTTTTTCCCTGTTTTCCATGTTTTCCATGCTTGCCAGTCTTGGCAGGTGGGTACCATGCAGGACCTCCATGCCAAGGCTTCAAGAGGAAAGTAAAATAACATTAAAAATACCATGCTTAATGAAAGCAACACAACCTAACCAGATTAAACAGTAACGAACAATATGTTCTTTGAGAGCTGAATAATTAGTAAGCAACAGCCATTTACAACGCTGTAGAAGCTGGTATATTTTCCATGTGCATGAAATCTGGGTACAAAATTAAAGTTTATTAAGATCCTGCATAGTCAAATTTCTTCATAAAAGAACAAATTTCACTTAAATGTGAGTGTTTCTATTAGAAGAGTGCAAACCAAGCCCGAAATAAGTTTTAATTTCAGAAGAACACAATATGTCAATTGGATTTCTTCCTTTTAACGAAAGTCATGAGCCCATGGTCAGCCTAACAACATAGCATGGAGGAACAGAGCACTATTAAATAAGAGCCACTTCTTCAGCCAGCCTCTTGCTTAATTATAATAATTCGACAGAACGATAAAGGAAGATAATTTTTACAAAATGAAAATCTTGACAAAATAATTTTGATGAATGAATCTTAACTTTAGCAAAGCTACACACACCACATAAGATTTTGAATGAAAAAGGATAACCAAAAGCTGACACCTAGGCAAAAATACATTAAACGGAATTTTGCTGAACTACAAAAAAGCCTTTCTATTCAGCTTTACAATAGTAATGCAATATAAAACAAATTTTCAGCTGAAGAATAACAAATCTGCCTCTTCATAGAAAGAGTTTGGTTTTTTTTTACCCTGGTTTTCTTTCTTTCAATTTTTGTTGTTTATATTATGATGCATGCAATAAAAAGATTTTTTCAGAAGGTAGTATTTATATTTAAAACATTTCTCAGCTCTGCTATCAATAGAAAAAAAATTCTCTTCAACTCAAATCTCACTTACCGCCACAGAACCATGAGGAACTCTGCCCTGAAATGGAAACAAAATTGTATTTATCATAATGTTTATTTACCCCTGCACACTTTCCCTTGATCAATCTATGGCAGTGTAATATGGGATTGACAAGGGGAGAAAATAAAGTGAAAAGAAAGGAGAATTTAAATTTATTCAAATATTTACAATTATATCGTCATCATAATCATTAAACATCCTCATCCTCATCAAAACCATCATGATCACCACTATTATGACTGTCATGTTGTCACTGTCATGTTTATATTGATCCACAATGATTGTGTTATATTATCATGCTATGTTTCATGAATTAAACTTGTAATGTACAATTAAATGTTTCACTGTAATTCGGAATTTATGCTTATTATACATTGTACATGTACTCACTGTAACAAAAACAAAGTTCATTTCGTAGATAATAAAATGCATTGAATTGAATTGAAATATATGTATACCAGGGGATATGTATCAACATTATTCATAAATACATATTTAAAAAAGATTTCATCAAACATCACTAAGCATACAAAATTAGGGTTTTTCATTGGGGGAGGGGGATGTTCTCTCATCTCAAACAGCCTAGAAAAGTACAGAGATACAGTATAATAAGTTTAAAGTGGCTGCTACAGCTACGACTACTGTTACAGTGGATATCAACTGCTTATGTTCCACAAACCTTTGATACAATCTGTACACAGTTGAGAAGCATTTTCTATGAATCAAATACAAGACAAAATTCTAATAAAAAAGCTTAATCTTCACTTGGACAGCCAAGTAAAAGAAGCGGAGTCGCCTGTCATTGCAACAATCTAAATCTAGTTCTCAAGAGGATCACTATGCAGAACCTCCTACCTAGCAAACAACAATCATACTGTCATCATCATATTAGTCACAAGGCACAAATAGAAGTTACCACTGAGATTTTCTGTCAGCTCATAAAGTATTTAAATTGACGGTAATTAAATCATTTTATACCTTACAAGAACATGTACCTACCGCTGATGGTGAAAAATAAATTAAAACAAATCCAGGTATCATGATAACTATTCAGATTTTCAGAGATTTTTTTTTTACTAAATCAGATAATATAAATCATGACATTTTATCTAAAACTGATAAGTTGTAAAGTAAACTTCACCTTAATTTAAACCTAGGTTAGGGGATGAATCAATACCGTACATGATTTGAAAACAAATGGGAAATGATTCATGAGGGAAGCTCTTGACTAAACTTCTTTCATTTAATAAATTTCTCACTATTCAGTTAGGAAGTCAAATTCTGATACATTGACATTTTTAAACTATTACCCTTCTCTGTTCTTTTTTCCATTTCTTGCGCATCTTCTTTTCATGTTTTGGTAGATGTTTCCAGTCATCATCAGAAGAATCACTACTGCTACTGGATGAACTTGAAGACTTACCCATTATATTGGCACTTTGAAATACAGTACTTAAATACTGTCTGTGATGAAAAATGGGGAGGGGGAAGAGATTTAAGAATGCATTAATACAAATTCCTTACCTACATCCTTATCAAACATAAAGATCATATATGAAGAAAGAAACCTATTTGTATCAATAAATCATCCCAAGGTGTTGAAAGATATCTAAATACAATCCATACTTACAACAAATATGACCCATTTGTATAATCTTTGCATTTTAATTGATTGATGCCTTGGATTGTCCCAAGTTGCCTTTTAACAACACAGCCACTGTAGCATCAGCTTAGCTACATTTAACAGCAAAACAGTCACTCACTTTAAGACAAAATATCATTTATAATATGATCACAATCACAAGAGATTTTTATTACATCTAGAGTCTAACGTCAGTATGGCTACCTAAGGACCAGAAGTAGAGGTCATGTAAAAAAAGGAACCTATTTGTATCAATAAATCATCCTCTGGTGCTGGAAGACATCTAAAAATAGTCCAACTTGTAATAAATATAACTCATTTGTATTATAAAATGTGCATTTTGATTGGTTGATGACAAGGAATTTCCACAAAGTTCCCTTATAACATCAACACGGCTACTGTAACATCAGCGTAGCTACTTAACAGCAGAACAACCACCCACTATAAGACAAAATATGATCACAACATATTCTTGTTAGTTATTAGAACAAAATACATTTATTTTTTTTATTTAAATGAGAGCTATTATTGAAATGAGTTTTTATTGCAATAAAAAGAACTTTAACAGACACATCAAACAAAACTGACAAGCTGTAGTGATGTTATAGCTGTGTTGACATTACACCACTCTAGCTCTAGTTATACTATGGAACAAACAACATTTATTCATTTTTGGTAGCGTCAATTACCACCAAAAAATCTGGTGTTAATCAACAAATCGTCAAGTATCACAGAAAAATCTGACGGTAATCGGCAAGTCATCAGTTGCCATCAGCATTTCCAGTGGTTCTTAGTGTCTTGTTGTTTGGTAGTCAGTCAGTTGTCGCCGACAAATCTATCTCCGGTGTTTATTCTCCAGTCAGATGTTACTGGGAGACCTCCGGCTATAATCAATATTAGTGTTTTTGGTTTAAATCGAGAAGCATTATATATAATAAGAATAACTGTGAGGTATAGGCTTAGAACAAAAAGGCCAGAGGCACATACATCATGTATATATCTTTCCTGATGTTAACTTGGGTAATATTAATCTAAAAAAAGAAAGGACATTATAGCTGTCTCTGTTTTACACGAAACGCACACACATTCTCTTTCCCCATTAGACACTCAAGAGAGCACCCCCTCTCCTTTCATTCTGGAAGCAGAAACTTGAAAATAATATTAATGAGCTCTGTTTAAATTGAGACACAGCCTCTTTAAATTCCTCAAAGGAATCATTTAAATAAGTATATAATTCATCAACAGATTAATGATTGCACGTCGCCAACTCGAATTTGGAATAACACTCATACGGTATCAGAAATATGTCTACTAATGACAGTGAAAGATGGGGACGCGCTTTTCCCAATAGTGGTGGATCAAAGACTTTTCTGTAAATTTATTTAGAGATCTCCAAGAAATGTAAGTCATCCAATGCACCTAAGACCCACACTGTGAGTAGTGTTGTGATGACCCAATGAAATGTACTTGTCATTTTTTTACTGCTTTTAATTTGCCATGCAGACACATTGTATGTGTGTGACAATGTGAGGTTTAAGATTTCTCCATCTGCTCATTGCTGAGCAAAATTATTTGCCTGTAACTTCTATCTATAGATCAGCGTGTTGTTATTCCAGCTGCTAAGTCAGCATCTCAGAGGAAAAATTTGCATTGGTTCGAGAGGTCACCAGGAAGTTTGAATCTTATTTGCCATTGCTTGGGGAGGCTGCTTGTCGGAAACATCTTGCCTCACTTTCCAATATTTTAGATCTAATTTCACAGGAAAAGGACTTTGTTATCATATTGGAGATTGAGTGGGGGTGAAGTTGTGCCAGAAGTGTCAGAGGGGCGGTTGAGTTGGAGAGAGCAGAAGTGTCAGAGAGGGGAGTTGGAGTTGGAGACAACAGAAGTGTCGGAGAGGGGAGTTGAGTTGACATGGCAATATTGGCAGTTGCGTCGGAGAGAACATAAGTTTCGGAGAGGGAGTTGAGTTGGAGAGAACAGTGTTGGTATTATTCCCAACCAACAGTTGGGAATGATCCACATGCTTAATTTTTATTGACATGAGAACTTTAATTGAAAATAAGGGAATTTTTTATTGAAATGAGAAGTTTTACTTTTTACAGACACGTCAAACAGAACTGTCTAGATCCTAGATTATATAGATTCTAGGTGCACTGATGTTAAAGCCGTGTTGTTGTCTGTTGACCATACACCACTCTATCTAGAGTTAGACTAGATCTAGATTCTAGATATATCTAGACTAGATTCTTACTCGAGAACTAGAATCTTGATCTAATCTAGATTAATCTAGATCTATATCTAATCTAGATTTATATATCTAGCACTTGGGACCAGTTTCACTCATTTGAATCCCAAGATAGATCTAGATCTGATCTAGATCTAGATCATATTATATCTAGATTTAGATTATAGATCTAGAATCTAGATCTATATCTAGATTTAGATTATATCGTCCAAATCTTGAGATTTAAATCTATTTCTGAAATTTTATGCAATTTGTCAAAAATAATGGCTAAAATTGTAATAATTACATTCTACTTGAAACAACCTTACACAATGAAGAAAAAATTCAATGGTCTAATTCAACCACGGATCATGGAGGTTCACGGGCCCCTAAAATGTGAAGAGGATCCTTGGGAGGACTACACCAGTAGATCTAGATCTAAAAGTACTACTACTCACTAGGCTAGTGGCGACGCCTCCTCACTCTCACTTCACATCATCGCCGTCACCGGCTCAGTTCATGACGCATTTGGGCTAGATCGAGGCGAGCTTATCTATTTAAAAACAAGGCCTAGTTCTACACCTAGTCACCACACGCCATGTCTTCCCCACTCCGATCTTATAACGCCAACTGGAGGCCTTGGTTTTCGAAGTTCAATCTTCTGACTTTTCAAGGTTTCGTTAGCTCCACCTTCGAAATCCTGTTTCGAAATCCTCACATATTAATAGAGCTCAAATTTCTCTCTAATTTGATATATGATATGACTGGATAGCTTTTACGGTTCTAAATGTATTGAAGGTTTTGTTCTCGAATGCTTATTTTCCGTTAACAATTTTTATCAATTACTTTTTTCCTTTTGGCTTGGCTGAAAGACATTTTAAGGAATATGCTTATTTGATTAACTTAATTAAATAAATAGAGCTTATATATTTCTTCAATTTGATGTATAACATGACTTCATAGCTGTTACAGTTTTTAATATATTGAAGTTTTTGTTCTCGAAATTTGTAATTTCCGCAAACATTTTCTGTCGATGACTTACGAGTTATTTTGCCCTAGAGGAATTTTTATGAGAAATACAATTCTTTAATTCATTTCATTAGATAGATCTTATATTTCTCTTTAATTTGATATATGATGTGACTTAATAGCTTTGTTAGTTTTCTTTTTATTTAAATTTTAGTTCGAAATTGCTCAAATCAGCCGAGTGACCAATTTTAACTTTGGATCCTCAATTATTGTACGTAATACGAAGGAGCCACAGTGGAGTGAAGTCAAAGGCGAAATATTATGACAATAAATGACAACTCGACTATTAAAGACAGAACAAACACGTGACGTTTAGGGTATAACCCTTCGTCAGACAACAAACGAGAAATATCTAGAATCTAGATCTAAGTCATACCTCCGGCATCACACAATGTGATGTCAGAAGAAAAACATAAAGGAGAAAGAAAGAAAGAAAAAGACAGTGATGATAAGAAACGTAGCAGAGGGGGTGTGAAGAATGAGCGAGAGTGGAAGATTCAGATCTAGATCTAGAATGAAATAAAAATATAAAATAAGAAAATAAAAGGTGAGAAGGAGATAAAGAGAATGAGAGAGAGGAGAAGAGAGATAAAGAGAAGAGAGAGAGAGAGAGAGAGAGAGAGAGAGAGAGAGAGAGAGAGAGAGAGAGAGAGAGAGAGAGAGAGAAAGAAAGAAAACTAGCAGGGAAGAAAGAAAGGGAGAGAGAGAGAGAGAGAGACGTGTGAGTATGGGAAACAAAAACGAAAAAATAGGATAAATGTAAGACTAGATCTATACCTCACTGGGTCTAGAAAGAAGAAATGATAGAGAATGAATGAAAGGAAGTATCAATCGAGACAAAAACTTACACTGAAGGTGCGAAATGTATATAAATTACAAATTTATCGATGCAATAAGGGAAGAGAGTAAACAACTTATCTGAAATTTCAAAAAATGCCAGTTAGGACTAGCTGATGCTATCCAAGTTATTTCTCCTTGGTGATAAATAAATAAGGTCTATTCCATAATGGTAAGAAACCGTGCGCTTCCGGTAAATGGTGAACGTAAAAAAAATTAAAATACAAAATAAAATTGTTTTAAACAGTGTTCAAAGATGCCAACCATTGAGTATGCTACCATAGATGGGCACATGGGGTGTGAACTGCCAGAGGGACCCAACTTAGCACGGGATAGGAAGGGTGGGGGGGGGGCAGGGTTAGGGTGGGATAGTTTCATGGGGGTGGTGGGGGAGCGGATGGGGTAGGGTAGAGGATGGTGAAGGGTCAGGGATCGTAATAGCGTGTGCCCGACTATGGGAGTTACTCCAGAGAAAATTATACAAATTGGTGTAAGACGTTCATACCGTCAGGGTTGATTGTGCCCAATCTTACTATAAGCCGGTTCTCTAAAGACTTCCTAGACTCAGAACCGCCGGTACATGACCTGAGAATGCATACTTTCAGGTCATGGGTTCCTCGATGTCCTGGTTTATTAAAATGTAAAGGCACCGGTTTGCTCAGTTTCTCCGATATAGGCCATTCCACAATGACTGCAGCGAAGAGCATAAATTACATTGCGAGAGGCGCAGGAGAATTGCCCATTCACTGTCCAGGTCTGTCTAGGGAACTGAATAGTTGTGGAGCCGTCTACAAAGGGGCATGTCTTGCAGTTAGTGCGTCCACATCGGACGGTGCCCGACGGCGAGGAGTCAGTAGAGAGGCGACTGTGCACAAGGATATCCTGAAGGCTAGTGTGTCTCTTGAAGGCAATTAATGGAAAGGAAGGGGCAACACGTCTAGTCTCGTCACTAGCGTGTAGAAAAGGCAGGTTCTTGCGGACTATATTGATGACACGGTGTGTGTGCGGATGGTACGGAAGGATAAGAGGTATACGTTTGGTCTTTTTTCTTCCTACGATGTTGAGGGCGTCTTTACGGGGTACAATTTTAGCTCTCTGAAAGGCTTGACAAATGATGGCCTTAGGGTAGCCTCTACGTAGGAAGAAATCAAACATCTTAGGCGCTTCCTCTGTGAATAGGTGCTCGGCAGAACAGATGCGTCTGAGGCGGAGGAATTGAGAGTATGGAATAGCATCTTTGCAACGTGGTGGATGAGAGAATGTGTAGTGGAGATAGCTATGACTATCTGTATCTTTGTAGAATATGATAGTTGTAAGCCCATGTTTGGAGAGAGAAACGGTGATGTCTAAGAAGTTAACAGTGGATGTAGACTGGGTAAAAGTGAACTTGCTAGGTTTGCAAAAGTTGTTTGCAAAATCGAAGAAACGGTCTAAATCAGTCGCACACATCGTCGTAATACCAAACCCATCATCAATATACCGTTTATAGGTGTTGGGCAGAGGACCAGGGTACGCCTGGAATAATCTATGTTCAAGATAACCCATGAATAGGCAAGCGTATGAGGGTCCCATCTTAGTGCCCATGGCAACTCCGCTGATTTGCTCGAAAAACTGTCCATTACATTCAAAAGAATTAAGATTTAGCACGAGTTCTGCCAAACGGAGAAGGGTGGTAGTGTTGATTGTCTGGTCAGATCGCTGGTCGAGGAAGAATTTAAGGGCTTGAAGGCCTATGGAATGAGGTATGGATGTGTAGAGGGAGACAACATCCATGAGGAAGAGACGTCTAGGGGTTGTGTCTGTAAATGAAATACTACCGAAGAAAGTGAGAGCTTGGTTGGTATCCTTGATGAACGAGGGAAGAACTTTGACAAGAGGCTGGAATACTGAGTCCAAGAAGGCAGAGATGCGTTCAGTGGGGCAGGAGCAGGCTGATACAATAGGTCTACCAGGGATGTGAGCTTTTGTGGATTTTAGGAGGAGATAAAAGCACGGTTTACCGAGTTGGCTGTTATTCAGGTGTAGAATTTTCGCTTTATGTGGTAGAACTTTAGAAGTAATTAGTTGGTTAATAGTAAGAGCTTCTTTATCATTGTTAGCAAACGTGTTATCGGAGGGGCGGAAGATGAAGAACTTGTTGTCTGTGCCGGTGAGTTGACGTTCAGCTTCTTGAATGTATAGTTGCTTGTCCCAATCCATACGACCACAGCATCGCCTTTGTCCGCCGGTTTTATAACAATGTCCGTGCGATGGCGTAAATCCAATAAGGCTTGTCTTTCGGTGGCAGAAAGGTTGGAGTGGTGGAGGGGTTTAAAAGTGGTCTTGTCAAAATCTTGAGTAACCTTTTGAATAAAAAGGTCAAGTGCAGTGGATTGACCTGCTGGGGGTGTCCAGATGGATTTAGTGGTTAGAGAAGGAAAAAGTGTGGAGTCCGTGGAGGAATTCAAGTCAGTGTCAGTGTCTTGGAAGTGGTAACGGAGACGGAGTCGACGAAAGTTTTCCAACAAAGAGCGCATTTGGTATCTATCAAACAAATTTGAGGCCCTTTTCCAAAACAGATCGCTCGGGTTGACTGAGTGGGAGATTGGGCGGAACGCAAACAACCAGATTAGTAGCAGAGGGCTGGTGTGGATGCCCAGTGGAAGCGGCAGCGTTAGTGTCAAGGTGAGGTGCATGTGAGTGTGAGGAAGTGGTTGAGCGATGATCGAATGGTCGCATGAACCGGTGTAGATCAAATGACCATATAATTCTGGGGATAGTCGAAGATGAGTGAGTTTATTGGATTTACGGCCTTTCATAAATTGATGTAAAACAGAGTTGGTGTGATGAATAATGTGTCGAATAAGGATGTAAAGAGGGCGATTCAGTAAAGTTAAGGAACGGAGGCGTTGTAATGAAGATTGAATGGTAAGATTAAAGGCGCGGCGTTGCTTGCGTTCGCACTGAAGCGTAGTCCGTATCCCTAGAAGAGAGCATTTAGTTTCAACCGCTTGGAATGTAGAGCGATCCGAAAGAGACATATTGGAAAATGAAGGAACGAACCGGGTTTGAAACCCTTTAGGATGACCTTATGATGTAAGCAATCGTGTAGAAAGCAAATGTGAGAGGTGATGCGAGTTTTCTTATGGGTAGCTGTAGCCAGTGACAGAGATACATCTTGCAGATCGGAAGGTAAGGTAGAGAAGGCAATATGAACGTAATTATGTAGGGATGCAAGAAAGGGTTTCAATGAAAGTGAGGTGTTAGAAGAAATAGACTTCATACTATGCGTCAATGAAGATATAAGTAACACTAGTAACATTGAGGAATATGTCCCGATAGTAGTATGACAAAGAAGATGACTATAGATCTAAATATATTAGCAATATTTAAAAAAAGATAAATAACGTAAACAACAGAGAGATGTGACAATGTGAACTATCTAAATAGCTGTGAATAATACGAAGGAGCCACAGTGGAGTGAAGTCAAAGGCGAAATATGACAATAAGTGACAACTCCACTAATAAAGACAGAACAAACACGTGACGTTTTGGGTATAACCCTTCGTCAGACAACAAACGAGAAATATCTAGAATCTAGATCTAAGTAATACCTCCGGCATCACACAATGAGAGAGAGAGAGAGAGAGAGAGAGAGAGAGAGAGAGAGAGAGAGAGAGAGAGAGAGAGAGAGAGAGAGAGAGAGAGAGAGAGAGAGAGAGAGAGAGAGAGAGAAGAGAGAGAGAGAGAGAGAATGAGAGAGAATATGAAAATAAGTAGAGAGAGAGAGAGAGAGAGAGAGAGAGAGAGAGAGAGAGAGAGAGAGAGAGAGAGAGAAAGAAAACAGGCAGGGAAGAAAGAAATGGAGAGAGAGACGTGTGAGTATGGGAAACAAGAACGAAAAATAGGATAAATGTAAGACTAAATCTATATCTCACTGGGTCTAGAAAGAAGAAATGATAGAGAATGAATGAAATGAAAGGAAGTATCAATCAAGACAAAAACTTACACTGAAGGTGCGAAATGTATATAAATTACAAATTTATTGATGCAATAAGAGAGAAAGAAAACAGGCAGGGAAGAAAGAAATGGAGAGAGAGACGTGTGAGTATGGGAAACAAGAACGAAAAATAGGATAAATGTAAGACTAGATCTATATCTCACTGGGTCTAGAAAGAAGAAATGATAGAGAATGAATGAAATGAAAGGAAGTATCAATCAAGACAAAAACTTACACTGAAGGTGCGAAATGTATATAAATTACAAATTTATTGATGCAATAAGGGAAGAGAGTAAAGAACTTATCTGAAATTTCAAAAAATGCCAGTTAGGACTACCTGATGCTATCCAAGTTATCAAAGTCTCAAGTTATTTCTCCTTGGTGATAAAATAAGGTCTATCGTACGAATCATTGTACGATGAGTTCAACATTTTTTCATGAAACACTGCCAAAAAAATTAGGCTTTGTCTGTATATACTTTTGGTGTGATTTACTGAATTCTAACTCTCTCAATTCATTCGTTACATTTCTGTGAGTGTGAGCCTCTAAATATGACATTCTGAACCGTTTTCTTATGAAATATGAAAAAATTTCAAAGTCCAGGTTTTTTTTCTCTCAATTTTGTAACATCATATCTTTGTCAGTATTCATGTCAGGATGTTTTCCTTTATAATGTGTGAAGATAACAAAGCCAAGTCATGGATTATATGCTTATATCCTGTTTCCAATCATTCAATTTGTTTTAATTTCACCACATAATGGCATAAAAATGGCCTAAAATTACTTTTTTTATTTTGCGAAAAATTTTTAAGTCCTAATAAACTTTGAAATTTCATAACTTCGTTATTTGTTGATCGATTTTGTTGAAGTAAAGTTTGTTTTTCTTGTTTTTACAAGCTCTGTTTGAATGTCATATTGTATTTAAGTTATCTGCCAATTGAAAAAAATGGGTTGCGGTACCTAATTGTATAGTCAATCTTCAATTTTCCTCTAGTCTGATATAATAACAATAATAGTAATAATAATAATAATAATAATGATAATAATAATAATAATAATAATAATAATAATAATAATAATAATAATAATAATATTAATACATGTAATAATAATAATATAATAATAATATTAATAATAATAATAATAACAATAATAACAATAATAATATAATAATATTAATAATAATAATAATAATAATATCACATTAATAATAATAACACATGTAGTAATAATAATGATACTAATAATAATGATAATGGTGATGATGATGATGATGATGATAATGATGATGATGATAATAATATTAATTAATAATAATAACCTAGATAATAGTAATAATACTACTAAATATTTCCTTTCTTGATTCTTCCCCTCTCTACTCACCCCCACTTTCCTGCTCCTGTCTGTTTTACCTTGACATCACACAGTGTGATGATGTATACGTGTGTACATATTACGCGTTTTTTGTCTGACGATGGATTAGATCTATACACGAAATGTCATTTATGTTTATTCAGTTTCTTTTAGGATAAGAGGAGGGAGTGTTGACATGGCATGCTTGGGTGTCTCCCTAGTGGCAGAGTGGACATCTGGATGTCTATGTAATCTCTCTTCCCTCATATTATACAACTTAATACAAGCCATTTAGGCCAATACGTCAATACCACATATTTTCTAGGCTAATGTAGGCCAATGTACTTGCCTGTAATTGTTTGTTAACATATAAAAAGGTATATTATGGACCAGCAATTTGTTTATTTTCTATTACACATTACATTATAGTAATTGAACATGGCTACACGAGTACATGTATATTTTATTATTAAGTATGTGTGTGTGTGTGTGCGTGCAAGCTTGATTAATGAGAATACGATCTTAATGAACAAGAAGGTGGTAGTCTATTAGCTTCCTACAATCTATTCTCATTATCCACGTGAAATTTCAAGCTATTTTGAGCTAACAGTTTAATGTGACATTAAGAAATTCAATAAAATTTGATTATTCAATTTGTATTCGGTCAATATTGCGTATGTCCCCCAGCACTTTGAATAAGATAAGACTGAGTAACAGTAACAGTTAAACACATGTGTTTCATTGAATCTATCAACAAAGTGAATTGGCGTTGTGTGATGTTATTCCATGCATCAGACAGTCTTTGGAACAGTTCATCCCTATATTGAGGGGAGGATTTATGGCATTGATCTCACGTCCAAAGACACACATGTTCAGCCGGGTTGAGATATGGGCACATTGCGGGCCAAGTATTTAATTTTGAAAACATTGGTTGTTTCTTGTGAGAAATTCGTTTGTCACTGTTGCCCTATGTGGTTGGGCAGTCATGTTGTAGCGTACATCCTTGATTGTGCCTCAAAAATGGAACAACATGGGTTTGGAGAATGTTTTCTGTGTACCTTGCTGCACATGTAAGTTCGACAGGTGCTCTGATAAGGGTGTGTGCGTGTGGTGATGTTTCATCGTAATTTCAGCCCATACCATAACTTGAGCTTAACTTCTGTAGTGTTAGGTAGATGCCTCACAAAAAAACAAGTGGCTCAAATTGCTGATTTGAACTATGATAACAATCAGTGAAATTAAAGCACGCAATCGGAGCCCATTGCTGTCTCATCCAGGTAACATGGATATTTGCCCATTGTAAACAGGCATGTCATTGACATGTCATTCTTAAATCTAAATCCTGGATACAAGGCAACAGACGTTTCAAAATTACCTTGCAGAATTAATTCTGTTACTTGCGAAAAGTTACGATTAAGTGGAAATTGCATTTAACCGAGTTGCAATAAACCTGAGTTGACTGTACATGATAATTATATAGCTATGCTTGACACATTTTTGTCAAGGGATGAAACTGAAACTTACACAGGTATCTTTATGCGTCAGCGAGAGAAAAAGACAAAATGAGTGTTAAATCAACAAAAAAAAGTCCTTTGGCTTTCAAAATGAGTTTATTTAGGACTAATACAGAATGTAAATGAACAACATTGATAACGGTATAATAAAACGGGCACAGGCTTTGATTGTTTGTTACCCCACCCACCATTACAGTGATCTCAGGGTGGATTAAGAGGAAAGAGTGAAAGGAAAGAAGTAGGACCTACCAATACCTTTCTGGAGCAGGCTTATGGGTATTTTGTTGATGTTAGAAGACAAATAAATCAATCTTATTTTTCCACTTTTCACGCATTCTCTGAGATATATTAAAGCATGTTTTGACTAGTTTTGAGTGCCTACTTTTACTTCCCCAACTTCTGTGATGTCTCAGGGAATGGACATCAGGATGAATCACACAATTTTTCAATCCCTTAAATTCCATGGATATAAAGAAACAAAATACTCATCAAGGTTCAAAGGTTTCAGCATTTCGGTTATTCAGATCCTCCATCAAATAACAAGAATGGGAATAAAGTAGCATCAGGTATCAAATACAAACACATTGCTTTCACTTTCATATCAGATTTAAAGCGACATATTAGAACAGACCTTCGTCTAAAAATATGGTGTCTTGAAAATCCAAATAAGTTAAATCTATACAGATTTTGTAGTTCATAACACTTTAATAACAGACAACAACTAATAAATAATATAAATGAAAACTCCATAAAACATTGTTTACTAGTAAAAATCGCTGTAGGGGAAGAGCACTATGTGGCCATAGATTGTAATAGTAAGAGGGAGAACAGAATTAAAATTTTCTAATCTCAGGTACATGCAAAGTTTCCTTGAAAAGAAAATCTCAAACAAAGAAAAAAACAAAACCCCATCAAATGAAATCTAAGTCTAGGATGAGATACTTTTTTTTTAAAAGATTACTAATAATTCAAATAATATGCTTACGTTAAATGTACTAAAAACCTAGCCTGCTGCACCTTCCCTTACATTTTCATGGAATTCTTAAACATTTGAGACTTTTCCTATTTTTTCATGGCATATATGGGGACAGAGAGTTGAGAGACAGACACTATGAGATAGGGATGACAGTGAAGTCTGAGCGTGAGAGTGAGAGTAGCGTTAGTGAGATTGAGAAAGAAAAGGGGGTGGAGAAAGACGAGTCACTAAGTTAACTCAGGGTAGAACTCAGTATGCCGGGCAGTGGACAGGTAAACACCTGTACGGGGAGTACATGATCCTGCCCTCCATGAATCTCCTGCTGCCTTGCAGGTCGGTCTTGGCTGACCAAAGGCTAAGGGAATTAACCCTGACAGAAAACAACCTACTGCCTTGCAGGTCGGTCTTGACTGACCAAAGGCTAAGGAGCTAACCCGGACAGAGTATAAACATTTCAATCACAAAAAAATTCAATCTAAGCACAGCTTGTATTCATAATATAAGAAAGATAGATATAAAATATAATTTTGTTTTAATAAAAACACAGAAAATGATTCCACCATCAAAGAGAGTGGTCCCAATTTAGCAGTCAGTGATGACAGTATACTGGGAGTATCTAGGAAATGTGGAGGCCAGCAATGCTTTTCTCAAGGGTCTGAGGACACAAAACAGATCTCTGAAGTTTATAATACAATGCTATTTACAATGAAACAAAATGAAATAAGTTTATGCATAAAATGAAATAAGTTTATGCATATATATATATATATATATATATATATATATATATATATATATATATATATATATATATATATATTATATATATATATATACAATGCCTGATCTGAAGACAAAACAACCATGAAATAAATCAATGAAATTATAATATCTCGATTCCCTGGGTCGAAATGTAAAAAAAATGTCCACTTCATTTGTTTAAAGTTTCATGCAAATCCAATTAAAAGTTGACAAGTATTATCTTTAGTCTATCAAAAATCATTATCAGAATTATCCTTTCATTCCTGCAAGCTTCCTATGCTTTTAATAAATACACAGAATAATGATGTAAGAACCTTAAAGGGACAAAGATGAATCAAACACAAGGGAATAAACAGAAATAATCAACAACGCTAGAATGGTTTCAACCTCTGCAATAATCATTATGGGCGAGTCTATCCAAAAAGTTTCTTTTAAATCACAGAAAAAAATTCACAAAACAAAAAACAATAAAAACAAATTTAAAAAAAGAAAGAACAGAAAAAAAGTTTAAAAAAACGGAAGAAGAAGGAACATACTTTCAAATCCCACAGAATGACATTTCCATCAACACCAGATGTGGCAATTTTGGAAGCATTAGATTTGGTCCCAGTGTGAACTGACACTTGACTGTACAAATAAAAAAGAAAACACGAAAGAGGTAAACATTATCATTCTTGCATTTTTAGTAGAAACAAAAAAGAGCAACATAGTGCTCTAAAAATATTAATAAAACAATTTTACAGGTGAAATCCGTTTTTAATCAGCAAGACTTCACTAAAAATAATTCATTTCACCCCTTCCTTTTTAATTTGGATATTTTGAGTGAAAAACTGAGCTACGTCTGTGGCTCCATGCATATATCTAGTTATCCACATTCTCCTGAAAATCAATTTTGTACATGTATCACTCATCCATTCCATATGAACTATAAGTCTATTTGACTAAAATTTACATAGGAGTCAATAGAACCAGTGATGCATGGGAAAACAATTTCAAATTATTTTTGTTTAAAAAAGGCCTTATTTTTCTTTTCTTAGTTTTAATAATGCTTTGTATACGTTAGATTCATGCATGATACCCCAGAAAAAAAAAAAGTAAAAGCTAATGTATAGTACAATTTGGAATTTAAGAAATATACATTGAAATATTATTCAGTGAAGCTGCTCATACTCGTCACAGTTTACCAATAGATCAGTTTAGGACATACTTTTGTAACTACCATAAATTCATACATACATAATATGTCTCCTCCTGTTCACTCATTTTCCCCATAAGTTACTCGATATTGATAGGTAGTACACTCTTGAATTTTGTTCATATCCAGAGATTATTTTTCTGTCAATTTCTTTGATCTGTCTTGTCTTTATTCTTACGGGGCTTCAACATTATTTCATGTTATTGTTCATCACTTTGCATGAATAAATCTGATTTGTCTGATCCAGCACATTGCTGGATTAGCTTATGACTGGTTATGCAATTGTTTTGTATGTGCACATCTAGGAGATAATGAAATGGCCCGTTGAGATGATAATCACTCATTGTGCTTATTGACTCATTGAATTGATTTGACCTGTCAGTGTCATGTATCAGTGCATGTCAGACAGTGTAAATTAAATTCCACATGTGTGTAAAGGGGAGAGGAGAACAATTGGAGTACAGTACGAGCATTAAGGCAACACATGCATTTTTGGGTAAACTGATCAAGGTAAAAAAAATTTAAAGTGATCATCAGTATGGTACAGATCTTTTTTTTTTTGAAGAGTCTTCAGTTTTACATAAAATTTTAAAATTAAATGCGAGAAATAGGGATACCTGGAAACCGGTTCTTTAATACTAAGGTGGTGAGTACACGGGCAGGTTGACCATCGCTTGCAACGTAGACCTGAAGGCACTTTGGATATGGCCAATGCAAGACGGAGGAGCAATAAAATTGCTCACACCTCGTGCCTAACTCAATCATGCCAGGTATTTTCGTGCAACTTACGAAATTTAACTAATTGCCCAGTGACAAACCAGTGATCCAATGGGACAAAGGCTGTGTGACTAGTGTGAGCCAGTGGGTGGAGTTACGAAGAGAAGACTGGATAGATATACGACGTGTGGTTACAATGCATGACAAATTGTTGACGGACATCAGTTAACCCTATTAGCGATGGGATTTCAGTCGACTCCGGTTAATCGCAACATGATGAGAGCAGCAAACTTATGTGCGATTATCCAAAGTTGTGAATAACTGCTGTGGATCGAGTATTTAGGATCATTTGAGTACTCGATGACTAGGTATTTTTTGTATAGATAACTTTGCCCTCTAACTTTCATGGATTTGGGGCCGTCATGAACATTCCCATCTGTTTAAAAGGTGTACGCCTTCAAACAGATATTACACAGCCAGAAAAACATATTACAGTAATTCAGTTCATTCCGTATGTTGAGCCAGTGGTGTAGTAAACTACAATGTGTGCAGCGCATGATAGGGGACATCACTCCCTTTGATTTGAATGGTCAGTCGGCGCCTGTCCACTCGGCTTATTGGCTGAGGATAGTCATATGAGTCTCTCTATGTAAGGCCGATTTCGCGTTTTACTGTCTGCTAGACCAACAATCAGTGTCAGTACTGTCTAGCCATTGTTTCATTACGATTTTTAGGTAATGAGAACGCAGACATGCGAGCATCGGTTAGGCAAGTATAAAATTAGAAAGTAGCCGACCGAAAATCTGAGGCAAGATGTCGCCGGAGTTGCAATTATCCGAGGTGAATTACGATTAATCAGTGACTTTTATATTGAATTAACTCTGTTTTTTGGGAAAAAATTGCGATTTAGTGGAAATTGTGATTAACCGTTGCGATAAAACAGAACAAGTATAATAAACAAAAAATAAAGAATCTTTAATCAATTTCGGACATACTGAATGAAAATTTGGAGAAGATTGCACTTGCAGATACCATTGAGGACAGGCAGAAAATCTTAGTTTGAAACGGCATTTAGAGAGGCAAATAAGAAAAAATCTAGTTTTTCTGAAATAACGGGCATTAGGAGAAACGGACATTATGACGGTAGGTATTAAGGCAGTAACTGCTGTATTGAATTTGAATGCAACTTTGTGCTTTTGTAACACTTACAAATCAATTCCTAAATCCTTCCCTTTATTGTGCATTCATCATTCATCTAATAGCAGTTACCAGGACAAGAAGAATGACGAGTAAGAAATATTTTGCAATCATCAACTTTGTTCTTAACATTAGTCAATCAAAAATTGGCAAGCATCATTGCGGTGTAAAAACTGTGATTGACATCGGATATAAGAAAACTTATCTCCTTGATCACTTGTATTGTTATAAGACATGAACACCATACTACATGTAAAATGAGCAAAGTGACAGTATTGAACATGTGTAATAAATAGGGAAGAAAGAAAAAAGGTTAGTTCATTTTATTATTTTTAAAAATCTGAGATCTTTGCTAACTGAAATACTAACGTAATGGTATTCTTGTGCTGGGTTTTGAGATCAGTCGAAGTCTCGCCTGCAGTTGCTTTCTTATCTAAGTTCTTGAAGCGGTTCATTGCACTGAAAAGATATAATTGCAGGCAAAACTGAAAACACAAAACATCAGTATGATTTGAAATAAAACTGACAAAAAACTGAATATCATATTTTGTACAAAAAGAAAAATTAAGATTTGTAGTTGGGTTTTGCAGTGCTCTGAAACAGAAATGTAAAGAAAATGAAACCGAGCATGATGTATATTCATTTTCAAATCATAGAGTGCAAAAAGCCTGATTATACTTAACAAAAGAAATATGTGACACATTTTATACTGAAATTAAGAACTTGAGATCATTCTTATCATAAGGTTGACTGTGTAAAAACATGATTAAACTAGAAATACATCTATTGAAGTTGATTTATAACTACAGAACACATGGATAAATAAGAGCGTTTTCAATGAAACTAATCGTTTTAAGTCACTAAACTAGAAACTACCTATGACATTCAAAAAACAATTACCATTCCTGAAACAAAAGAACAGAAATTAAAAATTGGTATGCTTTCATGGAACTTTAATTCAGTTCAAAGCCAGCATTTATAGAGCTAGATTTATACAAACAAAAGTTACCAAATATCAAAAATAAAAAAAATAAGCATCCAAAATAAGCCATCCATTATTCTCAGTCAAGTTTATAAAGGCAGTTTGCAATTAATTTACAGGCAAAGACACTCTTTCAAAAATCAAATGCAACAAAAATCAATCTAGTAAACAAAGTGAAAAACCTGGAAAGTCACTTTGAACTTGGAATGTTTCAGACAGTTAAATTCTACATGCACTTTCATGATCCACATGAGCTCTCAAACTTTACCGTATCGCTAAAAAACATTCACGTTATTTCACAACGAGAAGAGTTAATAACATTTCTTTCACTTTCACAAGTAAACATGTGTGTTGATATTGTTTTAGAGACCCGCAAATGATTTTGAAAAAGTTTTCAAGCAGTTCAATGAAATCTAAATCCACATTCAGGGTTTTAGTGATTAATGTGGAGAGTGGCATTTTGACAACAACATTTAAGAGAAGGAATGACAGTAGCTTTGTTATTGCAGTGCTGACCATTGAAATGAGTCACTGACTAATCGTCGGTGAAACTATCAAAGTCCACCTAATGTAGTTTTCCAAGAGAGGCAAAAAAACGTAATAAATCATCAAATAGGGCTGCAAACACTATGTTATGCTTTTGGATTAAAATTCAATCACAAATTAAATCTTTAGAATGTGGTAAATGGAAATAAAATAATCAGTTGTGCATAAGATGGACTTAAAAACTTAAAGGGTTAGAGTTAAACAAGTAAGGCTGCTCCTTAGCTTAAGAAAAAGTTAGGGTTTCAAGGCGGGGAAGAAAAACGGACATCTTCGTTTAGATTATGTCCGCAACTGGAGCTTTTCTATTGGTTCAAGGCCCAAAATATGTATGAAGACAAGAAAACAGTGTTCATTTAATCATTTGAAGGACAAATCTCAAATTCCCTATATCTTGGACTTGTACGTTTAGACAGTTTCAAGTTTCACCGATAATATATTTCTACTTTCTTGATGGTCCGATTCCCATTGGTGTAAGTAGAATTTATCAGGAAGCGGAGATATGTGCCAGATTTTAATCCAATTGAAGAAAACATCACAGGGAGATTGCCTAATGCAGAGGACATTTGCGCTGATTATTTCTGTTGGCATCAATTTTCTTTCAGTGTATTAGAATAGATGGGTCCCAAGTGATGTAATTTTTTGTGTGTATTAGACCTCTTCCGTTCGCCAAGTATCGAGACTGTTTTTGGTTGGTTTTTTGTTAGTTTTTATGTCATTCCGATTTATATATATTTTTAAAAAATCCTATAAAACAGTCTTGGTAATTTTTGTCCTCTGCTCATCATGCGTGAGATTATGTGAGGAATCCCAAATTTTCAGGTGTTGAGATCACAGCAATTTAAGCATCTTCGTCAACTTTAACAAGAAAAAAAGACACACATATATTCTTTGAGTGCTTTCAATGATTTTTGACAGCTCCTCAGTAACTTTAACCGTGCCTTAAGTCAGTTGTGGCTGACCTGTCGGCAGAAATTTTCTATGTCTTTCATTGTTAATGTAATTAATTTTGACGCCTCCTTGTCAACAAGATTTAAAGGCCTTTCAGACAGCTGGTCGATAGCCTTGTGCTTTAGTGAATTTTTAACCTTGGTCATCTTGACGTCGTGCCACATAGATTATTTATGGTTGTGGTTGTTTCTCAGCTTTAACACTGTACTGTAATTAGTGTTGCTTTGCAGTCTCTTTTCATACACCTTCATCTCACGGTTTGCTTGGAAATGTCAACAGTTTTATGATTAATATTGTTAAAACTGAGACTTTACCGTTCCTTTCAGTTTCAGGTGGTGAAATTTTGCCTGATAAAAATGTGGACTTGCTAATTACTGCTCGTCTTCATAGCTTTTTATATATAACTATAAGTCGTATGACCAATTGAACTGGTAATCTGTGTATGTCTCTGCAGGTTTTATGTGTCTGTGTGTGTACATGTATGTGTGTAATGGAAAAAATGTTCATGCTTATGAAAACAAAGGAAAGAGAAGTGGTGGGTTGGAGCATTTAACTAAGAGAATCTTACTCGAACAGTGAGATTGAATGGGTAAATTTTTTGTATAATCTATAGGCCCATGGAAAGAAACTAATTTATTCAGTCAAACCTGGTAATAGTGATAAACTTATTCGATACCATCATCATAAAGTTTGGCACAAATTTTCAAACCTAGTCAGTGAATTATGCAATGAATTGCTCAACAGGAATAAACCGGTGCAAATTTCCGGCCACCAATTTACCATTATATCTCAGTTTTTGCTATTACTGTGAGTGTTAGATAAGATATGCAGGAAAACTGACATCAAAAACCTAATCAACAAACTAAATACTGGTAACTTATCTAAAATTTATAATTTATATATCTTTATGTAGACCAGAGTTTTTATTATTCCAATAAGGCATTTTTGAACATTATTTTTATATTTTTAACATGTTAGAAGGATCAGATTAACATATCACACATAGGAGCATGCTTTGAACATCTCAAGGACTTTTCTTGATGAATGCGTTCATGCATTCAAACCTTGCCACTATATCCACCTCACTCTCTTCTTCTTCGTCCTCATCATCAATATCCTCAGCTGCTGAAAATGCTTCTCCAGTGTACGACTTTTTAAGGGGTTACTGAATGGTTTTCATCAATATAAAAAATACAATTTTAATGCAGAGACAAGCTCTGAAAAAAAACAACCTGAACTTTATTACCCCCTTAAAAATTTCCAAATACTATGATGAAAGAAATCTAAATACATGTACAAGTACTTGGAGCAGAATCTATATAATCAACACATCATATTCATGTCAAACGCCTACAAAACATAAAAACGAGCAACAATATGAACATCAAAAGAAATGTTCTTCAGCAACTCTGAAACGTGCCTCGTCCGAAGTATTCAACTCCTCACCCCTGACTTGTGACAATAATTGAAGCGAAACAAAACACATTTGTATTGTTGTTTGAAAGTAAGAAACTTGCCAAAGATAATTATTTATGGTTATCTGAATACTACCATCATATCATAGGGCAGTCCTATAAAATAAGTCACCATTGGAAGATGATAAACAGAATGTGAACTATGTAAGCAATGTGACAAAAGATTTCACAAACCTCTCAAAGGAGAACATGTATGCAATTTTTTCCCCGTTCATTACAGGTCCATTACATTACAGTTCAGCTGATGATCTCAGTTACCATAGCAATAGAAAACCAAAAATAAAGACAAAACAAAAATCATACGGACACCCGGAGGAAGTTATACTTACCTCATGGTTCCTGATTCCTTTTCTTGTGGGACATCCAGTTTCCCTTGCATGCTAATCTTGCCTCCTTTGAAAGAAATCACCATTGGATTGCAATCATAACCCTGTTTTAAAAAAAGCCCCATAAAAAATAATGGTGACATGAAACAATTAAATAAAAGCAAATACAGTGGTGTCAGCCTAAGAATCCGCTACCTAAAAAAGTGGTCAGCCTAAGAATTTGCTATTTCCATGCAACAGAGTTTTCCTTATACAAAACTACACCCTTAAGATCCCCCTAGTTACAATTGCTGATAACCTGTGATATTGACATGTTGCAAGTGAGTCATAAAAAGGTGAGTGGGAAGTCTGTTGCATTGGTCCAGATACTAGAAGATATTATAAATGCGAAACACAGGTGAGAGAAACCGCCTGACAGACATATTATAAAATACATGCTTAATTAAAAAATACAAGGCATGTCAGTGTTCACCTAAGAACCTGCTGCTTCTCTCCTGAAGACCAGGTTCTTAAGTGGACACTACTGTACAAGTTTAAAGCAGCAAACTGTCCAAAAGTCAAAAGTGTTTTTATAAAAATCTAACTACATAATTCTTAAAGACGGCAGGAGAAATTAACTTTTATATGCTGTGTTGCAGAGGCTGCGCAACACATTTTATCGCCAGACGTAGTCTGCACATCAAGTCTGATTGTGATTACTGAAGGGAAACACCATCAAACTGTTTTGAAGTGGAAAATTTCTCGTTATTTAGATGTAACCGGATTTAAAGGACAAAAAAAGTGGTGGGGGTGTATGTATGTATATGAACAATAAGTGGTGCCATTCAAACAACACATTAGTGAACTGTACAAGTGAAGAGAACATTGAAATGTTAACAGTAAACATCAGACCTTACTACCTACCAAGAGAGTTCACAAACATTGTGATAACAACAGTCTACATACCCTCTGATGCGAACTTAAATACAACTAAGGAAAAACTACTCAACATTACGAACAAACAATTGAATAAACATTCTGACTGCATACGTATTCTTACAGGAGATTTTAATAACTGCAAAAACATTCAAATCCCTGGTCTCTTTCAGTTTGTGAATTGCCTGACAAGGGATACTCTTGGAATATCTGACCATACTATGCTTTTTTTTTATGTTACCTAAATACAGACCCACCTTGAAGCGCTTTGACTGAAAGAAAGCCCGAAAGTGTGTACAAGTTTTGAATGAGAGAGCTTTGGATGAACTGCAAGGTTGTATTGATTGTACTGACTGGAGTGTGTTTGTGGATAGGTGCGAAAGTGCTGACGAATTGAATGACTGTATCACTGAGCATATTAATTTTGTGTCAATAACCTTACTGAGAGGAAAGATATTTTATCTTACCCCAATAATAAACCCTGGGTCACAAAAGACCTTTAAAAAAAACATAAAAAAACATAAATGAGAAGACCTTTTTATTCATGACAAAGATGCCCTGAAAATCAAACAAAAAGAGCTCTGTAAGGAAATTGAGAAAAGTAAAGAAAACTATAAAGAAAAAGATCGAACAATATTTTAGACATGGTTATGTAAAATAAACAAGGACTGGCATTAAAAAAAATGATGAGTTATTCTAAAGAAAAGTCATCTCTTCCAGAAAATTTAGACCTAGATGAATTAAACAAATTTTATTCCGGTTTTGATACAAATGACTTTAGCAAGGAAATGCCTGATGCGAGGATGTTACTGAATGAAAGTAAAAGTGTTGATGGATATTTTGAAAACATTTTTTGAAATAAATGAAGATGAAACAAAACAAGCCTATCTAAATATAAATATGAATAAGGCAAAGGACCCAGATGGGTGACTGATAAAGTTTTAAAAACATGTGCATCTCAATTATGTCAGATGAAATTTGAAGACGAAACATGTTTTTAGTGTAATTATTATTTATATTGGAACATGTGATATGATAAGTAAATACTTTTAAATGCAATATTATCTATTACTTTCTGAACTGAGATGGGGTTTCATGTTTCATTAAAGTTTACCCCATCCACTATTATTATTGCAGCGATCTCAGGGTGATTTAAGAGGAAACAGCCAGATGAAAGATAAATGAAAGAAGGAAAGGAAAGAATTATGACCTACCAGCAGCACACACCAAACCGCCCAAAATGGGATAAATCTAGTCTATTGTATTACTACTATTAGTGGATAGAGCAGTTCATATTTTTCACAGTGACACCATACAAGAAATTCTTTGAATTTATACAAAGTTTTTTAGAAATGATACAGGCCTATCTTTCTACACAGCTGTTGTACTATAAAAGCCAGAAATGTTACATAAAGTATTGCCAGTTGGTACTTATTTTGATCATCACAATATACCCTATCTAAAAGATAAATTGAGCAAGTGTTGGCCCCACCACTCGCCTGTCTTGGCAAAAGCCAGGGCCAAAGCAGCATGTTAGCTAGACACCCCAGCAGCGTGTTTCACTTCAACCTCCAGGACCCCCTTTTCCTGCATTCCAGGTTGTACCTCACATGAGTGAAAGATGAGGCACCCACTAAAGGAATTCAAATCCCACAAGGAGGACCGAGAAGTAAAAAAAAGAGGAGATGGAGACATGATGACAGAGCAAGGAAGAGTGGATGGATAGAAGATAAAAGTATGAGAAAAGACATGTCGCTTCTGCACCACAAAAGGACTTGTGATGCATAGACGCGACACATGCCTTGTTGTTACTCGCAACCCGTGGCAGACACGGAGGGCCACACAGGCTCAGAGGAGGAGGGAAGGGGGCAGGAAGTAAGATATAGGAAGAGGAGAAGATTAAGACATAAAAAATGGAGCAAAGAAGAGTGGGTGGATAGGAATCAAAAAGTAAGAGAAAAGAGATGTCACCTCTGCACCACAAAAGGGCTTGTAATTCATAGGCGACACCCACCTTGTTGCTAATCGCCTGTTATAAAAAAAAATGTTGTCCAAAATGAGTATAAGAGAGCCGAGGCAGTTAAAACAGGGTAGATAAATAGTAGTTAAGAGCCTCTCATGGTTTTGTTTTATGACGTTTTAAAGCATTATCCTACTCTTTTCTAGGTTTGTATGCGAAAAAACATTAAAATAACGGGGGAAAAAAGTTTGCAATACGATTTTCTCATAATTGACTTTTTGGACTGCTTTTTGCTAAGTAGTCCTACAATTTTCAATGGACTCGCTTGAAATTTGGCATGCAGCTGCCTTGTATCATTACTAAGAGTGTCTTGTATCAAATTTTTTATATCTTTTGAGACAATTTAGTTTCCTTCAAGCCCCAATTTTTGAAAATTTGTAAAAAAAAACGATACAAGATATAAAAAAAAATGATAAAAGAGATTCAGGATATTGGTTTGAAGTTTCTATGTGCAAAATTATAAACCTCTACAACTAAAAACTGTAGGACTACTTAATTTTTGAAAATTGCCAAAATTGCCCTCGTTTTGCACCAGAAATTCAAGATGGTGGCTGAATCATACTTTCACAATTTTTTCCTCTAATTTTGCCATGCTGAACTCATTTATAAAGCTTAATATTGTGTATCTCTTCAAACTAAAAAAATCGTCCTCAGGACACGCCCCCGCCCCCTCCTCCTTAAAGGATATGACAAATCTTTTAAGAGGAAAACAACCATGTCCATTTCTGTATTGATAAATAAAGATTCAATAAAGATTTGTACGTTCTATTGTCAGTGTTCCACAGTAATTCAAGCAAGAGGCGGAAATACACGATATTGAATCTCAGAATTTTGAAAATGTACCTACTGGAGTAAATCATGGAATTTCAAGACACCAGGGTCGACAATGTGCAAGTCTTTTTATTTATCAATACAGAATTGGACACAATTCATTTTCCACCTAAAACATATACCATATCCCTTTAAATGGGAAAAAAAAGAGTCAAAAATATCAGGTGTGCAGTTTCTTTTTGCAAATAGATATACATGTTAAAACAAATAAAGTACTCGTATTGTCCTTACCCCAGCAACCAAAGAATTGGCAGTAACCCAAGTGATACTCATGAGTGGAAGGAAACTTTCCTTTACAACAACCAGTCTGAAAACAAAAAGTTTAAATGAGTCTCAAATCATAATGTATATAATTTCCATTGTTATGTTCTACTATTGGACATATTCGAAACCTGACGCTTGGGGAATCGCTTCTCCTCAAATAGAGATTACCTGTTGCTTTATAACCATCTTAGTCCTAGATTGTGACAAAATTGAGTTTATGCCATGAGAAATATTCTTTTTATTTCAAGTATCTATATCAAATAAAGATATTCCTGAATTGGTAGAAAATAATCTTCATGATCTTTTTGTCTGTAAGTAAAATGGATTTGCCTTAATATCATTATTGTAAGTCTCTTTTAATGTTAAAATCCATTCCATCAACTGACATAATCAATTTAATGTGATTTGAGATATCAAAGACTTGGATTCTACTTATTGCTATATAAATGGAAAGCATAGAGATACTATCTCTATTTAAATGAAGGCATATTTTACCACAGGAAACATGACACCTCAATGAAAAGTGTTCTCCATAATGCCTCCAATGAGAGGACATGAGAAATCATAGCAGTCAAAGAAAGCAGACTTACTCATTGCCTTTGGTAGCATCCGCAATTGAGACACTGGAGTCATGTCCAACCCAGGCAACTTGGTCTCCACTGGGGGAAAATGATACGGAATGGACCCAGCCACCTGAACCAGTAGGGAAAAGAGATTAACACTACTTGATATATAACACATTTATAAACTAAGAGCTTCAATAACTTTTGTGCAAAAGAAACAAAACAACAAACTTTACTTATCAATGCAACTTTCAAAAACTATGTCAAACTTCAGATATATGAGCAAAATACATTTCATGATGTAATGAATCATATTCATTAACCCCTATGTTGCCAAGTTTGTTAAAGAGCAAAACTTTTGGTTGTCACTGGCAATAGCTTGATGTCCCAGTTATTTAGCTCCACAGATATTCCTTTCAGACTGGAAACTTTTTTGACTCGACATGAGTTTGGGTGTGACCACAACATATATCATATCATATCGTATCAGAGGCTTGATAGGTCATTTGATCGTTAAATGTCCCATACATCTTGATAAAATCATAGTTTTAAAAATGATTGAATATACAGTAATCAATGAGAACAATGCGCATTTGTTCATCATACAAATATTTTAAATTATAGAGCTCTATATCAATGGCAGTTTTAAAAGAATTAACACTTTTTTAATTTTTCATTTTGAACTGTAAACTGTTCTTTGTTTTGACTGTTCTGGTAATGAAACAATTATGTCTCATATAAGTAGAACTTCCGGTAATATATATCTTGCATCTATCTCCCCAAGTAAAAATCACATGAGAATAGTTAAAGAATGATTTATAGTCATATCACCTATATCATGAACACTTTTATACAATTGGATAAGATCCCCCCATTTCCTTCTGGATTTTAGAGAGGGAGTCAAACAAATTTCAATCTTTCATCATATGACATTTTACCATGTTCCAATTCTCTTAATAACCTTCTCGCTACTTTGTACCTTTTCTAAATTAATTGATTGTCTTTTAAACATCAGCCCCACAATTTCAATATTCCAGTAAAGGTTGAATAACAGTTTTATATAATGATTGCACAGGAATTGTTTCCTTGAAGCATCACTTTTTTAATTAACACAAATTTTTAAAACCCTTGATTAGGAGATGACAGATATCTAGTCCAGTTACGCTTGGCAACATATGCGTTTGTTTCATCTCAGGGTGAATTCAGAGATAACAGCAAGAGGAAAGACATTTGAAAGTGAGAGGAAAGAAGTTCGACCTGCCAGTAGTAAAAATATAAGTTCTTCTTCTTCTTCTTCTTCTTTTTCGGGATGCAGAAACCTCATATGGTGGAGGACAGGTCTACATTGTACAGTCCTAAGAGGTTGATCACATCCATGCACACAGTATAGCAAATATAACACATACAGATAAAATGTTACAGAAAAAAGTGGAATCGGATCACATGAAACGCATCACTTTAATGGTTATAGTTATAGACGAAGTTAGTTTGACAAACTCTCACAAAATAGCAGTATCCTCGACTTCAGGAGGCAGACTTTTCCACATACAAACAGTTGAAGGAAAGAAGGAGTTGATATGCACCTCGATCCTAGATTTGGGGACAATGAATATTCTGTTCTATCGCTGCTCATTATCTTAAACATTGTCATTTTGTTTTTTCTCTTCTTATATCCAGTGGTTAGAGGCCGAGTTTCTGAACAAGGGACAAACACTTGTATGAGGCAAGAAATTGTTAAATATACGCCCTGCTGTTCTCGTTTGCACCACTTCCAACTTGGTTGGCGAGGTTCGTTTGATTCTGATCCCAAACTACACTGGCAATTCCAATATGAGTTGGACTAGAGGTTTGTAGCAATTTGATTGTATATGGATTGGACATTGTTTTAGATTACGCCAGATGAATGAGCTTATTTTATTTGCCTTGGTCGAGATGTATGTGATATGACTTTTCCATGTCAGATCTTTCAATACTTCAATGCCGAGATATCTTGCTACGTCAACTTGGTCCAGAAATTGTCCGTGAAGTGATTACTTTGCCATAATTGGTTTTTTTCTTGCTCGTAACAGTGAGGACGTGGTATTTTGATACATTAAATTCCATCTTGCATTTCATTTCCATAGTTGTAGTCGAGCAACATCTTCGTTAAGACAGCAACAACCACAGAAACTGGAGATGTGTTGGTATAGTATTATGTCGTCAGCAAACAGGCATACGTTAGCTCTTATGTTGACTCCTAGTTCATTTATGTAAATCAAAAAGTGTTGGTCCCAATAAAGATACCTGGGGATGCCGGATGTCACATTTCCAATTGCTGATCTTTTTCCTCCGACAACAACTTCTTAAGTTCTGTTGCTGAGGAATGATTTTATCTACTGTAGAGGGATGTTGTCTGTTACTCCAACTGATTTGAGTTCGCATAGAAGCTGCTGGTGAGGCACTTTGTCAAAGGCCTTTGAGAAGTCCAGCAATATGGCAGCAGTTTGCCGCCTCTGTCAAGTTCAGTTGTGAGGTGAGGTCTTGTATGGAAATCAGCTGAGTGTCACACAATCATCGTTTGCGGATTCCGTGTTGTGCATCCGTAATAATACTGTGTGCCTCAAGGTGTTCAGTTATGGCAGACCCGACAATGTGCTCTAGCATTTTGCAGCATATACAAGTGGATATTGATCTATAGTTTGATGCGTTGTTTCTGTCTCCTTTTTTAAAGAGAAGTAAAGTTCCTTCAAGGCCATTACAGTCTATAGAGCCAGAGCTTATCCCAGTTTCTATAGCGTGAAGCGGAATAAGTGATAATAATCACCTCCTGGACAGGGCGCAGGTTTTTACTCCCAAGCTAGTGCTTGTACCCATTTTGTACATGGGTCGAGAGGGGAAAATGCACGCTATGTGTCTTTCCCAAGGAACACAGTGTCGGGCCTGACGCAGCCAGGATTCAAACCCAGGACCTCATGATCCCCAGTCCGGCAGCCTAACCACTAGGCCATCGACACCATTTTTTAAAGCTAGGCTGTACGATATATTGATGGTATGTTGCCAGTATCTAGCAAATGTTGAAACAGTTTGGTAAGAGCTGGCGCAATTTCTTATTTAAAAGACTTTGAAAATTAATCACAAGAACATGCAATGTTTGTTGGGATTAATTAGTGTCATTTTTATGAGATTAGGGCTGTGGCATTTTACTAATGTTCACTTTTGTCAAAGTGGCTGGCGGTCAGGGGTTGCAGTGTACAACGCCTGGTCGGTAAACAATGATACTATTAATAGGTATTTGTTTACGTTTACCAGTGCGCTGGAGATATTGTCGTTCATAAGAAAGAGAAGGTTTAACTGAGCCGTAAAAAACTTTAAGTGATTAAAAACTCTGGTCATGAGACAGACTAGAAACAAAATGGTGGAAATATTAAAATTCATTATAAAAACTTCTGGATTCACAAAGAAATCACTGTTGACATAACATAAATTATTCACCATAATGTTAGTAGAGCTCATTAAAATTCACAACTTAGAAAATCCAAGTATAAGATTGAGTCTGTCCAGTAGAAAAGTTAAAAATCACAGAGAGCACACACAGCCAGTTTGACGCAGTACACAGTGCACAATCTTGTTAAGGTTAAAGAAACATAGATTGAAAGAGGCACTTACAAAGCAGTACATAGAATGAGACACTTTAGTTTTTAAAAAGCATCAACTCAAACATTTAATAAACTACATACAGACAAATGGTATAATACTAGTAGTTTTTCTCCCAGGTGGGTCTATCACTGCATGTAAATGTTCATAAGTATTTGTCTGGATTGAAAAAAACAACCTTACCTAAACAACTTCACATCATTCTTCATAGTTGTTTGTATTCAGTAATAACATTAGTATAGTGGAACCTCTGTAATCGGAAACTCTCAGGGGATTGTAAAATCGTCCCGATTTGCAAAGTTTCCCAGGGATCTAGGGAATTTGGTTTTCCCTCAGCAGTTTGAGGTACCTAAGCCCTTCTGTAATTGGTAAAATGCATAATTAAATGAACAAGTAGCCACAAGACCAGTTGATCAATTTATCAGAGATGTCACCGACACTCACAGTCGATCTTCATTGGACAGTAGCTAGATAAGACACATACATAATCAAGAAGGCATGGTGAATCGTTAAATCTCCTCGTGTGTCCACCCTTGTGATTGGCGGGTTAGGCCAGCAATTAAAGACTTTGACAGTGCATAAGTCTGCTTTATAAGCACTGCCCCGTGTCAACACCGTACTGTATTGTTAGGTGGACGAGCAGGACTGGCTGGACGCCTGCTTTCACACCTTCGTAATGGATATCTGGTGTGTCTGGCTTATGGTCGTCACCAACTGGCACTTGCGACACTGAGCATATTATGCAATGTATAACACGTGTAGCACTAATGCATTTGTAATAATCAATGTTTTGCTAACACGGAAACTAAATTTGGATAACAAGTGCGTGTTGGAATAAATAAATATGGGGGAAATGGTGATGACAATCAGTGCAACCCCACAAAAAATTGTCCACATAAGCCAGGGATCTATCCTGTTTAGAGAGGTAGTAGAAAACATAGAAAAAATTCTGTTCCCTGAGATTTCTTCCCGATTGGCCGGGTTTCCTAATTCCCCGGGTCCCGATTAGAGAGGTTCCACTGTATATATATATATTTCACCTCCACCATTGCTGAATTCTGCCATCAAAGCACCAAAAGGCATCTTGGTTCCCCAAGAGCAGGGTCCTGGTTTTTCATCTACCTCTTTCTGATAGCCAGAAAACACTCTGAGAAGAGAAAGCATGAGGAAAAGAAAGCGTAACCAAACGTTCTTTAGTGATTCACTACTACATTTAGCTGAATATTCGACATGGCTTCTCACATTCTCACTACATTTAGCCGTGTATTCGATGTGGTTACTACGTCATCAATTGAGATTTGTAGAAAGGCCTAATATAGATGTTACATTATAGTTACTAACAATGTATCCAAGAAAGACGTGAAAGGATGTAAATTAAGCATCACTTGAAAGTAAAGAGCTGTGTTTTTGGTTTAGAAAGTTTATTTTTTGCATCAACTTGTTATAGACACTCCACTGTGATGGAGAATCAGACAAGAACATGTAGGTCTCAATCTCTTCTCCCTTGCCATTTTATGGTACAACAGGCAACTGAATTGATTATAGAATTAGACCATGATAAACCTTTTATAAATGACAACGATTCTTCTGACAGTTTTAGTGAACATCATGAACGAAAACCTTAACGTCATAGATCTAGATCTAGTTCTAGCTCCAGTTAGGATGATCAATCAGCTAATGCCACGTTCCCTTCTGTAGATGCTATAGCTCTTCCCTTGAGGTTATGACTTTTTTCAATAAAATAATGAAAATATAGTATAAAATAGCCTGTAAATAATTCACGAAGACTTTGTGAAATGTGTGTGTAGGATAGAGGAGTAATACATTTTTGTTGTGTGTGTTAGATGTTGCGCCTGTGCTGGAGATTAACACAAGAAAAGCGGCTTGCTCAGCAAGCGGAATGGCTGTCACAAGCTAGTTGTCAGTCATCGCCACGGCGCGAGGCTGCCCACAAGTTTTACAAATTCACGGGGAAGTGCGACTTCTGGATCATACCATCAACAATCTATTGAATTCAGTTGCATGGCGACTGTGTGTGTGTGTGTGTGTGTGTGTGTGTGTGTGGGGTGGGGATATTTATCAAAACAAATGGATGTGGGGGGGTGGAAATGGATGAATGAGCTTTGATCGAAAGCAAGCATGTACGTAGGGTCGGTTGGGTAGTGCGGTGTGATGGGTGGGGGATCGATATGGTTGTATATCCTACGCATTTCTGTGATGTATTTATCAAAACAAATGGACGTTGGGGGGGCGGGCGGGCATGGATGGATGAGCTTTGACCAAAGGCGTGTGTGAGGGGGTCGGTTGTGTGAGGGGGTGGGGGGGGTGGGGGGGGGGGGGGGGCGGCTGTGGAGGGCTCGAATGATGTTGGTCATCTTACGCATTTCTGTGATGTATTTGTCATACTAATACTCTTATTATATTACTGCATTAATGTTTAGCAATTTTAATAATGAATAGATCCATGTATTATGATTTTTAAATTTACTTATGAGGAACAGAATGTAATTTCCTTCTTTGAATTAATAAAGTATTATTATTATTATTATTTGCTCTCATCCAAGCCAAGCCAAACTAGGATGATTCCATTTATTTTCAATTAAGTAGGAGACAACAAGAACAATAATTACATATCTGTGCAAATGCACATTCTTATTATCAGCTCAATCACACACACTTTCAAAACAGACCAACTCACAATAACAGGACTTGTCCTAGTAGGATCATTCCATTTTACAATAGGGGTGAGCAATAAATGAAACTTGTATAATCAAGCCTACTTCATGCATAATACCAGCTGTTAGCATTGTTACTACCAGTTGTCCAAGGCAAAGATAATGATGGACACACCCCTTTAGAAATAGGCTCAACCGAGGGCCTTTTGGGCGTAAGCTTATGAGCCTGAATACGTCCTTTTCTGTTCATTAAATAGTTAACCAATCAGAAAGCATTGTTTTAGAAGAAGATTAAAAGAGGATGATTGTAAGACAGTAAGAGGGTAACAAGGAGGAAGAATATTCAGGCCTCTCTTGACACGTTCCTTCTTCCTGGCAAATGCCGGGCATCGCACTGAGAGGTTAGTAGCAGGCAAACGGTAAATTCGAAAGGCGTAACGCTGAACAGAGTGCTGTAACAAACCGGAATTTACCAGTCATAGTCTTACCAGCATTAAGAAACAGACAGTGACAGAATGCAAATTCTTTTCTCCTGCCCAGGAATACTCAAATAATATAAAAATATGCTTTGCTATATATATAAAAATTTGGAAATAAATGAACTTTCTCACTACTTTTGATTTACATGGATATTTTCATCCTCAAGCGCTCTAGACCATTGGTAAGTTGAAAGGTTAGTTATAAAATTAGGCAATTTTTTTTACTATGTAATTTCAAACCCAAATTATGTAAACAACTTAAAAGTAATATCTAGCCAAAATCTAGTTTATAAGCCTTATATGTTTCATGACGTTTATAAACCTTACATGTTTTATGATGTTTTAAAACTTATATGTTTTATGATGATGCTTTTGTATGAGGAAATGAGGATAGAGTGCATGCAGATGTGGAAGATTTTGCGGCCTTAATTTTACCTTGTCTGAGGCATCATTTTCCAGTGTAGTGAGTCACTTAGTGTGAAGCAGCAAATTTATCTCTAGAAGCCCAATCGAATTCCCAATAATAACAGAAATGTAAAAGATCAACAGCTCAAGAATCTGTTGGGTTTGTTTTTGTGGATTAATTGACTTTCATAATCAACAAAGGCTGCTATTTCCATAGTGATCTTGATATTATTTGTCCTTTTTAAAAGTTGGAACACATTTTTTTACTGAAAATTATCTAATGAAAATCATACATGCATCAAGTAATGTTGGACCTTTGACATTAGCCTCCCCTTTTACTTCTCCAAGTTTCTTTGTGTTTCATACTATTTTCTCACACGAAAATGTTTGTGGCTACCAGATGTGAATTAAAATTTAGATGCACATATCTAAAGGTGGTCACATATCTAAAGGTGGTCAAAAGAGATTTACATTTAATTTTGTACAAACTGTGGATGAATTATATCAATGTGTAAATTTTCCAGTGTGAAAACAGTACCTGCACTTAAAGTCTGAAGAGCCAGCTGCCAGCAGCACATTGTTGGGATGCCAATCCAAACTGGAAGCCAAATAAAAGATGATAAAACTGTAAACAAATCTTTGTTAAAAAGCATTTTAAATCCCCAATCTGCGTTATCAGGAACACTTTAGCCATACATAATTTCCCCTTTGAACTATAAAAATATTAAAAATGGAAAGATACATTAAGCCATATGACACTTCATTTTAGCACCATCTGCAAGTGGTATCAAAGCATAAATAATTTATTTGACATGACAAGTCTCACTAGAAACAGCTCCTTTTAAACCTATCACTTAAATTAAACCCATAAAACATCTTTGTGTACAGAAACAATCCTTTATCTTAGATAAATTAACAGACAGTACGAAAATGTTGACATCAGGGGCCTTTAAGTCTTTAGCAAAGGAAATGACAATAAATAATAGTAAAGCCCAATCAGAACAAAGATGAGACAAATACAAGGAATCGATAGAAAAAACTTGGCCACCACGAGGATTGAACGCATACGAAGATGGCTCTCGATGCAGATGTCATGAGTTCAATCTCCATGGTGGTCAAGTGCCGAGGGGAAGGGGGGGGCACCTGAAGTGATTTTTTTTTGCTTTTGAGTTAAGGTTTTTGCTTTTAGTATGTACATGAGTAACTGTCAAATACAGTCATCCTACATCATTGAAAAGTTTGCAGCGTCCTTGGTTGAAATAGAAACGGCCGCCATCTTGGAATTTGGCTCAATTTTCAAAACCTTTCTCCTCCCTATATATCATGAATGTACAAGAAGGGCGTTTTTATTACAAAAGAAAAATTTCTCAAAAAGTTTACAATATATAAAAAAAAACTGACATCATTCTATTAACATTGACAAGAGGAACCTGTGTGCCAAATATAATACAAATCGTTCAGTAAATGGTGGAGGAGATAGAATTTTTGTGTGGAAAAACTACATTTCGAGAAAAAAAAAAAAAAATAACAGAAAAAAACACAAAACAAACGCTTCAGACGGGTTTCCCTTGTTGTAACAGCCCCTTTACTCTTTCGACAGTCTCTGGCATTGTTAGTTATGTAAAAATGATTATAAATCTAGGTTTAGATGTGCACTGTTGTGAAAACAGACGTCGAAATGACCAGTTTTTTTGTTTTTTTCCTCTATATCCTATGCTTGTGCGCGTGTTTACACACACACTGACGCGCAACGCCTCTTATATCACACAGCGATGGGAAACGCGCAGATCGTTGTCGGCAAACGAGGTAAATGTCGTGTGCTGCCACATTTGGCGATTAACCGCCAATATACAGGTTTTTACTGCCATTTTCTCAGTCAGTTTTAGGATAATTTACATAAAAATTTTGACTGTTTTTACCTACCCTTGTCTACAAAATATTTTGTAAAAACAAATTGTACATCATATAGACATTTTTCTGCCATGAACTTGTAGATAAATGATCGTTCTACCCGAATATGCAAAGAACATAAAATCAACCTTTTGGTCCAAAACTCTCCAGTCCAGGTGCCCCCCTTTAAGGGAAAATATTTTATGACTAAAGACAGGGATAGTTCCATGATTGAAGCGGAATATCCCAAATTTCTATGAGCCAGCACTTTAGCACTTTGTCCAGATTCAGGAGCAAAAAACTTTGGTTTTGATAGCACAAAAGCATCAGCAATAGCACGGGCTCTGCTTTTTTACAAGGAAATGTGCTGCATTTATGAATGCTCCTTTGAAATTGAGCAGAAGCTGCTAATCGAAGCGTGAAAAATATACTTGGAATGAACATCCTATTATTTGGAGATTTATTGATGGTTTGAAAACAGTCCAATGTGAAAGAGACTTATATTATGAGCTGCTGAGCACATGGCTAGAGCTACCTGTCAAATTGAAGAAATACAGACAAACTAATTGCTTTAATTAGTCTGTATAGATTTTGTAACCCATAACAATTCTGTGAATATGAGATTGTTATCCTATTTATCATTATATGACTAGAATGTAGTTACTGCCTAAATGCCTGGGGCTTGGGAAGCAAAGAAAATGGGCGTTACAGCAAACAGGCATTTGTGTGAAAATCGGTCATGGCAAAAGTTTGAGGTAGCAAGGTCGTTTGTTTTAGGAAAGTCCTCAGTTTACCTAAAATTGAATGCAAGAAATAGGGACACATGGAAACTTTTCAAATCTTTTAAAACAATTAGGTGATGAGACCATAGGTGGATTGACCATCTCCTGCCACAGAGAGCAATAAAACTGTTCACACTTTGCCTCTAACTCGAACATGATGCATACCCGGTCAACTGAAAATGCCAGGTAATTCCGTGCTATTTACAACAGGATGGAAAGAGTTGTGGATGGAGTCTGGAAGACTGCTCAATTCTAATTGCATAGTGACAAACTGGTGATGCAATGGGACATAGGCTGTGTGGTACAATGGGTGGAGTTAAGAGGAAAATACTGGTGATCTTTTATTACAGTTGATTGGACAGGTACATGAAGGGTGGTTACAATACATGGCAAATTGTTGCCAGGCATAACTTAGCATTATCAGCGATGAGATGAGATTACGTATATAATAATTTTTAAAAAAGATTTTAATTAGTTACAGACATATCTCAAGATAATTTGGAGAAGATAATACCTGCAGTTGCTGATGAAGATGGGCATTTAGAGCCAAGTTTTTCTTTCCTGAGAAGCGAATTTTGGGAGATAATCGTCATTTCGGGATGTCGAGAGAGAGATTTCAAATTGGTATTTTTCCAATAATTTCGGAAAGATTATGTCTGAATTGCCTGGCTACTAGTCATTTTAGCTCTCAAAGCAAAATCTGCATTATCGCACTGGGGGTGACTCAGCCTTAGCACCTACACGTTCTGGCAAGCTAGGTTGCGGCCAGTTTCCCACAGCCACTGTTGTCCTAGATCCAAAAATATTTATAACAAATTGCACTCTCAAAGAGGTATCATTGCTTAACTTACCACGTCACAGTAGACCTAATTGGCTTCTTGATGTGTCTGCTGACCCACCAGTTGTTTTCAACATCATAGTAACAAATGGCAATAAGGCGGGACCCACTGCCTACTGCAAACTTGTTTTCTGAAAATTAAGAAAAATGATTGAATTTCTTTGACAAGTCAATACGTTATGTGAGAGTGAGACACAACAATGTCATAGTGATGACAAAAACATGATGGGCTTTGTCAACAGCTTTCATATGAGCAAAAAATTAAAAAGGCGAAAAAGAAAACATGCTTCTGTTGATATATACAGTAATAGTGAATTTCAGGTTGAATAATATTTTCCTGTATAAATTTGCCCCTTAACATGCCCGAACCGCCTGAAAACATGATTTTTAACTGCCACCTAACATATTAAAGTTGTCAAGATGGATAGGTTTCTTTCATAGATTTCAAATATGCAGGCGTTTTAATCAAACCAGATGTGTAATAATAATAATAATAATAATAATAATAATAATAATAATAATAATAATAATAGTTCTTTATTGTCCATAAATGGCAATTTGTTGTTTGGTTACACAGTTGAGACATAAATTTCACAGTTGAGACATGATTACACAGTTGAGATATAAAAAACTACAAAACACACGCACGTCTTACACGCACATACAAAGAACATATACAACATAATCACATACACACACACTTCTAAGTACAATGTGTAGGTACCTTTACAGACATTATGCGCATTATTCACAGTCCAATGGTTACGAACACAACAACCTACCTACCCCCCCCTCCCTCCCTCCCTCCCTCCTCTCTCTCTCTCTCTCTCTCTCTCTCTCTCTCTCTCTCTGTCCCTTCCTCTCTTCCAATGAGTATTTACTAGAAGAATAACCATAAGTAATGACATATATAAATATAAAAAAGCCATAATCAAAGACTCTCTCTCTCCTCTCTCTCTTTCTCTTCCAATGAATATTTACTAGAAGAATAGCAGTGTCATAATATTTGAGAAAGTCCACTTTAACTAGACTTTGCTCTTACAGAGCGAGTAGTTCACTGTCTTTATTGCAGTCGGGACGAGTGTCATTTTATATCTGTTGATTCGACGTTTCACCTCGACATATCTTCTTCCCGATGGCAACATCTTGAATTCTGGGTGAAGCATGTGTTGTTCGTTGTGTATGATCTGAAACGCTTTTCGTTCCACCGCATTTAAATATAGACTGTCAATTCCTTCAAGTGTGTGATTAGTGATTTTGGAGCTTTCTTTGATATTTCTTGACAAGCTGGACTTGAGTTTTACACCACAACCTCCATACCACACGCTGATGGCAAAGTTGATTACGCTCTTCAACAGAGCATTGTAGACTTGGATCATCGTGCGCTGGCTGACATTAAACGATCGTAGTGTTCTGAGGATGTAGTCTTTGAGCCAGCTTTTTGTTGATGTTGTCGATGTGCTGCTGAAAAGTTAGCGTGTCACTAATGGTCACTCCCAGATATTTAAATTCCTTGACAATTTCTACGTCATCCTGTCCTAATTTGACATTTTCAACGTTTTGGGCCTTGTGTCTGAATATTTGCTCTTTGGTCTTGGATGTGTTTAATTCCAGGAATTTTTCCGACACCAGTCCATGAAATTGTTTATTTCCTCGAAATAAGCATGTTCATCTGCTGCTTCAGTCATGAGGCCGAGTATCGCCGTGTCATTGGTGTATTTTATGATCTGATAGTTTGTGTGGAGTGATCGGCAGTCGTTTGTATATAGGATGTACAAAACCGGAGAACTGACACATCCCTGTGGACACCCGTTGACAATGTCCTCCGTTCTGAGGTCTTGACCCTGATTTTTACCTGTTGTGGTCTTTCGTTCAGGAAGTCTTTATACCAATTGATGATGTACTCTGGAATTCCCATGTCACACAACTTAGCTATCAATATGGCGGTGTTCATGGCATTGAATGCTGAAGAGAAGTCGATGTACAGAGTCCGTGCGTAGTTCAAGGGTTTTTCGTCGAGATGTTTTCCGACTGTGTTTGTTACGGTGAGCAGTGCGTCTTCCATGCTCAGTGATGGCTGGTAGGCAAATTGATGTGGATCCATTATCTTTAGATCTCGAACAGTATTGAGTAGCTGGCACTTTACGATTTTTTCTAGACATTTCATGACTAGTGACGTGAGTGCCACTGGTCGGTAGTCATTTAAAGATGATGGGCGAAGCTTTTTTAGGGATGGGGACGATGACGGAGGTTTTCCAAAGTAATGGGACTGACTGTTCGTCGATGGATCTCTGGAAGAGCGTTGTGAGTGGGACTGCGAGTTGATCGTGGCAATTTTTCAAAAGTATTCCACTTATATTATCGGGGCCAGGGGCTTTCCTTTCCTTACATTTGCGGAATAAGTTGCTGACAGTTTCCTCTTCTATCTCAATTGGTGGACGTTGATTGGTTGATTTTACTTCGCAAGTTGAGGCAGGCGTATCAAAACGGCAATAAAAGTTGTTCAATTCATCGACGTTGACTTCAGTCATGAAATGTGACGTTGTCTTTGCTTCTACTCCGCCCATCTGTCGTATCATGGTCCTTGCATTTAAGGCACACCCTGTTCTGAGCTTTTCTTCCATTTTATTTTTGTACTCAAATCTTTTATGACTCGTCTTATCTCCTTTCCCAATTTCGAAGCTTTCATTTCTTCGCCTTTCATGTGTGCCCTCTTTTTCTCGTCGAGAATGCATTTTAATTTCTTTGTTACCCAAGGCCTGTTGTTTGGGTATATTCTTATTTCTCTCTTCTCCACACACAGATCCGTACAGAACGTTACGTAGCAACTGATCACATCTGTCCACTCATCAATTGATTCACCTTCTGTCATTAGCGCATCCCAGTCAGTGTAGTAGTCAAAACAAGCTTTTAGACGCTCTATTGCAATGGGGGACCAGTCATTTTGATATTTAACGATGGGTTTTGCACTTTTTAATTTTGAAACATACGATGGTAAGAGAAAAATTGTGTTGTGATCAGACGTGGCGATGGGTGGTTTTTGTATTGCTTCGTATGCATCTTTGATGTTACAATAATACAGGTCGAGTGTGTTATTTTGTCGTGTTTTGCATGTGACGAACTGTTTTAGTCCCGCCAGTGGGAGTTGGCAGTGGTTGAAATCACCAACAATAATAAGAGGGCTGCCTGGGTGACCGAGTAATTTCGACGATATGTGTTCATCGAGGGTGTGCTTAGTGTTGTCGGTGTTTGCACTCGGTGGAATGTAAACAATAGTAATGTTTACAACATTGAACTCCCTTGGTAGGTAATATGGGCGAAGAGACAACGAAAGTAATTCAATGTCAGGTGTGTTGATTTGTTTATTCACGCTGATATTTTTACACCAACCGTTGTTTACATAAATACAGACACCTCCTCCCTTACTTTTCCCCACAGATGTATCCCTGTCATGTCGAAATAGTGTAAAATCATCTAAATTCACATTCCTATCAGTGTCTGTTGTAGAAAGCCATGTTTCTGTGAGGCAAATGTAGATTATCAAGCCATCCCTTTCAGCTTCAATTAATAGGTATTGGTAATCAACTGTCTCTACCTGCCAGATGGCGTGTCACTATGCACAATGTTTTGCATGGGAAAAATGAACAATGGCCTTATTTCATCCATAAGGGCACTAGCCTGTGTTACATTAAACAGATGAGGTTGCTTTGATGGTCTCTCAGCCATATCTCCAGTGAAATTCCAATGTTGACAGTTGGGAATGCTTTGGCAATGTAAAAACAAAAGTAGACCGAAACAGAAGTCTGAAAAGTAACACAAAGCTATCTCCTAACGAAATGAGGTCCAGGTATTGATAACTTGCTCTAAAATAAGCGTGGAGGTCGAAAATAAAATCGACGACTGGCTCATTCTTCCCGCAGAATTGGGAAAATCGCATCGACGGCTGAGTCATCACTCCGAGCGGTAAGAGTTAAGGGCCTTTGAAATATATAGAGAGGACGATGGAAAGTTATTCTCTGACAGGCATCAAGTGTGTCACAGCTGCTATCAATTTCCAAATGGGTTTGAAGTGGCAATTTGGGCAAATGGCTGCCCAAGAAAAAGAAGAAAGTGCTAACAGTGAGAATCGAATTTACAACAATTACACTGACAAAGCAAAGGTGATACAATGAATGTATTATTATATTTCATTGGGACCTATGAGAGAGATACTGTTTAACTTTGGCTCCAAGCTCATTTATGACTTTCTTCTTTCGACAGATGTCCTCTCTCACTCTGATTTTGAAGAATATGGACTTGAGAAAATGATTTGCTCAATGTAAAGATCTGCCCTGCCCCCCCCCCCCCCCCCCTGTTCCCATAGAATTGACCTACATGTACCCGTAACTGGTCTCTAGCTAATTGAGGAATGTAAGTGACAATGGTTGCCCTTTCAAGGGCTCTCTCAAAGCTCAAATGATCAAGGCCTGTTCGAGAAGAAGAAGATAGACAAAAAGGAGAAAAAGAAGAAGAAGAAGAAGAAGAAGAAGAAGAAGAAGAAGAAGAAGAAGAAGAAGAAGAAGAAGAAGAAGAAGGAAGAAAGAAGAAGAAAAGAAGAAGGAAAAGAGGAAGAGGAAGAAAAAGGAGCAAGTGGATGAAAAACGCAAAACTCAACACAAGTCACACAGTCAATCATGTACAAAGAATGAAAGTTTCAAGAGTATTGTAACTGAGGTAGAATATCCATCTAACGAAAGGCTGCTATTCAGGCCAATCTTCTGTGAAAGGATAACCAATTTGAAAAACTAGCCATTAATCTAGCATGTCTTTTGGCGAATGAAGCGGATCCAGATTACACCTTATCCCTTGCCAAAAAGGAAAAGAGAAAGAAATCATGGAGAGTATATAATAATCTCAAAGATTTGATCTCAGGCTCTTTCACGAGGACATAAAAAGATACGTGCAGGATGGATTGGAATGTCACACACATTTTTCAAAAGAAGAGAGTATGTTAAGATCGCTTGGCAAAGAATGTCAGCTCCTTGTATCCTCGGGTCCCCCTACGACTGACGCAGTTATAGGACTGACGTTTGGGGTATGAGGTATTTCACTTTTTGATACAAGTGAAATTTTAGGTTTCTTCAATAAAAGACATCCAATATATACTATTTAAATGCAATTGTTCCTGTGTACCTTATGAATTTTTTACATGAAGGCACCGTTCCTGTATCCTACTTACTGTCTGTTACGAAAGAATGTAAATCTAAACAAAATAAGTGCAACAAACCGGTAACTTACATTACCAGATTATTGCTTCACCACAGCATTTTGGGCAACAATCGGGCATATCACCCACAGCCTAAACAGCATGATCGACACCTGTGTACTTCATAATTCAATCTTTTCTAATCTTTCCATTTCAAATTTGAAGCAAATTCATTGAAGGGTTACCAATTACTTCAGTTTTTTGCGTCTCCTGTAAAATTTTACATCGACCATATATCACTTTTGAATTCTAATCTCTGTTTACCATTGTGAGCTTGTAACCTTTGTAAAAGAACTCACCAAAGAAATAAGCAAACCTTATGACCAACTTCTGGTCTGGTATATCTATTTCATTTTATGATATATATAAGTTATAAACTATATTATTAACTAAATTGCATCAAGCCAAAAGTTCCAACATTTTTCATTGCTGAGTTAAAAGGCATCAATAATATTTATTTGACAGGAATACATAAAAGCTGCACAACTGGAATATATTCATATATGGCAATAATACTTTTCAATTATTCACTGCACATTCTTTAACTAGGAAAACTTTATCAAGAGCAAACTCTTTTTTAGGACTTCAAGCAAATGAAATTTCAGCAGTTGATCCAGAGTTACAGACCATTTGGGGACCATTTTACACAAGTTGCAGCTCGGTTAATGCGAGGAATCACAAGAACTTGCTTCCATTTTCCCTCCTCTAACATCCATACAAATGCATTCGATCCTGTGAAAGAAATTGTTATTTAGCCTGAATTATCATAAACATTTTTTTTAATATCACGATGCACACACGAAAAGGATGCGCACTTGTAAATAGTTAATAAATAAAACATGATACATGTACGATCCTTTCCTACAAAGACTTTTAAGCTATTTGCTCTTTTCACCCAGTTTGTTTTGAAATTAAATTTCAGAAAATACATTTTTCATAAAATATGATAACAGGTAGGCTACATATACAAATTATATATACATATATATATATATATATATATATATATATATATATATATATATATATATATATATATATATATATATATATATATATATATATATATATATATATATGAGAGAGAGAGAGAGAGAGAGAGAGAGAGAGAGAGAGAGAGAGAGAGAGAGAGAGAGAGAGAGAGAGAGAGAGAGAGAGAGAGAGAGAGAGAGAGAGAGAGAGAGAGAGAGAGAGAGAGAGAGGGGGAGAGGGGGAGAGGGAGAGAAAGATAGACAGACAGACAAACAGACAGAAGAACAAAGAGAAAGAGGTAATGAGGTAAACAGAAAGACAAACACAAAGACAGCTAGACAGAGACTCCATGTTTATGGAGCTTTAATAAATCTATAAACAACACCGTACAGCAGAGCAGGTAACAATCCGATTGCTGACTGGGGCCCAGTCAATGCTAGTCACTCGCTGACCATGCTCACTAAGAGTATCAGTTTCTTGCCATTTAGGCCCAGACTTCTTGTAAATCTTCACATTGGAATCATTGAGAGATAATGCCAAACCTGTGCAAAAAGATATATATATTTTCTTCTTCAGAATTTTTTAATAGGAGGGCAAGAGTTTATAGTGCTCACAGTTAGAGAAAGTTAGCTTGATAATATATATATATATATATATATACATAACGTATAATATATATATATATATATATATAGTAGCTAAGAAAGGCTAGTGAATCAATTTGCAGATCAAACAGCAATTTCTTCAAAAAATGTGTGTAACATGATCTGAATTTAGAGGAAACAGCAAAATGAAAGATAAGTGACCTTAAAAATCTTGCAAAGAGAAAAAACCCAAAACAAAACAACTTTCTTCAACCCAAAAATAACCACAACGATGTAGTCAGCAGAAACTGATATCAAATAAAGTCAGATGTATTTCACATAGTTTAAGTCTTATATATAATTCACAACACATTATATCCTCACACTGACTTTAGGGATTTTGTTCTAACATTCCTCAAGCAAAATCCTTTCTTCTTCTTCAGATATAGAGAAACTCCAATGTTAATTCTTTTGTAATTCAATAGTGAGGCTAAAAATAGCATACAGAAAAGTATCCAGTATACAAATATGTCATTGTCTCAAATTGAGTCAAAAATTTTAATGTGAAGGTTGCTGTAATGCAAAATCCTAACAATTATTGACTGTTGTTTTTAGATGGAGTGTGCAATCATAATACAGCGTGTTATGCTAACACTTGATATGTTTTGAAAGCACACGTAGCTATATTGTATAGACGTGTGATCAGATGATCGACAACGATAAATGGCTGGCTAGATGCTAAAATTATATACAGGGTGCGGCCACACATTGAACGTGTTCCCCCGAGGGAGTTTTTTTGTACTGTACTAAGTATAAACTTCCAATGAATGTCTTACATTTATACATGTAGGTGCATTGAACATTTATGTGCATGCTGTACAACTGTATTGTACTGTGTGTTCAATTTTGTAATTTTTGAAACACACCAAGGGTAAAATTGATATGCTATTGCCAATAATATTATATATAAAACACTGTATAGAGAAGAAATGAACATATCTATACCATTTATCATAGTTATGCATGTATGATCCACTAATACGGTTGTTACACAAATGGGTGCCGCTTATTAGTGGGAACGCTGTTTAATTTTAATTGAACGATTTTTATGGAACGGTACTGTTCCAATTAAGTGACTTTGACTGTACTGACAAGGGCGTTTTTGTGATAGCACCACCACAGGTACATCAATTGGCAGTATAACGACATATGAGTGTACTGGGTAAAATCCAAACCTTTTGGTTTCCCTGCTATTCAATATGAAACCTTTAATTAAAAGAATTTGAAATTGCCTACAGATTGTATTATAATATAAAAGAGCAAGAAAGTGTTAAACGCTGATACATTAGTATGAAAGTGAATTGTTATATATTAATATTTATTTTACATAAACAAAATTTGTACTTTAAATTTTCCACTGCTAAACACATTAAACTTATCAGATCACGATTGTAAATAAGTATCTGCTTACCATTTCTATCTTTACTAAATGTATGACAGGTCACTGGAGCCACTCCAAAGTTATGCTTTTCAGACATTGTGTGCTGCAACAAAGTTTAATGTCTCACATGAAAGAAGACGATGTAATGTTATCTTTATTATTAAAAACAGAAAATTGCTACAATACTGTTTTGTTTATGCATGCATGTCAAACCAAACATATAAAAGCAACACAATAGGTAATTGTTAGTAATGGACACAAAACATTAGAAGTAAGACCAGAAAGATGTTCAATGCACCCCTAATAAGCGCATCTCTGGCTCCATTTGTCTAAGTGCACTGTGCTTGAGAGGGATAATACAGTACAGTCCAACGTGTCCATAACAACAATTTTGCTAATTTTGGGCAGGTTATAATATTATGGGTAGATAAAATTTGTCTAATTTATATTTATAAAAAATAGAGAATGTTATCAGTCCACATTTTATACCCATCTTTCGGGAGATAAGATAACCATATAAGGCAACGCGTACAGTGGGGTAATCACCCACTTACCCAAAACCAACCAATTCAGAGAACCAAATATGTTACACTTTGATTGAACTTTAGAAGATGACCCTGGAAACGAACACAAACTTTGATTTTTGCTGTATTCTGAGCCCTCTTTTGTTTATATCACATTTATGGATTCAGTTGCAAAGGCATCATCAAAAATAAAAAATGAATGTAGGTATGTGTAAACTCAAACCAGTAAATCTATCAATGCTTTCATTTGCTGATGATTTAGCTGTATTTGGAAAATCAGAAAGTGGCCTTCAAAACATGGTGAATAATGATGAACTAAATGAAAGATGATTGAAAGTCAATGCAAAGAGCAAAGAAAAAAACAAACAATGCAAGTATTACATATGATACACAATATGCATTTCATACATTAACTTACATGAATGCAGCATAAAACTGTGTGCAATTTATGACAATTTTATTAGGGTTGTATTTATCCTGTGTCTGAAGAAGTTTGTGTGTGTACGTGTGTGTTTGTGGAATATGAATTCATGACAGCGTTTACTGTTAAACGATTTTCTTCTTCTTGTTTGTATTGTTGATTTACTTGTCATAAATTGCACACAGTTTTATGCTACATCCATGTAGCTTGATGTATGAAATTCATATTGTATATCATATGTCACACATGTATATATTTTTTCGCAAAATATGTAATGCGCCTGGAGCCTAACCCTTGTAGGGATGAGTGCGCAATAGAAATGTACAGTATCATTATTATTAAGTAACTAAAAACTAGGGAAGCTAAAACACAAAACTTTAAACTGGGCAGAGAAAAAATTTAACCTTGACAGAAGGAAGTAGAAAATGCCAGGACAGGGTAGCCTGGAGAAAGATCATTTTGGGTATCTAATGCCAGAAGGTAGAATGGGAACTGATAAAGAAAGAAAGAAAGAAAGATAAGGCAATGTTACAACAACATGATAAGTGAAGGCAATGACACAAGACAATATGAAAGCCCCATAGGAACAAAGACGTGACAAATACAAGGAATAGACAGAAAAAATCCTGGCCACCATGGGGATTGAACCCGCGACCTCTGCGTTGGCACCCATCGCCTCGTCATGAAAAGATAACGTGCTACCAACCGAGCTGATTATCTATCCCTTGTATTTGTCTCGTCTTTGTTCCTATGGGGCTTTCATAATATCTTGTGTCCTTGCCTTCACTTCCGACATGCCCCTTGCCTCACTGTTTGTCTTAAACAACATGATAAGTGGGATTGTGCCACAATCAAGCAGACATGAAGTCTGTGCAAAGCTTGTAGACAGAGCAATGCAAGATATAGTTACTTAATCTTTTTTTCCAATGTAGACAGTGATTGGCAATGCGAGTGACATCAAAGCATGTAGAAAACAATGCAAACTAATCCTTTCTTTCTTAATATGAAGGTTTCATATTTAAGCCGTTTTAGTCAGTGGTCAACAGCATCGGTTGTAGGATTGCAAATATTAGGAGCAGAGAGCACATATTGTTCACATTCAATCCTTTCGTTTTGCATATGTTTGCATAGAACTTCTATTAGAAGTGTCAGGAAGCTAGACAAGATGACAAGGTGTGAAGTCAACAACATCAATCTGGTCGTCTCGCTTTGATGATCAGCTGCCTACACTTGAATTGTCTTGAGACATTGACTGATGACGGTAATGATTACTTATGATCCAACAGCACAAAAGTAGATTTAGCAGAGAAGTGGGTGAAGCTAATAATGTAAGGCTGTACCTAATGGTCATTATGAACAGGCTATGATGGCGATTTGTCGGTCAAAAAAGGTGGTCGTGGGCATGTTGGGACAGGTGGTCGCTCTAGAGAGCTTGGGCGGGCCACTTTTTATTAAGAACGATAGAACAGGAAGGCGGCTCCTTGTCGTTAAAGCAACCAACGGTGCATCCATTCCTACGTACGGTGCACATGACACATCAATCAGTTTAAACGGCCGCCTTTACACAGTGAGACTAGTCACAGTCACAGCTAATGTACAACGCCCACTGCTAGGAGCTGATTTTCTTCGTCACCACAACCTTGTGGTAGACATACGAGGCCCACATCTCTTAGAAGTAGACGCATACACATCAGTCCCTTGCTTCGTCGACCTGGTATCATACGACAATTTTGCCCTCATTGACACCAACGCAAATTTTTCCCGGAAAGTCTTGAACCAAATTCCCGACCTTCTCATCAACAAACCCCCGACCGGTCCACACCCGAGAACGATATTTAGACCCCGAGAAGGTGGCAATCGCAAAACAAGAATTTTCAGGTATGAATGAAATGGGAATTATAAGAAGATCCAACACCCCATGGGCTTCACCTCTTCATATCGTCCAGAAACCAAATGGGGGTTGGCGATGCTCCGGAGACTTCCGGCGCCTTAACGATATCACAACACTGGAGAGTTACCGTTAGCCCTTTCCTCACATCCACGATTTTGCTGCCAGCATAGCAGGAAACACGATCTTCTTCGAGATTGACTTGGTACGAGGTTACCATCGAATCACTGTCACACCAGACAACGTACCAAAGACCGCCGTCATTACACCCTTTGGGCTGTTGGAATTTCTGTGCATGCCCTTTGGACTCAAAAATAACGCCCAAACCTTCCAACGACTCATGCATACGGTGTAACAAGATTTCCCCTGCGCTTTTTCGTCTACCTCGACGACATTTTTATCGCCAGCGCCTCAGAGAGGGAACACATGGAAGATATTCATGCCGTTTGCAAACACTTACAAGAGTTTGGATTGGGCGTGCAACTTCTGAAATGTTTGTTCAACGTTCGTTTCATTGAATTCCTTCGATATTTGGTTTCAAAAGATGGAACAATTCCCCTCCCCCTCCAAGTCAAGGCAATTACAGAATTCCCAAGGCCTCACAGTGTCAAAAGGTTGCAGGAATACCCGGGAATGCTCAATTTCTATCATCGTTTCATACCACGGTCAGTAGTATAGGGTTTGTACTACTCCAGACCACCTCTATAATTTTTGCATTGTGTTTACTTTCTCTATGCAAGTAGCTCCCTCCTCTATGGACTTGTGTTTATGATCTCTATGCAAGTGGCTCCTTTCTCTATGGATTATGCAATGGTGGTCGTCACGAGGACATACTGTTTGTCTGGAATTATAATTTCATCTCTTTTATTCAATCGAAATGCGCTCAATCGAAATGCATTCAACCGAAATGGTATAGAGCTTGTACTACTCCAGACCATTATTATTATCTCTATTTTAAGCCATTTGTATGTGTGCATGTGCATGTATGTGTGTTTAGAAGTAGAATATTGAGTTTGGTATCCATGGGTGTGTTTACTTTCTCTATGGACACGTGTTTATGGTTTCTATGCAAAGGCGGACATACTGTTTGTCTGAAATTATAATTTCATCTCTTTTATTCAATCGAAATGCGCTCAACCGAAACGGTATAGGGTTTGTACTACTACAGACCAATTTATACCTAAATAAAAGGCAATGAATATTGACTGGGAAGAAGAAACAAATAGAAATAATTCTAAAATGCTACCAAAAAGTATAAGAGGGTTAATTGTGGGAAAGTCTGGGTGTGGAAAAACAAATCTTTTGTTTAATCTAATGTTAGATAAAGATTTATTAGATTATGATAATTTAATTGTATATGGAAAAAGCTTATTTCAACCAAAATATAAAATGATGAAATGTGGGTTTGATAATAATCTAAATAAAGAATCAATTCTTAATGTGTTCAATCTTAAAAATGAAATAAAGAAAAATAAAATGTGTCCTTATGAATTTATTAAACAAATAGGTGAAAGAATGAATTATGAAAATCCAATTAAATGTGAATTCTTTGAAAACTCTGAAAATATAATTGATCCTAAAGAACTGAAATCCACAGATAAAAATCTGATGGTATTCGACGATGTATTACTAGAGAAACAAAACAAATGTAATGACTATTATAGTAGAGGCAGACATAGCAATGTAGACTGTTTCTATCTAAGTCAAAATTACTTTCATCTGCCGAGACAAACAATTAGAGAGAACATTAACTTCATATGTTTGTTTAAACAAGATAATAAAAACATTCAACACATTTATCAAGATCATGCATCTGAAGATATGGATTTGAAAGAATTTAAATCACTCTGTGAAATATGTTGGACAAAACCATATAATTATTTGGTAATAGACCATTCATCTCCTGCAAATTCTGGTAAATATCGACATAATTTATACGTTTTTTTATATTCCTAAAAATGGATAATGAAAAAAAGAAATATTAAAAGAAAATAATGAATTATTAAAACAGTTAATTAATAATACATCTCCAAAAGAAGATTATCGGATAATTGTTAGTAGGAATGAATCAGAATTCAACACCACATTTAACCCTCCATTACAATTGGATAGAACTAGACAATATGAAATTGCATTAGTAGATCTAGAGACTTATTACTCAATTCCAAATATATCATCACATAATAATATAATTGAATATGAAAGCAATTCAGAAAATAAAATTATCACTTTTCCGAAGGGGTCATATGAATTTAAAGGTTTAGATAAAACAATAGAAAGACAATTGAAAGAGAATGATGATGATGATGCATTCACTTTAAAATCAAATCTGAATACATTAAAATGAATTCTAGATATTAAAACTGGATATAAAGTTAAGTTTTCTCATAACAGTAGTATTAAAAGGGTCTTAGGTTTTACTAATGATGTTTATGGCTCAGGAATATATGAATCTGAAAATGCAGTAAATATTCTAGCAATTAATACTATCTTTATTCATATTAATGTTATTAATGGTTCAATTGTAAATGGAACTCGAGAAGTTGTTATTTATTCATTTTTCCCGAAAGTATCACCTGGATATAAAATAATCCAAAAACCAACAAATCCAATTTATCTTCCTATAGCATTACATAATATAAGAGATTTTCATGTTAAAATAACTGATCAAAATAAGTTTCTACTTGATTTTAGAGGAGAAATAATTACTATTAGATTTCATCTAAGACAAAAATAATCTAATGAAAAATGGCAACACATAAATTTGGATTCAGTGGTTATTATAATGATGAAAGTGAAAAAAAAAATGTCAATACTGGAAGATGATATGGGGAAAAGTTATTAGAAAAACTAGAAAAAAATAATGAACTTGAAAATAGAATTATTGATAAACTTAGAAAAAAATCAAAAGGAAATCAAAAGAAAATTAATGACTGTTTTAAGAGATAATAATAAGATGGAAAAAAATGTATTGAATGGTTTAAAAAAGAAAGTTATATTGTTTTACTTAATGATTCTTTAACTAAAACATTTGAAACGCCGATTGATTGTGATAATTGTGAGATTGCATTGATGGAATTTAATGCAAATAAATTGTTTAATATTAATAATACTAATATTGTTATTGAATACTCTAACAATCATGGTGAATGGAAAACAATTACAATTAGAGAAGGTTGTCATGATTTAATACAGCTTAATATTCTTTTTAGTGAATGTAAACCATACATGGAAGACACGCTTAAAGCAGCAGGTCTTCTTTTTATTGGCGGGGGGGAAATTATTTAATATTTCGATTGGTCCTAATACAAATATATTAGAATTAAGAAAAAACACAAGAGTTAGGTTTACACATCCAAACAGTATTGGAAAAATCTTAGGGTTTGAAGCAAAAGTATATGGTAGTCAAACAGAAAATAAAGAATATGAATCAGAAAATAATTTTAAATTTCCAATATTTTATGATATAATTAATGTTCATCTTACTTGCATTGAAAATAATTACTTTAACAATTTAGAATCACTATTCGTTTATTTATTCTTAAATTCTTCACGTAAAATAAATGAAAAACCAAATATACTTATTTATCATCCAATTAAGGATAAATTAAAAAACTTAAAAGTTGAAATAAAAGATAAAGATGGAAATAATATTAATCTTAAAAATAGTTATCTCAAATTTCACATTAGAAAATGAGCGAAACAAAATATACAGAAGCACTTCTAAACATAAGTGATAATCAGAAAAAGAAAATTCAACTTGTAATGAAAAATAATGAATCTGTCACTATTAGAGTTGATTCTGATGGTAATGATAAAATAGCATTAACACAATCACAAATAAACAAAATTATTAAAGCATTTGATAACCATAAGTCTGTTAATATAAAACTATCAAAAGCACAATTAAAATATAATAAAGATAAAGTAGAAGGAGGATTTCTTAGTGCTTTAATGAAATTCTTATTGCCAGCAGCAAAAACAATTTTACCTGCTGTGGGAAAAGCATTAGGAATTGGTGCATTATCAGAATTGGCATCTACAGCTGTTAACAAGATATTACGTAGTGGGTTATACTTAAAACGGAATGGAAATATTGTAAAAATTAAAAATCATGGATCAGGATTATATTTATCTCAAAAACAAGTACCAGAATTAGAAACTGCTGGTGATGGTGTCTTTTAAGAAATGATGGTAATGAATGGTATGATGGAAGTGGCGTTATTGGTGATTTAGTAAAAGATATTCCATTCTAAAATATTTTATCTTAATGATTTATTTTTTATCCAATAAAAAATGGATGAGATTGAAGTTGAGAAGATTTACCCCTGATTGAATAAAGAGCCAACTGCGCCTCAATCGAAAATGTTTATATAGATAATACTACTTCAAATATTAGATTAGAGCATATAAAAGATATTAAGAATGAGTTAGAAAAAATTGTGAAATTAGAAGAAGTTTAAGTAAGAAATATTCGAAAGCAATAAATGCTTTACATTACACAAATTATGGATTAAATGTTGTTTCTACTGCATCTGGAGTTGCGAGTATTTCTACTATATCAACAGTAGTTCTAATTCCAGTATCTGTTATTTTAGGAGCTGTTTCTGCTGGCGCTGGAGTATTCAGTATTATTACAAATAAATTAATTAAGAAGTTTAAAATTAAAGAACAAAAGCATCGTAATATATATAATCTAAGTCAAAATAAATTAAATACTGTTCAATCACTTTTATCTAAAGCATTAAATAATAATCATATTTCAAATGAAGAATTTGATCTAATCTTAAAAGAACAAAGTCATTATCAATTTTGTAAAGAAGATATTCAAAGAAATAAGAATAATAAATTAGACGAAAAAAAGGAAAAAAATGAATTAAAAGAATCTTTGTTAAAATCAATTAATGATATGATGAATAAGCTAAAAAAAAAATAATGTAATTAAAATGTCTTTCACAAAAGAATTAACTGCTGAGAACCGTAACGAATTAGTTGCTGAATATTTAAAAACAAAAAGAGAGTTAAAAAATAGATTTATATCAGAAAGAATTTGGTGATGAATATAAAAAGGAAGAAGTTGTAAAACAACTGCAACCATTGATTGAAAACAAGATGAACAAAATAAAATTTTAGCTATTCAAAATAATATGTTTACAAAAGCAATAGAGAAAAGACTTGCAATTGAATCTGATGAAACATTGTGTTCTAGGAGATTTACCTAGAGAATATTTAGGACAAAAAGATAGTGATGTAACATATGGTAAAAAGATAGATAAAGGAAAATTCTATATAGGTGATAAAGAAATCAAAGTTGTTAATAATGATATAATTATTAATGATAAAAAATTTCAAGGAACAAAAGGATTATTGAATTTACTAATGGTAAAAGAACCAGATGATTTTACTTCAAGTGGTTATGATAAATATAACGAAATCATGAAAGAAACCAATGTACTTAAAAATTCGGAAACAGGTAGATTAAAATCTAACGGTGGGAAGAAATGGAAAAGTATTTTGGGTAGAGTAGCAAAGGAATTATATACAGGTGAGGGAATTAATACAATTATAATTCCTTATGATCCTGTTGAATTAATCAAAAGAATGGATTTATTATTTACAGAAAAAGAAGCTGGTAATAATGGATTAGAACAAGAATTAAAAGAAATATTTAAAGCGTTATATCAGAAGAAACTTATTAATAAGAATGAACTTTAAAATCTTAATGATAAAGCAAATGATGAATAATAAATTAATTTTTTTACTATTAAAAATGTATTATTATGAAAAAAGTAAACGTAATGGTTATTATAAAGGTGAAGGAATTATAGATTCATTAATGTCTGCAGTTACTAGCGCTGTTACAAAAGAAGTTGCAACCAACGTTGCTAAAAAAGCATTAACTGAAGTAGGTAATAGAGGATCACAAAAATTTATTGATAAAATATTCCACCTAACAAAGGTAATGGTTTAGATGCTAGATCTAGACAAATTCTTGCTAAACACACAACTTCAATACAGGATTATGTAAAACTCCTCTGAGGAGGATTTCATTAATTTCAGGTATATTATTCATAATCTCTGCAAACCCTAAATCACATTCTAATAATTCTGAACATTTCATACATAGATTATAAAACTTAATATATTTAATTAATGTTAATACTTTTATTTTATATCTTTCCTCAATAAATATATTATATTCATCATTAGTTTTATCAATAGTACAAAGTAATTTTAATAATTCTAAATATTTTCCAAGATGATAATAATATAATTTATTTTTCTTATCTACATATTTTATTTTATTCATAATGTTATCACATAGATCAAGTACTTCTTCAATATCAGATGTATTATTAATTTCTCAACTAGGTTTATCTACTTTTTCAATTTTAGTAAATAATCTTTTTCTTAATTTATCAATAGGAATTTTTGTCTGTTTGGTTTTATTTCTTTTTCGTTAATGATATCATTAAAGTTAGAAGTGTTAATACCATAGTTATTGAGTTGAATATAAAATTTAGATAGTTTACTTTTAGGTATATATTCTCTGAGAATATCACTAATTAATTTTTGTAATTTATTGGTGTCCATTTTTTAAATAGTAAGAAATGGAGAGGGAAATACTTGCACTAAATGTTGTCAATTTAAAACGATTAATGAATATCATAAAAACAATACTAAACCATGTGGAGTAAATTCCCAATGTAAGGAATGTAGAAAACCAGCAAAACGTAATCATTATCAAAATAATAAAGAAAAATATAATGGGTTTATTGAAAGAAATCCAACCTATCAAACTAATTATCAAAAATGTTTCCTATAAAATGGCTCCTATAAAAACCAAACGATTTGATGATATTATTCAGGAATATATTATTGATGATATAGATCAAGAGGATTATATTGAATATATTAAACAACTTAAAGATAAAGTTGATTTAACTAACACACCAATAAAACTTAAAATAATTCTATCATGTGAATTCAGAACACCAATAGCATTTTATATAGTAACTACTTATTATAATGCACCAATACAAACTATAAAATCTAAGAATAATATTTATAAATATTTTGATAATCTACCAAACATTTTTAATGCATGGATAGATAACTTTCAAGAAAGAGGTAGTGTATTTATATTTGATAGAATAATTCAATCAGAAGTAAAAATATATAAAGTTGGTTATCTAAAAGCATCATCTTATGTTCCTACTCCATTTAAATCTCGTAATATAATTAACGTTAAAAACATAAATGATAATAAATGTTTCATAAGATCTATATTATCAAAAGTATCAGCTGATGTTCATGTAAATAGATTAGCGAAATATAAAAATATGAAGATAGATTAATATGACTGGAATACAATATCCTGTATGTATTAAAGATATTCCAAAAGTTGAAAAAAATAATATTGGTTTAAATATAAATGTATTTGCTCTAAATAATTCAAAAGATAAGTTATCTATCTATCCAATTTATACTTCAGATGTAACACATGAAAATATTATTGTTGATTTATTATATTTAGAAAATGAAACAAATACACATTGCTGTTTAATAAAAAATCTTGATAGTTTTCTTTGTGATAAATCCAAAAATCAATCTTTTGTTTGTAGGAATTGTATGACTACATTTAGTAGAAAAGACACATTAGATAACCATAGAGAAATATGTTTAAATCATAAACACTGTAATACTATAATGCCAAAAGAAAATTATAATATTCTTAAATTTAAATTATCATTATAAATCTAGATTGCCAATTGCATTATATTCTGACTTTGAATCTAATAATATTCCTATTCATACTGTTAAATCAATTCAAAATATTCATATACAAATAAAATATTTAAACAAGAAATTAATAATTTTGGCATTTATGTAAAATATACTAAAAATATTCTCACGATTTATGATGATATAATATCTAATTTAAGTCGCCATGAAAAAGCTAAACATAAATTAACACCTAAACAAATTAAAGAACATGATAATACAACTAATTGTTACATGTGTGGAATTGAATTCACAGATGATATTTTGTAAAATAATTGAACATAATCATTATACATCCAAATATAGAGGAGCAGCATGTCAATCATGTAATACAAAAGAAGGTAAATCAACTAAATTAATTCCAGTGTTTTTTCATAATGGATCTAATTATGATTTTCACTTCATCATAAAAGAGTTAATGAAATATGAAGATGATTATAATAAAGGTAAAGTATTATCGAAGACTTCTGAAGAATATATTTCAATAGAATTTGGTAGTTAAGATTTTTAGATTCATATAGATTTTTAAGTAAAGGATTAGCAGGGATAGCAGAATCATTAGATGAATTTCCAATATTATCTGAAAATATAAATGGGATAGATTTATTAAAACAAAAAGGTGTTTTCCATATGAGTATATTGATTCAATTGATAGATTAAATGAAACAGAATTACCACCATTAGAAATTTTTTATTCAACATTAAAAAAGAAGGCATAACAAAAAATGATTGTAATCATGCTAAAAAGTTTGGCAATATTATGATTGTAAAACATTTAAAAATTATCATGAATTATATCTAAAAACAGATGTATTAATTCTTGCAGATGCTTTTTGAAAAGTTAAGAGAGTTCTTTCTGAAACACCATGAAATAGATCCTTGTTACTGTTATTCAGCTCCTGGATTAACATGGCAATGTGGTTTGAAATACGCTGGAGTATAATTAGAATTACTTACAGATAATGATATGTTATTAATGTTTGAAAAAGGGCTTAAGTGGAGGATTTTCAGGAGTATTAGGACCTAGATATGTTAAAGCATATAATAAATATACATCTAACTATGATAATGATGGAAGAATAATTGATAAACACGAAATGGAAGAATGTTTAGAAATAATCAAAAACGGAAGCAATTTAAATGATTTTCTAAAAGAAAAATATCTTCTATATTTAGATGCTAATAATTTATATGGATGGGCAATGAGTCAAAAACTACCAACAGGAGATTTCAAATAGGAAAATGATGAAGAATATTATTTACAAGGTAGAGGATGTATTATTGAATGTGATCTTGAATATACAAAGAAAGCAAAATTGAAAACAATAAAATATCCATTAGCTCCTGAAAAAATGAAAATAACTAAAGAAGAACTTTCAGATCATCAATTAGATTTATTAGAAAAAGAAGATAGAACTTTAGGAAATGAATAAAAATTATTTTTAACATTAAAAGATAAAAATAAATATATTATACATCATAGTATTTTAAAAGAATATATAAAATTAGGAATGAAAGTTAAAAAAGTATATAGAACAATTTCATTCAATGAATCTGATTGGTTAAAAAAATATATTGATTTTAATACTGAACAAAGAACTAAATCAAAATCATCATTTGAAAAAGATTTATGGAAATTAATGAATAATGCTTTTTATGGAAAAACAATGGAAAACATAAGAAATAGAAGTGAAATAAAATTATTTATAAATAAAAAGAAATACAAAAACATATTAACAAACCGAACTTTAAAGATTCAGTAATATTTAATGATAATTTTGTTGGAATAATTAATAATGTAACATCTATTAAAATTTAATAAACCAATTTAGTTAGGAATGTGTATTTTAGATTATAGTAAATTATTAATGTATCAATTTTACTATGATGTTGTTAATGAGTTATGGCCTAATAATGAATTAGTTGCGTCAGATACACTGATACAAAACGAACATATTTTCCTATCTATTAAAACAAAAGATGTTTATGAAGATTTAAAAGAAGTATTAGATTATCCTAAAGAACATCATTTACATTCAACTAAAAATAAAAAAGTAATTGGAAAATTTAAAGATGAATTAAATGGAAAAATTATGAATGAAATTGTATTTTTAAGGAGTAAAGCATATTCATTCACAATGACAGATTTAAAAGAAATAAAAAAATTAAAAGGAATTGAAAAAACAACTATTGAAAAAGATATAAAATTTGATGATTATAAAAATTGTTTATTTAATAAAGAAATTAAAATGAATACACTGTATACAATGAATTCTGAAAAACATGAAATGTTTACAAATGAAGTAAATAAAAAAAGTATGTCACCATTTGATGATAAAAGATATATTTTAGAGGATGGAATGAATACACTTCCTTTTTATAAATCATTGTAGAATTTTAAATGTATTTCCATCACTTTGGAATTGTATAATTCTATCAGAAACAATTATAGCATATGCTTCCATGTTTGGTTCAGATTTTTTATCAAAATTCATTTTAACTGTAATATCAGTAATACCACCCTTAATACTATCAGATTGATTACTAACATCAATAACAAATAATGAATATAAATTTTTATAATCAAATGGTAAAATATTAGGAGTGGAATCCATACCCAAACAATTCTTTTTAAACTTAACAGCTTCTCTAAACATTCTACTAAATTGATTTTCATCAAAATTTAGATTATAATCTATTTCAGGATATCTTCTTGAATTTAAACTTACAACAATGTTTTTCACATTAGCATGCCAAAACAATGCTTTATTAAAAAATTCTTTATCCTGTTCTTTATTTATTTGAAATCCAATAATAATATATCTTGTTTTTTCTGGATTGCTACTTGTTGATAGACGCCAATCAAATGTATTTCCTTGTGGAATTGAAATATTTTCTCCATGTAGTTTTTTATAAACGATAGTGTAATTAACTTTATTTTTTATTGCTTGCATAAATTTATTTTCATATTCTAGACTTGGTTTCACATGTGGAACAAACCATGATAATTTATTCAATTTTACCATTCCACTTTTTGTCATTGTAACACCAGTTTCAATTTCTTTTTTTCCATCTTTGTCAGTGGTTTCTAATTCTTTTGAAACTCAATATGCACTGCATCTTTACTAGATTGTTTTCTGTATAATGATAATTCATGTTCAAATCCATACATTACCTTATTATAAGTTTCACAGAATCCAAAAATATGTTTAAGTGGAATGCAAAAACTAAAGGTTCCTTTTTGTTTAGGTTTTTCCATAATATAATAATGTCTGATAAGGAATCCATTTCCGCCAAATTGATTAGATTTATCTTTATACCATAATTGATTTATTCCTTCGGTTTTCTCAAAATCTTCTGAATATTTCAAATACCCCATCATGGTTGTCATTTCTCCAGGATAACTTAAACTTTCAATTCCTTATCCACTTACTTTATATTTAATATTACTGAATAAATACATCAACGCATTATTGATCAATGCTACTTTATCTTCTTCTTTATAATCACTTTCAACACCATTTTTATCTCTAACTAGTTGTCCTTCAAATTCTAAATAACTTTCGGATATACCTAAAAACGTATCCTGATTATTAATTTTAATTCTTCTTTCATTATTTTTGTTTAAGGAAGAACTACCCACATCAGGAGTATATTCATGAAGTTCATACTCTTGTATACTTTCATCAATAATAAAATTTTCACTCAGATTTAACTTATCCATTTTTTTAGATTATTTTTTTAATCAAACATAATTTCTTCATCGGTTATTTTTTCTGTTAAAAAAGCAATTTTATTTATATAATAAACATCATTGTAAATAGTTATGTTATTCAGTCTTATCTCACCAGTAACTTGTAGTTTTAATTCTTCTGGGGAATATTTTATTGCATAGCTGGTCTTAGTTTTTATTATTCTAATACTAAGATCTTTATTTTTTTTAAATCTTCAATCCATATATTCAACCCTTCTAAGATTGGTTCTGAGACTTTTTTTTTCACCAGAAATATATCCATGAATGACAAATACAGAATCGACAGGAGGATCTATTAATATTTTTATATCTGCTGGTAGTTTAGTATTAAATATAAAACAACTGCGGTGTGGTTCAACTTTATGTTTTTTATTTGCACCAATATAATATTTACCCCCGTGTTTTGTTAATATTGCTGTATCTTCATATCCTTCTACTGGAATATAATAACCAATCATACTTCCAGAATTAAATAGTTTTTGAATAATATTATTTTCACATTTATATGTAATTGAATTATTCTCAACTTTAAAATTGATATCCCAACCATGTTTACTTTGAATAAGTTTCCATTTATTATGATGATAAACAATGTTTAAAGGGGTATCTTTTTTAACTTTATCTTTCTTAAAAATATTTTCATTTTCTGGTAAATCGATTTTCACTCTTTCATAAATTCCTTTTTTATTTAATCTCATTCCATAAATATCTTTTTTATTTCCTTTCTTATTAAACCCATCGACATTCTCTAAATCATTTAAGTTTTCTCTATGACTGTGAATTGGAATAATTTCCTTTTCATCACTATCATCCATTAGTCCAAATTTATTAACACTCATTTTATTAAAGAAAAATTATATCATCAAATTTCATTCCTTTCGATATTTTAACAAGAAAGTATAAATATAAATGACCACATACAACTTGATCAAAACTTTGTATTTTATAAATATTGTATTTTATTAATTCTTCTCCTAGATAAATTTCTATTTCATCAGGATATCTCACATCAAAACTGTCAAAATAGTATTTATTATTAATATTTTTATAATAACAAATCCAATCTTCACTGTCCGCTAAATTTATTATTCCACATTCTTTTTTATTTGGTTTAGATGAAAGTTTGTCTCTTAGATGTACACCTCTGAAATTCTTTTTTTCATGTCCTTAACAGCCTGAAGAATATCATAATTGGATAAAGATTTATTTTCTAGAATAATATTTTCTACTGAGATATATTTTACATTATCCATTTTTTTTACTAACTAAAATGGAAATGATATATTGTGTGAAATGTAGACAAAAAACAGATACAAAAGATAAATATCAAACTACAACAACAAATAATAAAAATATGTTAAAAGGCAAATGTGTTGTTTGTGGGACGAATAAATCTAAATTTGCTGGTAAAGGATTGGCAGATATACAATAATTAATAAAATGCCAGAGATACATAGCCCTAGTTATAATTTTCTAGGGCCTTTTACTAAATTAGATTTAAGACTTGATTCTGATAATAATTCTTTACCTGGTTCAAAACCAATAAATAAATTAGATGAAATTGCAATGCATCAAGATATCTGTTATGATAAACATAAGTTTAAAGATAAGAATAGAATATGGGATAAAAAAATGTTGGAAATATGAAAATGTTAAAACCAAAGAGTATTAATGAATGGGTAAATAAAAAGCTTAGTCAGGGAACGATTGGATGTGAGTGGACTTGGGGTCGCGAAAAGATAGATGACTAACTACGGATCTAGCGAATGAACTCCATGAACCAATTATTAGAAAATTTTAAAAAAAAGGAAAAGTAATTGTTTATGGTGTTGATCAAATATGGGCTGTTGATCTTATAAATATGCAGAAATATTCAAAACAAAATAAACACTATAAATATCTGTTAACTGTTATAGATATATTTTCAAAATATGCCTGGGTTATACCTTTAAAAACTAAAACAGGATTAGAAGTTGCAAATGCTTTTCAAATATTATTTACAGAGAGAAAACCAGAAAAAATATGGGTTGATAAGAGAACTGAGTTTTTTAATAAAATTATGAGGAATTTACTTAAATCAAATAACATAGAATTATATACAACACAAAATGAAGAAAAGTCCTGTGTTATTGAAAGATTTAATAGAACTCTTAAAGAAAAAATGTTTAAATATTTTATGCTTATGATACTAATATTATGATGTATTAGAAAATTAAAGAATATAATAACACATTTCATAATACAATTAAAAGGACACCAGTCGAAGGAAGTAAAAGAGAAAATGAACAGGATATTTATTCTAGAGTGTTTCAGGATGAATTGTGTGACAAAAAACCTTGATTTAAAGTAGGCGATCGAGTGAGAATTACTAAGTATAAAAAACACTTTGAGAAAGGATACACTAGTAACTTCACTAAAGAAATTTTTGTTATTGACAAACTGTTACAAACTAACCCTATTACATATAAAATCCGTGATTTGCGGGGAGAAGATATTACCGGTTCTTTTTATGAGAAAGAATTACAAAAAACAAAGTTTTAGCTAAAAACATGGTTTATTTATTTGCAACATGCTTTAAAAGCGTTTCGATTGAATAAAAGAGACGGTCTTTGCATAGAGAAAGAAGCCACTTGCACAGACAACGCAAAAATAATAGAGGTAGTCTGCAGTAGTACAAACCCTATACCGTTTTGGCTGAATAAAAGAGACAAACAGTATGTCCGCCTTTGCATAGAGACCATAAACACATGTCCATAGAGAAAGGAGCCACACCCATGGATACCAAACTCAATATTCTACTTCTAAACACACATACATGCACATGCACACATACAAATGGCTTAAAATAGAGATAATAATAATAGAGGTGGTCTGGAGTAGTACAAGCTCTATACCATTTCGGTTGAATGCATTTCGATTGAGCGCATTTCGATTGAATAAAAGAGGTGAAATTAATAATTCCAGACAAACAGTATGTCCTCGGCGACGACCACCATTGCATAGTCCATAGAGGAAGGAGCCACTTGCATAGAGATCATAAACACAAGTCCATAGAGGAGGGAGCTACTTGCATAGAGAAAGTAAACACAACGCAAAAATAATAGAGGTGGTCTGGAGTAGTACAAACCCTATACTACTACGGTCTGCTGCTACTCTTCGTCCTCTGTACAATGCACTAAAATCAACCAAGCCTCAACAGCATTCGACCGTGAATTACTTGGCCCATATCTAGCTATTCGACACTTCCGTTGTATTCTAGAAGGTAGACCATTTTCAGCGTATAAGGATCACAAACCAGTGATGCAGGCAATATCCAAATTTTCAGACCCTTGGACCGCACGACAACAAAGACATCTCTCTTACATTTCCAAATTAACAACCGTCTGTCACAGCCCTCTCTCAATAACGTGTCTATGGGTATAGACTACACTGAAATGGCCAAAGCCTAATCCTCAAGCAAGGAAGGCCAAGCCCATCGTACAGCGTTAACAGGACTCAAGATCGTGTCACTCACACTATCAGAGTCAAATCCAGAGCTAAAAATATTGTGTGATGTATCAACAGGCAGCGCTCGTTTGGTAGTACCCGCCGAATTCGGGCAACAGGTTTTCGACACACTCGACAACCTCGCCCATCCTGCAGTAAGACCGATACGCTGCCTCATCGCTGAAAAATTGGTCTGGCATGGTCTGAACAAACAAGTCAATCATTGGTTAAAAGAATGCCTTCAATGTCAAGCGTCTAAATATATAAAGACGCACTCACGCACCTCGAAAAATTCAACGTACCCGAGAAACGCTTCAGTCACACTCATATTGACAATGTTGGACCCCTGTCGGGTGGTTTTTCCACCTATTCAGCATCATCGATCGGTCAACTCGCTGGCCAGAGGCAATACCACCACAGGACACATCGACATTAGAGTGCTAAATAAATCATCAGGTCTTGGATATCCCATTATGGAGTTCCACTCGACATAACACAGGACCTTGGCACACAGTTTACACTGGCACTCTGGAATGATATGGCCAAGCAGCTTGGCATCAAAATCTACCACCTGGCCTCAAACGGTATGGTAGAAATGTTTCACAGAACGTTAAAAACTGCACTCAAGGTTCGTCTCCAAGGACCCAATTGGATCGACAAACTGCCGTGGGCTCTGCGTGGTATAAGAACCACTCCGAAAGATTTATAAATGTCCCCAGTCAATATGGTTTATAAGGAAACAAACACTTATAATCAGTAAAATTTGTCTTTGTTCGCCACGATGCCCACCATGAACCACTCCACCGTTCAAAGTAATCGCTCAAGGCGATAAGGCATTTCGGATAGATATCGGAGTACCATAAGAGCTGATATCAGTCAATCGTTTAAAATAAGCGCATGTACACACAATTAGGTTTCAAGGTGCAAAGAATAGACCTTTCTGTTACGGAGAATGAAAGGATTCTAATAAATTGAATTTTCTTGAACATCCCTTTACACACTAAAATGATATCGCCTGTCAATAGCGTGGGGTTTGGGGTGTGTTAATGATGCTACAAAGAGACAATGAGTTGTAATATAGACGTAATTGTAGAAGAAGCACCAGGGGCTATTCTTACGCAAATTGACCACACTGTCCACAGCTGCCAATCATATTTTGCTCTTTAGTTATCATGGCTTTAGGACAGCTCTTCCAAACTCAACAGTATTACTTGGCTTATTAATAACACTTTATCAGAATATATAGATTTAACATCTAAATATCATAAAAGTTATAAAGTTACGTGGATTTTCAATCCATAACACAGCATATCAAACACGAGCCAGCCATTAGGCTCAGGCAACCCCTGGTTGAGGGGGACGGGGGGTTGAGGGTTAGGTTAAGGACAATGGGGGGTTAATAGACTAACATTATCCATAATAATTTTTATACTACTTGTTACGGGGATAGGGATTGTGGGGGTGGGATTTTTTATCGTTTAACATATGGAACTTTTGTTTCAGGTTAAGGGAGCAATGTAAGGGATGGTTAATAGACTTTTTTTCAGTCCGTTTACTCACATTATCCATAATAATTTTTATACTACTTGTTACTTTAAATAGACTGCACATGTGATAGGGATCCATTAATATCAAAGGGAAGCAAGTATCAAGAACACAAAAACTTTCCTTTTGTGGGATTTTTTTGGGCATCTTTTAACAAAATTTCACCCCTTTCTTTGTAAGTTAGTATATATTGTAGTACACATATATATAAAGCTTTTCCAACAATTTATTGTCATTTACACAACATCAATCAATCATTCTATACAAACTGTGCACTGTTTTTATTAAATTAGGTAACATGGACTGGTAAAACATTTACAAAAAATGCTCATATATATGAATGAGACCCGATAGTGCATTTTGCTCAATAGGTAACAACATGTCTCCAAAGTCCAATGCTTCCTTGAACTACATGGTTGGTTTCAGTCTTAGTCCAATTAACGATAATGTCTCGGTCCAGTCCACAAACTTGTCTTTATTGTCATCGTTTACATTTGAATTGTTTGTGTTTATCAATCAGTCAGTCTATGATCACAGTCTCCTTTCTGATGTCCGATCATCGTCACTCAACTCACTCAATAGACTGAACTACGAGACAATAGCTCGACCAGTCTTCAGTCCCATCCATTTTCTTTCACTCTCAATAACTGTTTTTTCAGCTCTGTCACACAATCTCTGATTGGCCAAATTTTCTTTGACATTAAAACAGAATAAAAGGTCGTTGACCTCACCTACCTTAAGGTGAAAAGGACTTATTAAAAAGAGGGAAATGTGGTCTGTCTGGATTGCTGACGTTCACACCCAAAAAATATTCTTGAAAGCAAATTTCACCCACTACATGGACCAAATGTCCCACAATCCCTCCTTGAGAAACATTAATTTTAAGATTCTTTATCTTTCCCATTATCCCCCACAAAAACCAAGCCCCAACTTTTTATCGCACCCCTTCAAAATAAAATTATAAATGTCCCTTGGGTGGTACCCTGACTATAGAAATGTTTCCATAGGGATTATGTGAAAACCCTGAGGATCTAAACCCTGTGAAAAGAGGTTTCAGGGGGACCCCCGCCAATAAAAGTCCTAAGATAGAATTGATACACATTAACACAAGGAGAGCGTCCGCCCTTTATTTAGGGCATGTTACAGTTCGCCTGGGAAGTGCACTAAGCCCTATATTTAGGACCGCTGTTATTTGCACGGGAAGCGCGCAGGCCCTATATTTGGGGCTAGACACCTAGGCTTCTTGAATGGAAATTTCCACTTTCCTTAAATGGTTTATGACGTAGTTTGACATTTGAGTTCATAGTTAAACAACAGCCAATGAGATTACAATAGCTCGTAGCTTTCCCGTAGCCTCGCTATCATTCATCAAAGCGACGTTTTCCCATTCAACACACTTCGTGCAAGACTACGGTGATTACACAGCTATTGCTGTTATTGTTTAGTCTTGATGTTAAGTTTCCTTTGTTGCAACAACATCTCAACATGAATTCCTACTCCATCAACTTTCAGAAAATACATATGTTTTATAGATCTTAAATTATCATCTGTAAATACAGTGTAAACGTGAATGAAATCATTGTTCAAACTAGATCTAAATCATAGCTTCCTCCTTGCCAAACACTCGTTTTTTCATGCAAATGACTGGGGAATCCCCTCACTGTAAGAAGGTCATTTCCGGTAACACCGCAAGCTTTTCTTGGGTTTATACTCACACTTGTGATAGTTGACACTATTACTATCTAGATCTAAAATCTAGATATTTGGCATTTATAAAAAATATAAAAGAATTAAAAACTATGGCATAATCGCACTTCAACACTGCCAGACAGTATCGAACTTGAAAATAGTTAACCGATGCTGTTCGCAGTGTATCGCCGACCTGACTCACTGAGAAAACACCGCGATCACGCTCTCACTTTCTCTCGCCGACTCAGGCCAACTGACCAAGCTAGCCTACCATGATACTGATTCCCTCTCCTTTCACTTCTCACAAAACTCTGTGGCCGACAGAGTCTGAATTTTTATTATTATTGACATGACTGTTGTACACATGGCGGTGCTCGCTCTCCTCAATCTCGCCACTCTGCAAGGCCTACGTAGACCCTAAATATTTTGTTCTGTGGTCCCATCTCCTCTCGGCCTAACTCCGAGAACGAGACTTGAGAATACATTTTCTCATTATATTTCCATAGAAGCTTATCCTGAGGAGGGAGTGGGGGAGGGTGTTCTGCATTAAAAGAAACAGTGTTCCTATGTCAATATTTGAATTTTTACAATCCTTGTGTCTGCCTTCTTCAAAATAGCTGATCAATGCAATTCCTGTTTCCTGATGGCGGGGAATATTAATAATATTATTATTTTACCTCCTTACTGGTTCTGTTTCTCAGTTTTATCCTCTTCTTGAGGGGCTTTCCCCCTGCATGAAAACAAACAACAAAAAGCCCCGCTCTTATGTTTCCAAGTCGTCTGCCCAAGTCAGTCGTCGCCTATTATTACTCCCGCTTTAGCACCGCCGCCGTGTATTTCCTACCATTGCGCCTATGGTCAGCGGTGCTAAAATGGGAGTAATAGTAGGGCGATGACTGGAGAACACACGTATGGGAGTAATAGGAAGACGACTTGAAGCCCTGCTTGCCTGACTCAAGTCGTCACCCTATTATTACTCCCACTTTAGCACCGCTACAGTGTATTTTTCAGCTTCATTTACTATGATCTAAAGAGGGAGTAATAATAGGGCGACGACTGGAGAACAACACACGTAAAAGTGAGAGGCCCTTCATAGCACGTCGCGCAACGTTCTATCAATCGAGGCACAAGAGAGAGGGATATCAGGACCATGCCCAATATCGAGCATAAACTAGATTTGTAATCGTATTAGAGGTGAAATCTTGGCGGTGCTAAAGTGTGATTATATCAAAACAACACCACCTAGAATCTAGCCATTTTTTTTTAGTTACATTCATTTCTGGGTCAAATGGGACACCACATCTTAAGGAATGCCTCTTTTCTGCAGGATATAGATCTAAATCTTGAACGTTATCATTTGACTTTGACTTCTTTTATTACAGTTACTTCACTTCCTGGTTCTAGATCTACAACTGAGAAGGTGAATGAATCCATCCCTGACACTGACATTGACAGCGTAGAGCTAGGGCTCAGTGTGATGTCTAGATCTAGCTAGCTACATCAGGAATATATAAAAATAACTTACAATTCAAATAGGAAGGATCTTCGAGAAAAAGAAAAGTTAAACGACTGATATGGATATACCTTTAGATCGAAATAACAAAGGATTCGCGGACTCTGGTCAGTCTACACGAACCACAAGAAATCTTAGGTCTTGACGAGGGGCGTTAGACAACGATGATAGATAACGGAAATGAATTAGCTGAACGGAAATGAAACAGATAAAGTGAGTCCATACATTTCAAAATAGTCAAAGTGTGCAGTGACCCGAATATGACATTAGTCGTTGGAAATGTCTGTCATCCAAAAAAACATGTATGAATGTATTCAAAGATACATAAATACGCACATAACTAAAGAAATATACATAGATGCAGAAACATATGTTTTTATACGTATATTTTATAGATCTAGGCAGGTGGCTAAAGCACCCAATGATTTTCCTTGCCGTGCTTGCATATGTGCAGGGACTACACGGTCCCGTCATCCAATCGGACCTGCTGCCTTGCAGGTTGGTCTTGGCTGACCAAAAGCTAGGGAAATAACCCCGAGAGAAAATCACAACCTGCTGCCTTGTAGATGGGTCTTTGCTGACCAAAGGTTTAGGGAGTTAACCCTCACAGAACATCTAAAACAAACATCCGGTAGAGGCTTTACCTAAAACCAACCGATTCTGAGAAATAAGGATAAAATACAAATTTCAGAAGATGACCCTGGAAACAAACACCGACTTTGATTTTTGGAACATGGAATGTCAGAACAATAAATGGAAAAGACTTGAATTTAGTTGAAGAATTAGAAAAATTCAAAACAGAAAGAAAAAGGGACAAGGAATAAAATATGTGGAATCAAATCATACTTTAATCTTCTCAGGAGTAAATCTAAAGGATATAGCTAAGGCAGGATTAGGCCTCCTAATACATAAAAGACACGAAAAGCTATAAGACGGAAATTTATTAACTCACGCTTATCAAAGGTAAACATTAATCTTACAGGAAAAGAAATTGAATTATTAATAGCTTATGGACCAAACAAAGATGTCACCAAAGAAGAAACATATATATTTGAAAACAATTTATAATTAGCTGCAAAGACTCTAAAACCCAAACAGGAACTAATGATTAAAGGAGATTTAAACGCTAGAGCGTGGGCAACAGTACATAAATATCAGATGGAGTCATAGCAGAGACCATTAATTTTGGTCATACGTAAAGAAGGAGAGACAATAACTATGCATCGTCGATAGCAGCCACGTGACAGCGGTGTTTACAACGGTTTGCGACGCCGACGCGTGTACCCTTAATTAGTACATGCCTAGAAGAAAACTTATATTTTGTTCTACGTTGACTGATATTATTTTTTTCGCTCTGCGTTGGGCTTCTTAGAAAAATGCCAAGGCATTATGCTGTTTTTAAAAGTTTTAACTCCTCTGACCAGGATGACATAACCTGCGATTTTGAAAACGGGTTTTGCGTGTCAAGAGATTAGATCTACATCTAGATTTCAAGCTCATGAAGTACAAATGTCTCATGTTCCCTGCGCATTTATGAAGATGCTCCCTGGTATCAAGGTTTGTAACCATAAGATAATAGGACCTATTATCATATTGGATCTAATCTCTCATTCGGAATTTCCCTTACTCAGCAAGGAGTTTATTTCAGAGGTGAGATCACCACAGCTCAGATTGTCCTGTAACAGCCAAGAGATCTTTAACGTGCACAGTAGTACTAATACACTAGAAAGGATCAACTATGGAATGTTCAAACTATAGAGGGATATCACTGATTAGTGTACGAGGAAAAGTGTATGCCAGGATGCTAGAAATGAGACAGGAAAATAGTAAAAGATCAGATTGAAGAACATCAGAGAGGATGCAGTCCATGGAAAAGTGTTCAGGATCACATATTTACAATTCTACAAACAATAGAAAAATTCCTTGAAAGAAATATTGACGAACACCTCTGTTGTATTCACTCAGAAACGGCATTTGACGCAGTGAGGAGAGATGAACCATGACATTCTTTAAAAGACAAAATGTAGAAGACAATGACATATGACTTCTTTTTTTTTACAATAAACCAACATGTGCAGTGAGAATAGCTGGAAACTTATTTGAAATAGATACTTGGTATATGAGTTATTTTCTTCTGTCTTTTTAGCTCGCTGGGAAGCATAGGCCATCAACAAATAATTTCCAATCACTTGTCTCCTGTGCCAGCCTCTCCGTAGATTTCCATGTTTGCCCCGTTTTCATCATTTCTCCCTCAAGTTCTCTTTTCCATGTACCCCTCGATATTTTACACTGTGGGTTCCATGTTAGACTCTGTCTTGTTATTGTGTTGGGCTCTTTTCTAAGCGTGTGGCCTATCCAGCTCCATTTCTTTCGTTTTTAATCTTTTTCAGTTGATACTTGTCCAGCTCTTTCCTATAGATTGATGTTTGAGATAACTTCAGGCCATAGTATTTTGACAATTCTCTTCAGACATCTATTCCTGATTGATTGTAGTTTTCGTAGGGTAGTTTTTGTGGTTCTCCATGTTTCTGAGCCATATGTTAGCATTGACTTGACATTTGAGTTAAATATCCTTAGTTTGATTCTTTCTGGTAAACTCTTGCTGGACCATACCTTGTCAAGGCTTAAAAATGCTTGTCGGGCCTTCTGTATCCTGGTTTTGACATCTTCTTCCACACCTACCTTGCCATCAATCATGCTACCTAGATAGCAAAATTTGTCCATATTTTCCAGCGGTTATTCTTTTAGGGTTATTGACAGAGCGGTGCAGGTTTTGCAATTGCGAAGAGTCTTGGTTTTCTTGCAGCTGAGTCTGAGTCCCACACATGATGCTATAGTTTCAATCGCATCCGTTTTCTCCTGCATTTGCTTGTGTGTTTGTGAAAGCAAAGCGATATCATCGGCGAAGTCTAGGTTGTTAATTTGTTTTGTCAAAATCCATTGAATGCCATTTCTGCTCCCGTCTGTTGCAGTTTTCATCAGGAAGTCGATGGCTAAAAGAAATAGAAAAAGAGACAGAAGACAGCCTTGACGAACTACCGTCTTGATGCTGAAAGATTAAGCTACTTCTCCCGCATGTATTACTTTCAGAGTCATATCTTCATATGATTTTTGTATTATTCTTATAAGTTTTACAGGTACTCAATAATGTCGCAGGAGTTTCTGAAGAGAATCCATACGGAAGCTGTCAAATGCTTTCTCAAAGTCGATGAAG